>CP106731.1:102607846-103205593 GCA_025506655.1 Gossypium rotundifolium
CAAAGCAACCACACTTATACCAAACCAATTGAACATACATCATGACCATAAGGTACTTCCAAGAACTCAAAATCAAAACATCCACACAAGCATGCACTTTATGAATTTCATCATCATTGAATATATGAACTTGTCAAGTATTGGCCAATTTCCAATGACCATTTACAAAATGAATTACACAACATTAATAGCCAATACTTTGGCTAACAAATATCACATAACAAAATAACCAAGTCCTACACATGCCATACTCAAAAGAGATTAAGAATATCCTATGAGGTGAACACAATTATGACAAGGTCATTGGACAAGCACTGACTGAGTTGCTTTTGTAATGGCTATTGGGGAGAGCTCAGTCACGATACTATAGTGGAATGACTTCGTGACTAAATGAGTTTACAATTAATAGGTGAAAAGTTGAAACTTAATTATAAATCATTTGAGCCCTAATTGCATATGTCTAAACGGTCTCTTCGCTAGCTCGTTGAAACCAGAAATGAATTGCATGTTGAATCAAAAGAATAGAAATGAATATAAATGGTAAAAATGGAGAAATGGGAAACATTTGGAAATGAATGTGGTTATCATAAAAATGAAAATAATCCAAAAATGAATTTATGGCTTTCGAATTAAATGAAATTTAAAAATGAAAATAAATCATTTGGTCATAGTGAATCCATTGAATGTAGAAATATTAAATATATTTTCTCATAGATTCTTTTACCGGTAAAGTCATCATGATTTTAATGAATTAGAATTGAGTTTAGAAAATTACTCAATTAGAAAATTAATTAATTTAATTTAATATTTTTATAAATAGAAAAACTAATATCGAGTAGGATTGAATTATAAAGTACTAGGTTAAAAGTCCAAGAAGTACTTGTAATTGGACTCGATATAAGAGAGGCCCAAAAGCCCTCATGTTTAAGAGAGGGACGGTAAACCCTAGTTTATTTAACTAGGGTTTTTCTCTATACTCCTAGTCTAGCTAGGAGTTCATTTTCTATTTGAAATAAACTTCTACAATTCAAATAGATTTTCACCTCTTCTCCTATAAATAGATGACACATGTAAGACTAAAAATAGAAGTCGAAGATATTGTTACTCTACAAGAAAATAGTGAGATTTTATTCTCTAAGTATTAATTCTATTTTTTGAAATAACAACTTTTCCTAAAACGTTTTCAAACGTTTGCTTAATACAAAGATATTAATATATGAATGTTTTTACTTTCAGTTTGACAATGGAAATAACTCTCTTATTAAACATACTCACTGAATACAAATTGAATGGAAACAACTACAAGGAATGGAAAAGGAATATGATAATTGTTCTAAGCTGTGAGAAACTTAAAATAGTTCTTGATACTAAGTGCCCTCCGGCCACTCAAGCTGAGGCTAGAAAATGATAGGAAGATTGTTATGAGATAGCTTGTTGGTATATGATGGAAAGCGTGGCCAACACTCTATATAAACAACTAGAGAGATGTAAGACTACAAAATCGATTCTAAATAAGCTAGAAGACATGTTTGGAGGCCAACCTACCTTGGCTCAACATTCTGCTATAACTAGCTTAATTAATGCCCAACAAAAGCCTGACACTACGATCAAAGACCATGTGATCACTTTTATGGGCTACTTTGTCGAGGTTGCAAACAATGAGGCCGATTTGGACCAAAACACCCAAATAGAGATGATATTCAAAAGCTTATCCAAAGATTTTGCTGGTTTTTGGGCCGCATATAACCTTGGCAACAAAAACATAACGCTTACACAACACATGAAGGAGTTACAATCCTATGAGTTGATGTTGAATGTCAGTCAATCGATTCAAAGAGCATAAGCGAATTAGTCAATTGATTCAAAGAGCATAAGTGAATATAGTTGTAGCATCTTCCTCAAAAGGGAAGGGAAAACGCGCAAAGAAAGACAAGACAAAGGTCTCTCAACCACCACAAGTGGAAAGGAAGAGAACAAAAAGCGAAAAGACTTATCTAATTTTAAATACTTCTTCTGTAGCAAGAAAGGGCACTTCAAGGTAAATTGTAAAGAGTGAAAAGAATACCTAGCTACCAAAGGTAAAGGTATGGAACTCTTGATGATAGAATTTTTTTTAGTGGAAGACTCAATAGACACTGGGTCACTAATTCGAAAGCCATTAATCACGTATGTGTTTCTCTACAGGAGTTCAAGGAAAAGAAAGATCTTAAATATAAGAGTCCATCATTGCGGACCGAAAATGGGGCAACTTTGGCAGCTAAAGCAGTGGAAGATGTACATCTTTATTTTGATAATTTTAATGAGATTATTTTTGAAAGACATTTTCTATGTACCAAGTTTCAAAAGAAACTTGATTTCTATTGCATGTTTATATAAAGATGACTTGACCGTGACTTTTAGTAATGGAATTGTAATATTTAGAAACCGCAATCTTATTTATAATAGATGGATATCAAATAATCTCTATTTTATTAAACCAAATATGTATACACTGCTTGAGACTAAAATATCGAATAAAAAACTTAGAACTTCTCACCCTAATGAGGCATACCTTTGGCATTTGAGACTTGGTCATATTACTCGAGAAAGAATCGCTAGACTTGTGAAAGACGACATCTTAAGTTCACTTAAAGAAGTTGATTTTTCACAATGTGAATCTTTCTTGGAATGTAAGATGACTAAGCGATCTTTTAATGCAAAAGGTACGAGGGCCAGAAAACCCCTAGAACTTGTGCACAAGGACGTATGAAACACCCCTTACCCATATTCGACACTTGAACCGGGTACGAGGCATTACCGTACTTAACTAGCTGAATTATACAACTTCAATCCATTAAACTTCATTTCAAATTAAAACTTTTTCATTCAAGACCTTAATGTCCTTATTATAGGTCTACGAGACCCCAAATTTACACTCAGAATGATTCAAGACCAAACCGAAAACTTTTGGACACTTAGAAAAATTTAATTCAAAACAAAGCCACACGCCCGTGTGAAGGTAGGGACATGCCCGTGTTCCACACCCGTGTGGATTTATTTTTCAATTTGAACCTACAGGGGTTTTCACACGCCCGTGTCCATAGCCCATGTCCCTCACACGGCCATGACAAGCCCGTGTCTTAGCCCATGTGTGCAAACCTTGACATTCTATTTATGACTTCATCATCTCAATAAGGTCACACAGCCAAGGCAAATGCCAGTGTCCTTAGACCGTGTGTCAAATTAAATTCCTAATTTCAGTCAGAGACTCCACACTACCTGGGCACATGCCCATGTCTTAGGCCGTGTCTCCCACACAGCTTAAGACACACGGTCATGTCTCACTGTGTTTAGTATTGGGTATTTTGACTTGTCAACCTAGCATGCATGGGGACACACGACCTCTCAACAAGCTCATGGGGCTAACTGTGTGTCACACACGGCTAGAGACACGCCAGTGTGTCTACCCGTGTGGACAATTGTAAAGCTATCAAGCCATTTTCCACCCTACAAAGCAACCACACTTATACCAAACCAATTGAACATACATCATGACCATAAGGTACTTCCAAGAACTCAAAATCAAAACATCCACACAAGCATGCACTTTATGAATTTCATCATCATTGAATATATGAACTTGTCAAGTATTGGCCAATTTCCAATGACCATTTACAAAATGAATTACACAACATTAATAGCCAATACTTTGGCTAACAAATATCACATAACAAAATAACCAAGTCCTACACATGCCATACTCAAAATAAATCTAACTTTGCTATACTAAAGAGAAGTTGATAGTGTGATTCTGAACTCCAACGTCGTACGATCCCCGAGTTAGCTTGGCGATACTACAAGGAAAAGGGAAATGATAGGGGTAAGCATAAAGCTTAGTAAGTTTGCATGAAATAAATAGCAACATAAAGGCTCATAATGTCATCCATCCATTGCAATGAATAAGAACACAAAGTCTCAAGCACAGTGCTATAACTTACTCATGCTTACTCTTACCAATTACATGTCATGTCACATATCGTAAACATTGCTCGTGAATTACTCACATGTACCTGTATCACTTCATCACATAACTTTAGCACCAATTTCATCTCTATTACAAACTTAACTATTTTTCTCGATGACTCACTTGAATTACCCGAGGATACACTGAAACACCCCAAACCCGGCCCACGAGCCATGACCGGATCTGGTATGTTCCTTGAGTAAAACATTTTAAAACAAATTGTTACTTTGGAAAGATTTGGGTGGTTTTTTGAAGAAAATTTGTTTTGTGTTGGGTTCGAATTGAAAAGTCTGGGTTTTAATAAAACTTTTTTGTTAGTTTCGAAACTAGAAGTTAACAAAAAAGTCGAGTTGTTTTAGAGTTACTTTTAAATTGAAGACCATTTGTGGTTAGGTTCCAAAACTTTTAAGAATTCATTTTTAGGAAAAATAATTTAATCTTGACTTTAAAAAAATAATTGTATCGTAATGTAAATTAAAAACATGCATAGCGCTTTAAATCTAATGGCCTTATTACATCAAACAAAACCCAAATAAATCCAAAATACTTAAAAATAAAGAGTCCAAAATTTAAATAAATTACGAAATGAGCATGGCCACCGCTAAGCTCCCCCTTAACCCAGTCCGCCATCGGCGTCACCAAAAATATCCCACAATAGGGTGAGTCAAGCAGGACTCGGTGTGTAGCAACCAACACTAAGTCCCAACGATTCAGGCATATCGGATCATACATATACATATAACAATTAGAAATATAATGATGCAATCCCAAACCCAAACCTAGATACCATCCACTACACATCACCCGTACCAACCATCACACCGTGGGGACTACTAAGTTGACCCTCCATCCGCTACACATCATCGAAGGCGTTCATGAGACGACATGCTCATCGCCCTTATATATATTATGGCATAGCCACCAGATAATCATTTGTGACATAAGTCACCACATTCGGATTTTTGTGACATGAGTCACCACATTCAGATATTGTGGTATAAACCACCAGATCACTTCCCCTTAAAATAATTTCCCATATGCCCCATGTCATACAAATCATACAACATCATGCCCTATGCCTTATTTCACATTCTTATCAATATTCACATATGTGTCGTATTCCAAATATTCATGTCATTTATTAACATAATGTTAAGGTTACTTACCTGAGTACTTTGTACCATTGCATAGTACCTTTGGCCACATTTTACATCATTATAAACACATATATTAAATTGATGCCGTGAATCTATTAAGAGTTAGCGTGGGGTACACACCTGATTTACTTAGCGAGTTCACTGAAATCCCGAAAGTCCCGATCTAATCCTCTAGATCTCAAGTTCCTACATTCGGCCAACACTAACCATTTTAGCTAAAGGCCATTCGGCCAAATGATCAAATCCCAAAGGATTATCGCAACCAAAATCTTACCTTGTTGCCGATTTGATTACTAATCAAATCCCAAAACTTTGTAGTGTTTCCTCCTTTCAATTGGCTAGCAATAAATCACTTCACAGATTAGTTCTCGGCTTTTGAAAAAATAAGAAATAGATCTAAGTCACTAAATAGGGCCTTGGCCGAATATCTTAAGCACTTACCTTGTGGATCTAAATCCCGAAATTGCTACTTGATTGGGGTATCTGTCGAAATCACTATGGCATATGTTAGATCCAATTCTAACATTTAATCATAATGAATGGCCCTTGGCCAAATACATGCCTTACCTTAGATATTGAGATCTCGAAGATCTCCTCCTTATAGTCGACTACAGACAAATCCCGAAACCTCCTTTATAGTTTCACCAAGAGACATAAATGGCATTAGAATCTTGATTTTGGCTTTAAGAAAAGAAATAAAACGATGACAATAAAATCCTTACCCTTAATATTGAAATCGGCAACACCCTTAGTTGAACCCACAGAGCTTTTCGGATATGGCCTAGATGTTGATCAATTGATTTCGGCTTTTGATGAATACTAGAGGGATTCGGCTTCAACAAGGAAAAGAAAAGAGAGAGTATGAGACTTAGAGAGAATCGAAAAGGCTTAGGAGGATCCTATTTTCGGCTTTTGATGCTATGAAGAATCCGGCTAAAAAAGAAAATTTTGAGAAAAGAAGAGAAGGAAATTCGACGAGAGAAAGAGATGAGAAAATAAAATAAAACAAGGAAAAAGATGAATATCACGATAAATTCGGCTACCTTCCCAAACACTAGCCTCACCTTGTTATTCTCCTATTTTTCCTCCTCTCTACACATTTAAAATTAATTCAGATAAATCATCAATTATCCTTTACCTTAGCCAAATTTTCAAAGGAAAAGACCAAGCCTAATCCTCATCTCCCCAAAGTCCCTATGCTGTCCACTACCTCTCTTCCTTGCAAAAATAAAAGTCCCAAAATGTCGTTTGTGCTACTCGAACCTGTGCCCTACACACCGCTTGTGGCGTCACCTACCCAAGCCTTAAGTGGCGCCTTCAACCCACTTTAACAAGTGATTCTTGTGTCTAATTTTCCTACAATTTCTCTTAAGGCCACTTTGCTTGGGCCCACTTCAAGACTTAAAACTTAATATTTTCTAAGGCATTTTCCTACATTCTAAGGTTCTCAAAATTCATAAAACATATTACATATACAAATAGACATGCTTCCATGTATAATTAGGCAAAAATGCATAAGCCATAAATCCAAGATATTACATACACGATCATCATCATACGCATAAACACGACACCATTGCCACATCCCAGATATGGCTTTATGTGAGTCACATCTCGATGTCGATGCCATATCCCAGATATGGTCTTATACGATTTTCATATTTAATGCCAATGCCATATCCCAAATATGGTCTTACACGGGATCTCAATTTGGTGCCGAGGCCATGTCCCAGACATTGTCTTATACGGACCTTACCAATCTCATGTCTCGATGATGATATCCTCTCACTTCTTAAAGTTCAACCGGGACTTCAACATCATAAAGTTTCATCATTTTCTCATTCAACATCATTACTCAATTTCATAGAAATAATATCCAACATCACTAATATCAAACATTTAAAAACTTAATAACATGATATTGAATTTATTACACACAAACTTACCTCGCTACCAAAATATATGTGGAATTTTTCAAATTAGTCTACCACCTTGTTCTTGCCTCGATTTCAGTCCGGGCTTTGTGTTTCTTGATCTATAATAACAAATTCACTCATTTTAATTACCACATTAATCAATACATTTCAATAACCATACTTTGGCAAAATTACCATTTTACCCTTAGACTTTCACAAAATGACTATTTTACCCTAAGGCTCGTAAATCAATTCTAATCAAATTTATTCCTTTAACGAGCCTAGGTGAACATTTATTTCTCTCATAGAAACTCTCAATACTCATTATTTTACACATTTAACACCTATTTTACAACCTTTGTAAAAAGGTCCTCTTAAGTGTTTTCATGGAAACACCTTTCACAAAAATTATTTATCTAATAATTAAGACTCATTTTCTTCCATAAAAATGCAGCAAACAACATAAATTCTCAATGGAAAAACCCTAAAATTTCAACCATTTTGCAAAATAGTCCCCTCTTTAGCTTGCTTAAGCTTTAGGGGTTCCAAAAGTACAAAAATTATCAAGGAGTGATCATCAAAACACTTACTTGTAAGGAGAAAAGCTTGCTGAAATTTTTGAGATCTTAAACCTCTATTTTGCTACTAATTTTCGGTGGAGAAGAAGAGAAGAAAAGATGATATTTTTCTTTCTTTATTTTATTAAAAAACATCAATTTAGTCTACCTAATTTCAACAACTTTAACCAATTTTGACATGGTTTGTCCCCTATGGCCGGCCACCCTATATCTAAGGGTCTAATTGCACAATAAAGGCCTCTAATTAATATTCTATGGCTTTTAGACACCTTTAGCTTATAAAATAGAACTTTCGCAGTTTATGCGATTTAGTCTTTTTTTGCAATTAAGCATGCAATCGCTAAAATTAAAGCACCAAAATTTTCATGCACTCTTGTAATCATGCTATAACTCATAAAATAACATTAAAATAATTTTTTCAACCTCGGATTAGTGGTTCCAAAACCATTGTTTTGACTAGCCCCTAAATCGGGCTATTACAATTCTCCCCATTAAGAATTTTCGTCCTCGAAAATCTTATCGGTGAAAAGGTTGGGATATTGGTTTCTCATAGTCTCCTCGGGCTCCCACGTAGCCTCTTCTACCCCATGCCTTTGCCATAGTACTTTCACAAGGGCTATGTTTTTATTTCTTAACTGTTTGACTTCTCGTGCCAAAATTTCAATCGGCTTTTCACCATAAGTCATGTCCGGTCAAATTTCTACCTCTGATGGTACGGTCACATGCGAAGGGTCTGAACAGTATCGGCGTAACATAAACACGTGGAAGACATCATGAATCTTTTCCAACTCAGGTGGCAAAGCCAAACAATAAGCTACCGGCCTTATCCTCTTAGTAATCTTATATGGTCCGATAAAGTGCGGACTCAATTTGCCTTCCGATCAAATCTGAGGACTTTTCTCCATGGTGATACTTTCAGAATCACTTTATCACCTACTTGAAACTCAATCTCTTTCCCTTTCAAATTCGAATAGGACTTTTGTCTATTTGAGACAGCTTTTAGACATTCACGTATCACTTTTACCTTCTCTTCGGTTTCTCTGACTAGATCGACCCCTTGAATCTAATTCTTTCAGAGTTTGGTCCATTACAGAGGGTGTTCGACACTTACGCCCAGACAATGCCTTATAAGGCGCCATCTTCAAACTTGACTGAAAGCTGTTATTGTAGGTGAATTCCACCAACGGTAAGTATTTCTCCTAATTACCTTAGAATTCCAGAACACAACATCGAAGCATGTCCTCAAGTATATGTATTACTCTCTTCGACTGCCCGTCGGTTTGTAGATGGAAAGCTGTACTAAAGCTCAATTTTGTGCCTAAAGCCTCTTGCAACTTTTTCCAAAATTGTGACATAAATATCAGATCTCTATCCAAAATAATCGACAATAGTACCCCGTAAAGTCTCACAATCTCAAAAATATACCATTCGGCCAACTTATCAAGCGAAAAATCAAGCCGTACTGGTATAAGATGGGCTAACTTCGTAAGTCTATCAACCACGACCTATACGGCATCTTTCTTTTTTGGCGTCAATGGCAAACCCGTCACGAAGCCCATAGTAATACGGTCCCATTTCCACTCGAGAACTGTAATAGGCTGAAGTAGACCCGAAGGTACTTGGTGTTCAGCCTTTACTTATTGACAAATTAGACATCTCGATACAAACTCAGAAATGTCTTTCTTCATACTCGGCCACCAATACCATTTCCTCAAGTCATTATAAATCTTTGTACTGCCTGGATGTACAAACAAACATCTACTATGTGCTTCATGCATAATCTTCTGAATAAGCTCATCATCACTGGGTACACAAACCCTATCTCGGAACATTAAACATCCATCAGGACTTATCTGAAAGTCTGACTCAACCTTTGACTCTCATTGAACTCTTTTAGCTTGTAAATTATTGTCACCTTTCTGAGATTCACAAATCTCTTGAAGAAACATTGGTCTAGCCCTCAACTCGGCTAGAATAGAACCATCATCTGACAAAGCCATCCATGTATTCATGGCTCTCAGTGCAAACAAGGATTTCCTACTCAAGGCATCGGCGACCACCTTTGCCTTTCCTAGATGGTAGTCAATCATTAGCTCATAATCTTTTATTAGCTCTAGCCATCCTCTCTACCTTAGATTTAACTCCTTTTGAGTCATCAAGTACTTTAGGCTCTTATGATCAGTGAACACCCGACATTTCTCACCATATAAATGATGTCTCCAAGTCTTTAGTGCAAATACAATTGAGGCTAACTCCAAATCGTGGGTTGGGTAATTCTTCTCGTGCGGCTTTAATTGTCTAGATGCATATGCTATCACCTTGCCCTCTTGCATGAGTACACAACCTAATTTATTCAGGGATGCATCGCTGTAAACCACAAATTCTTTTCCCGGCTCAGGTGGCACTAAAACATGAGCCTCAGTCAACAATGCATTTAGTTTCTCAAAACTCTGTTGGCAATTTTCTGTCCATTCAAACTTTATATCCTTTTATAACAATCTCATCATCGGAGTAGCTATCATGGAAAATCCCTTGACAAAACATCAATAGTAGCCAACTAGGCCCAGAAAACTCCTAACCTCGATTACATTCCTTGGTGGCTTCCAATCCAAAATTGCTGAGATCTTACTCGGGTCGACTTTAATTCCATCTCCCGAGACAATGTGCCCCAAAAATCCAACTTCCTTAAGCCAAAATTCATTTTTACTAAACTTGGCATATAATTGTTTATCTCTCAAAATTTGCAGAACCGTTCTCAAATGCTCGGCATACTCGTTCTCATCCCGAGAGTATGTCAATATGTCATCGATGAAGACTTCAATAAATTTATCCAAATATGGCCGAAAAATACGATTCATCAATTCCATGAAAATTGTAGGGGCATTGGTTAAACCAAAAGGCATGACCAAAAATTCATAGTGGCCATACCTTGTCCGAAATGCGATTTTCAACACAACTGAGTCATTGATTCTCAACTGATAATATCCAGACCTCAAGTCTATCTTGGAAAACACCGTGGCTCCATTCAATTGATCAAAAAAATCATCGATTCTTGGCAATGGGTACTTGTTCTTCACAGTTACCTTATTGAGCTGCCGATAATCTATGCATAACCTCATGGAACCATCCTTCTTCTTCATAAATAATACGGGAGCACCCCACAAGGAATAACTCAATCTTGCGAAGCCTTTATCCATTAACTCTTATAACTGTGCCTTCAGTTCTTTTAGCTCGGTTGGAGCAATTCTGTATGGAGCAATTGAAAAAGGGGCAGTACTAGGAACTAACTCAATCCCATATTCAATCTCTCTAATCGAAGGTAACCTTGGCAATTCCTCTAGGAAAACATTTGGATACTCACATACTATGGGCACTGATTCAATTCTTAACTTAGTCTCTCTAGTATTCATCACAAGAGCAAGGTAAGCTTCGTACCCCTTTCTTAGATATTTCTGAGTCAACAAGGAAGATATCACCACTGGCAATCTGTCTTGCTCATCTGATTCAACACGAATAAGATCCCCACTTTCACATTTCAACTCAATAAACTTCCTTCCACAATTCACTATCGATCATGAGTAGTTAACCAATCCATCCCAAGGATGATGTCGAATTCATCGAATGGTAATAACATGAGATTAGCCGGAAAGTAATGACCTCTAATCATCAAAAGACAATCTTTGCATACTCTATCAACTAACACACATTTGCCTAGGGGATTGGACACTCTTATTACAAATTCGATATATTCTAGAGGCATGTTCATGCTAGAGACTAATTTCATGCAAATATACGAGTGGGTAGATCACGGATCAATTAAAGTTATAACATGAGTATCATAGAAAGAAAATATACCCGTGATCACGTCGGGGGAGGACGCCTCTTCGCGAGCATGAATGGCATATGTCTCGCCAATGCTTTACCCTCAACTCTTGCAGTCTGCTCTCTAGGTGTATTCTTACTACTCATTTCATTTCCCAGGTTTCTCCGTGGCCTCCCTCTAGTAGTACTTCTAGGTCTTGTACTCTGAGGTTTCTCTTTCTCACCCACCTCGGGGCAATCCCTGATAAAATGGTCTAGGGATCCACACTTGAAACAAGCTTTCTCATTCGCTCGACACTCACTAGGGTGACGTCTCTCACACTGTGGACATTTCGGTCTACTCGATTGAGCGTTGCCAACACTAGCAACCGGAGTAGTCTGAGCTTTAGTGTAATATCCGGATTTGGGGCTATGCATTTTTATTTGAACGTATGTGATTGCATGCTTGTGTGTGATTTGAATGTGATTTGGGGGCTTCAAGAACCTTGGGATGTAGGTAGGAGCCTTAGAAGTTATCGAATATTTTAAGCCTTAAAAGGGGAACTAATGGAACTAGGCCTTAAGGAGTTTATTGTGTAGTTTAGGACACAAATAACCCAATGGTAATGTGGCAAGGAGGCACCACTTAGGGCCTTTTGAAGTGACGCCACAGGGAGTGTGAAGGGGGCCTAGGTTCGAGCAACAAGGGAAGCGTTTTGGAGTTTTATTTTCCAGCAAGGGGATGCAGTGTTGGACGGCATAAGGACACTTCATAGATGAAGTGTAGATTGGGTCAAATAGCTTAGAGATTCGGCTAGGAAGGAGGAAAAGAGGGGATTGAGTGGAGAGAAGGAGAGTTGGCCGGCCAAGGGACTTTCATGATAACAAATTCAGTCACCTAGTAGCCAAAACTCCCTAAGCCGAATTTTAGCCTCACCATCACTTTCTTTTTCTTTTCTACTCACCATTCTTTCTTCCTCTTTCTCACCTTAGCGAACCATAAACTGAGTTTCAACATCATTCTTTTTCTTCTTTTTTCTCGCAATCTCTTCTGTCATCAAAAGCTGAAATCTTCTTCTTCTTGTCAAAACTCTCATAATCTTTCTCTTATTCTGTCATTCTCCAAAAGCTAAATCTCCTATCTCTTGGCCATAGCCGATTGTACCTCTATCCTTTTGGAATCAAATTATTCACTAGATCAAAGCCGAATCTTCTAGTAAGTACACTTCCTACTTCTCTTCTCTTCTTGACTAACTTGGTTAGCCGAAATCTAAGGATCTAATTCCTCTTATTTTCTTTGGTCAAAACCATGAAGGGAGAATTCAGGATCCACTTGTAACCAATGGTTTAAGGGAGATCTTCTGGGATTTCAGATATCTAAGGTAAGTAAGACATGCTATTCGGCCAAAGGCCATATTACCCATTGAGGGTTGTCGATTCTAACTATGGTGTTTTAGGGGTTGTCGACAGTGATAAAGGAGGAGTGTAGCCGAATATTGTGGATCTTCGGGATTTGGCTAAGCAATCTAGGTAAGGGTTCTAGCGTGTAGATATGTTTCTTATTCATTCAAAAGTCAAAAACTAACCATTTGAGTGTATTAGTGTTTGGCCGATTTCAAAGAAGGCTCATTACGTAGTTTTGAGATTTGCTTGGTAACCAAATCGCAACAAGGTAAGGATTATGGTTGTGTTAACCCTTCGGGATTTGCTGTATAGCCGAATAGCCTCTTTGCTAATGTTCTTAGTGTGGTCGAATGTAGGAAAGGGGATCTAGTGCGTTAGATCGGGATTCTCTTCGGGATTCGATAATCGCGTTAGAAACCAGGTGTGTAACCCTACACTAAAATTCTCGATAGATTAATAGTAATAATGTTAAGCATGTGTTAATGAAGTGATGAATAGACATGGCTAAGGGTACCATTTAATGGTACAGTGTATTCAGGTACGTTACCCCTTAATTCTCGTTAATAATGTTTAATAACATTGATGTAAAAATATGTGGAATTCCGTTATGATTTTAGGGGTAAGGTAAATTACATGATAATTGTATGTTTTGATGTTGCATGGGCATATGGGTGATTATGTTAAAGGGGAAGTGATCTGGTGGTTTCTACCACATTATCTGGTGACTTATGTCACATATTATGAATCTGGTGACTCTATCACATTATCTAGTGGCTATGCCACAATTATAAGGGCGATGTGCGCTTGATCGCAACGATCGCCTTCGATGGTGTGTAGCGGATGGAGGGTCGATTTAGTAATCCCCACGGTGTGATTGGTAGGTACGGGTGATGTGTAGAGGTTGGATCTAGGTGGTTTGGGTTGCATCATTATTTACAATTGTTTTATGTGATTTAATATGCCTTGATTGTTTTGGGAGTCTATGATGATAGTTACACACTGAGTCTGTTGACTCACCCCTCGTGGGCTAACATTTTACGGATGGCACTCAGCAAATGGACCGGGTCGGCAGGAACTTAGTGGTGGCCATGCACAGCTCAGTTTTTTTTGATTTTTCTTATTAAGTTATTTTGATTTATTTTGGGTTATGTTTTGATGTAATAAGGCCATTATCACTTAACTGTTTTATTTATGCGTTTTAAATTTTCATTATGATGCGAACAATATCGAACAAAACGATTAAACATTTTTCGTAAAACAACATCAATTGTTTTGAAACCCAAACACCTACAGTTTTTAAGTTAATAATAACAAACTCTATAATTCAGCATTTCTTTTAACTTGTAACTTTTGAAATATGAAAATAACGTTTTAGCACAAATTTTAATTACAACACGGTTTTTAACTTGAGAACAATCCAAATCTATTTTCTTCAAAACCACTAAGATTTTCAAAATGTCATTACGAGACTTAACTACGATTTACTCAAGGAGCATGCCAGATCCGGTCAGGGTTTATAGGCCGGGTTTGGGGTGTTTCATTTAAACCCCGGGTTCTGTCTACCCTTACTTCTACTCGAAAATCCAGCTGAGATGGTTGATCGAGTAATGAAATCTCTTGACTTCTTGGATGAAGATTGGAATGATTTGCCCAACTGTCTCTTCCTCGAGTCACGAGACTCGATTTCAGCTCTTCTTTTCTCTTTGACTAGTTCTTCAGCTTTATAGTCTCTATCTACCAACACTACAAATTCTTTTAGTTCTAGGACACCAACAAACAAATGGACATCCTCATTTAACCCATCCTCGAACCTTTTACACATAATGACTTCTGTCGATACGCACTCCCGAACGTATTTGTTGAACCTTACGAACTCATGCTCATATTCAGTCACCGTCATTCGACCTTGTTTTAGCTCCAAGAATTCCTTTCTTTTCTGGTCGATGAATCTTTGACTAATGTACTTCTTCCGAACTCCTCTTGGAAGAATTCCCAATTAACTCTCTCCCTTGGTACTACCGACACAAGGGTGTTCCACCACTGATAGGTCAAATCTCTCAAGAGAGATACCACACACATCATGCACTCTTTAGGCTGCATGACAACTCATCAAATACCCTGATGGTATTCTCAAACCAGAATTCTGCCCTCTTCAAATCATCATTTTTACTTGCTCGAAATTCCTCATCTTCTTGTTTTCGAATCTTATC
The DNA here is from genome assembly GCA_025506655.1 of Gossypium rotundifolium. Taxonomy (NCBI): domain Eukaryota; kingdom Viridiplantae; phylum Streptophyta; class Magnoliopsida; order Malvales; family Malvaceae; genus Gossypium; species Gossypium rotundifolium. The sequence goes on from CP106731.1 coordinate 102,622,916, forward strand.
GACCGGAGGCCTTTCTCTCCTTACTACCTCTACCACTTGGGAAGCTACAAGAGTGAGCTGAAGAATAGGTAAGGGTGGAGGGGGTTGAGCATTAGGATGTGCTTGTATATACTCAGTGTACCTGCTGCTCATCATATGGAGAAAGGCTTTTCGAGCCTCTTCTCCCTGACCTAAAGTCTCGGGTCTACTTTCTACTGACATGATCCCTTGCACAAGAGCCAGTGCATTACTTGCAGCATCATCAGCTGCAGATCGATCGGGATCCATTTACTATATAAAAAACACAATTCAAACCATCAAGAGTCATCACACTATCATTATGTAAACACTCATACGTATGGCATGTATAGTTAGACTCATACTTACGATACGTTAGTCTGAGAATTGATTAAATCGTAGCTCTGATACCACTAAATGTAACACCCCTTACCCATATTTGACACTTGAACTGGGTACGAGGCATTACCGTACTTAACTAGCTCAATCATACAACTTCGATCCATTAAACTTCATTTCAAATTAAAACTTTTTCATTCAAGACCTTAATGTCCTTATTATTGGTCTACGAGACCCCAAATTTACACTCGAAATGATTCGAGACCAAACCAGAAACTTTTGGACACTTAGAAAATTTTGATTCAAAGCAGGGCCACACGCCTGTGTGAAGGTAAGGACACGTCCATATGGCATATCACATGCCCGTGTTCCACACCCGTGTAGATTTTTTTTTTCAATTTGAACCTACAGGGGTTTTCACACGCCCATGTCCATAGCCCGTGTCCCTCACACGGCTATGACACGTCCGTGTCTTCGCCCGTGTGTGAAAACCTTGACATTCTATTTATGATGTCATCATCTCAATAAGGTCACACGGCCAAGGCACACGCCCATGTCTTTAGACCGTATGTCGAATTAAATTCATAATTTCAGGTGCAGACTCTACATAGCCTAGGAACATGCCCATGTCTTAGGCCGTGTCTCCCACACGGTTGAGACACACAGCCGTGTCTTAGCCCATGTGTTTACTACTGGTATTCTAACTTGTCAACCTAGTATGCCTAGGGACACACGGCCTCTAAACACGCCCATAGGGCTGACCGTGTGTCACACACGGCCTAGATACATGCCCGTGTGTCTACCCATGTGGACAATTGTAAGGCTATCTACCAAGCCATTTACCACCCTACAAAGCAACCACACTTATACCAAACCAATTCAACATACATCATGACCATAAGGTACTTCCAAAAACTCAAAATCAAAACATTCACACAAGCATGTACTTGATGAATTTCATCATCATTTACAAAATGAATTTAACAACATTAATAGCCAACACTTTGGCTAACAAATACGACATAACAAAATAACTAAGTCCTATACATGCCATACTCAAAATAAATCTAACTTTGCTATACCAAAAAGAAGTTTATAGTGTGATCCCGAACTCCGACGTCGTACGATCCCGAGTTAGCTTGGCGATACTACAAGGAAAAGGGAAATGATAGGGGTAAGCATAAAGCTTAGTAAGTTTGCATGAAATAAATAGCAACATAAAGGCTCATAATGCCATCCATCCATTGCAATGAATAAGAACACAAAGTCTCAAGCACATTGCTATAACTTACTCATGCTTACGCTTACCAATTACATGTCATGTCACATATCGTAAACATTTCTCGTGAATTACTCACATGTATCGGTATCACTTCATCACATAGCTTTAGCACCAATTTCATCTCTATTACAAACTTAACTATTTTTCTCGATGACTCACATGAATTACCCGGGATACACAATCATATCATACACATAAATACGATGCCATTGCCACATCCTAGATATGGTCTTACGTGGGGTCACATCTTGATGCCGATGCCATATCCCGGATATGATCTTATACGGGATCTCGTATCGATGTCGATACCATATCCCAGATATGGTCTTATACGATTTTCATATTCAATGTCCATGCCATATCCCAAATATGGTCTTACACGGGATCTCAATTCGGTGGCCATGTCCCAGACATGGTCTTATACGGGACCTTACCAATCTCATGTCTCGATGATGATATCCTCTCACTTCTTAAAGTTCAACCAGGATTTCAACATCATAAAGTTTCATCATTTTCTCATTCAACATCATTACTCAATTTCATAGAAATAATATACAACATCACTAATATCAAACATTTAAAAACTTAATAACATGATGTTGAATTTATTACACACAACTTACCTCGGTACCAAAATATATGTGGAATCTTTCAAAATAGTTCACCACATTGTTCTTACCTCAGTTTTGGTCTGAGCTTCGTGTTTCTTGATCATAATAACAAATTCACTTATTTTAATTACCATATTAATCAATACATTTTAATAACCATACTTTTGTAAAATTACCATTTTGCCCTTAGACTTTCCAAAATGACTATTTTACCCCTAGGCTCGTAAATCAATTCTAATCAAATTTATTCCTTTAACGAGCCTAGATGAACATTTATTTCTCTGATAGAAACTCTCAATACTCATTATTTCACACATTTAACACCTATTTTACAACCTTTGCAAAAAGGTCATCTTAGGTGTTTTCATGGAAACACCTTTCACAAAAGTTGTTTATCTAACAACTAAGACTCATTTTCTTCCATAAAAATGCATCAAAAAACATAAATGCACATGGAAAAACCCTAAACTTTCAATCATTTTTCAAAATAGTCCCCTCTTTAGCTTGCTTAGCTTTAGGGGTTCCAAAAGTACAAAAATTATCAAAGAGTGATCATCAAAACACTTATTTGTAAGGAGAAAAGCTTGTTGAAATTTTTGAGCTCTCAAACCCCTATTTTGCTGCTAATTTTTAGTGGAGAAGAAGAGAAGAAAAGATGATATTTTTATTTTCTTTATTTTATTATAAAACATCAATTTAGTCTACTTAATTTCAATAACTTTTACCAATTTTGACATGGTTTGCCCCCTATGGCCGGCCACCCTATATCTAAGGGTCTAATTTCACAATAAAGGCCTCCAATTAATATTCTATGGCTTTTAGACACCTTTAGCTTATAAAATAGAACTTTCATACTTTATGCGATTTAGTCCTTTTTCACAATTAAGCATGCAATCGCTAAAATTAAAGCACCAAAATTTTCATGCACTCTTGTAATCATGCTATAACTCATAAAATAACATCAAAATAATTTTCTTCAACCTCGAATTAGTGGTTTTGAAAGCACTATTCTGACTATCCCCTAAATCGGATTGTTACAACATATATGGCCCCATGAGCGTTAGTGCAAGAGGTGGTTACGAGTATTATGTAACCTTTATTGATGGCTATTCCAGATATGGGTATGTAGACCTGATGCACCACAAGAGTGAAATTTTTGATAAATTCAAAGAGTTTTGTGCAAAAATGGAGAAATAACTAGATTTACCCATAAAGGTACTTCAATCTGATCGAGGTGGAGAATATTTATCTGATGAGTTCTTAGGGTATGTCATAGAGAATAAGATTCTATCTCAGTTAACTGCATCGGGCACCCCACAACAGAATGTTATGGAAAATAAAGAAATCAAACATTGTTAGACATGGTACGTTTGATGTTAAGGTATTTAAAGGTGCCAAACAAATTTTTGGGGATACGCTATACAAACGACTTGCTATATTTTGAATAATGTGCCAACTAAGGTAGCATCGAAAACCTCATACAAATTGTAGCATGACAGGAAGTCGAATCTTAATCATTTTAAGATTTGGGAATGTCCGACCTACGTATTAGATAAAGATGCGAGGAAGTTAGACTTACGGACAAAATTGTGTATGCTTGTAGGATATTCAAAAGGAACAAAGGATGGTTTATTTTAAAACCCGAAAGAGCAAACTTTTATAGTCTCAACATATGACGAAGAGATACAGAATGTTGATTCCAAGCTCTGGGAAATAGCTATGAAAGCTAAGAGGGACTTAATGTATTCCAACTCAGTGTGGAAACTTGTAGACTTACCGAAATGGATAAAACCCATAGGGTGTAAGTAGATCTACAAGAAGAAAAGAAACACAGATGGAAAAGTATAAACTTATAAGGCCAAATTTGTAGCAAAAGGTTATACTCAAAAATAAAACATTGATTACGAAGAAACCTTATCTCCGATTGCCATACTCAAGTTAATCTACATATTACTATTCATTACGACGGCTCTTGATTACGAGATTTAGCAAATGGATGTCAAGACAATATTTTTGAACGACTATCTTGAAGAGAGCATCTACATGATACGATCCACTGGATATATAACTAAAGGAAACGAGCATAAAGTTTGCAAACTACTTAGATCCATATATGGACTTAAGCAAGCGTCCCACTCATAAAATCAAAAATTTGATCAAATGATCAAGACTTTTGGATTTGAGCAAAATTTAGATACACCTTATGTTTATAAACATTTAAGGGATGAAAAGGTGGTCTTTCTCGTTCCATATGTCGATGATATTCTACTTATTAAGAATGATGTAGGGACATTGTCATCGGTTAAACTATAGTTAAACTATACTTTGGAGAAGTTAATTTCATTCTAGGTATTCGAATCCTAAGGGATCGAAAGAATAAAGTGATAGCATTGTCTCAGGCTTCATACATAGACAAGGTATTGGAGCGTTATTTAATGAGAGATTCGAGGAAGGGAAATCAACCTTCCGTATCAAGATTTCATCTCTCTTTAGAGGATTGTCCTAAGACAACGGAAGAAAAGGAGAAAATGAGAAAGGTTCGTAAAAAAAAACTTAAACAAAGAAAAGTTAAAAAAAATTAATGTTTTTAATGTAATGTTTATTATTATGTTTTTAATTTAGTGTTGTTATGTTTTTTTTTTTTTTTTTACCTAAGGAAAAAATTATCATGGATTTTTTTATATTTTAAACTTATTCTAAAAATGTATAGATTCGATTAACCACTTAGTTAATTAAAATTAATCCTGTGATTAAAAATTTTAAAATTTCAACTAAATCATTTAATGATAATTGAATTCGAGTATTCACTAAGTGTATCTTTTACCAATCCGTATTCAATATTGATTCGATTGAATGTTGAATTTTTAGTATAAAGGGCCTTCTTGGCCCATAATAAGGTCATTTCTGTTACGCAAAAGATCCCGTCCAATTCCACCAGCAGGATAGGAGATTCGGACTCTTAATAATAAAACCACTTAAACAAGGATAAAACGGGTAACAAAGTAAACTATTTTTAGGGTTTTCCTTCAACGCCTACATATAATCAAATAACGAAGAAACACAAGGTTGGACTGCGAGCTTTGATTTTTAGGTGTTCCTGCAGAGAGAGGAAGCTCCCCTGAAAACTTCAGTTGAAAATGGTAAAATAAGGCCTCTTTCCCTCCCCATTTATTTCATTAGATCTCCGAGTCTGATTTTTTTTCATGGTCAATGCCTCTTTCTTTATGATGATTGTTTGTTCTTCAGATCCTCTTTTACCTGTAATCGTTACATTTTTTTTTTCTGTTGTTGGCTTGCTTTTTTTTTTCTTTCTTTCTTTCTTTTATGTTCTTAGTGAAGATGGGTTGAAATTTGAATTGGTTTAAAAGATTTTGAGAAATAGTTTGGGTTCTGTATTTTAGGAGGCATTTGAAAGATGTGAGCTTTGCCTTAGATTATAGTTTTACGGATTGTGAAGCTTTGGTAAATGGTTGTGCATTCAATGTATGTATTTTCTCGTTTTGTTTCATTGAAATATTTGCAATGAGGTGCTTTGCCCTTGGTCTGCTTGAAAATATTGCTATTAATTGCATTGAGTTGATGAGTTTTTTCTTTCTTTCTTATTCTTTTTTTTTTTTTTTTGGTATCTTTTGATTTCAGTGTCAACTTGAGTCGTGAGATGAACTCATTTAATGGTAGGCTGGTCTAGTTTGATAATCGACTGTTTAAAAGTTTGGACTAAACTGCTGCTTAACAAACTAAGCTGAAATATTTGGAATGTTGGAATGTTTGGTTAGCATGAATGTCCAGTTTTTATTTATTTATATCCAGTAGTTCTAGTTTGTGTTTTCCTTGTGTTCGAGCAGTTAATTGACCTGTCGATGATGGTCTTTAGGCTTTTAATATCATGTTTTCTGGTTCTGCTTTGCTTCCTAAGATTTGTATTCTGATGCACAGCCTAAGCAAATTCATGAGATCAAGGACTTCCTTCTCACTGCTAGAAGGAAAGATGCTCGCTCTGTAAAAATCAAGAAAAGCAGAGATGTTGTCAAGTTCAAGGTCCGCTGCTCCAAGTACTTGTACACCCTTTGCGTGTCTGATGCTGAGAAGGCCGACAAGTTGAAGCAGTCTCTTCCTCCAGGTAATTCATGATGAAGGAGCTGCTTTTACATTCTTGTTTTTATTGAACCTATGTCCATATTTGAAATTACTTTCCCGCTACTTATATGTCTTTACCGTCATTGTTTTCATGTTTGCAGGTTTGAGCGTCCAAGACCTGTGAAATTACAACTGCCCTTAGCTTGTAATAGGCAATGAAAACTAGATTTTGACTTTTAGTTTATTGCTTGCATTTCGTATCGTTTTGCAACAATCAAAAGTTTTTATAATGGATTTTTATTTGGTGTTTTTTTATGGACGTTAGTAATGTTATTAAAACCCTTTATTTATTTTAGTATTCGTATTCTACATCTTAGTTTGGCACATATTGGATAATCAAACATATGAAAAATAAAAGAATCAATATATTCTGATTCAATATGTATCCGTCTTCGATTTGATGAAATGACTGACAACTGTGTTCATCGTCTCTCATATACGTTGACCGCTATCAAGCTTTATGGCATGAAGTTTTTTTATTTCCTTTTGCTTTAATGTGAGAAATACGATTGCCATGCTGGTTTTGCCTTTGAGTGGCTGTCTTAGCTTTGATTGTCAAGGGGCTGGACAGCCCTTGGCAAATAGAGCACTGAGAGAGTTTATTAAACGCCATTGTCCGTCTATTATTTTTCCTATGGGAAAATAGCAAATTAAGGGTAAGCTCTAGAAGAATCGCAACAGGCTCAGTTTCGGGAAATGGTTACTATGTGGACCCTACAGACAAATCAGGTTGCTTGTCTCTGAGGTGGAATAATGAATGGACCTCAAATCGTTGGAAGCTCAAATAGTGGAACAAAATTGTGGGAACCAGCAAAATGTGGCGGAGGGATGGAACCAAGAGGAGAGATTCTTCCATGAACAAAATGCTTGAGAACATGAGCGCTGCAAATCGTAACCTTCAAGCATAGGATTGAAGATTGTTTGGTAATAGCAAAAGGATGATAGATGCTTCATTAAAGAGATCGACAAGATTTCAACAATTAAGCCTAAGCCTCAACCAAGGCTAGAACACAAGATCAAGAGAGATTGACAAAGCGTGGTAAAGGGAGGAATGCTATTGGGCTTAGCGACCAAGAGTAAATTGGCTATGAAATGGCGATAAGAACACCTTGACTCTTCCATGCCACAATAGTGTGCCATTGACACACGAATGCAATTTGGAGACTCAAAGGACTTGATGGAGAGTAGATTGAGGACGATCAACAACTAGGGAGGCTTATCTTCAATCATTTCATGAATTTGTTTAAAAGGAACTCAACTTATGATATGGATAATGTTCTTGATGAGATTAAATAAGCAGTATTTTGTATTGGTAGACTCCAGACTCTGGGCTCGGATGGCTTTTTCCTGGGATACCTTGTCAAAATGATGTGATCAATTTGGTATGCAAGTTCTTTATCCATGGTCAATTGCCGATTGAATTTAACCACTGCAAGCCTATAGGGTGTTGTGACTTTCTGTACAAAGTTATTGCGAGATTTATGGCTTGTCACATGAGACCTATGCTTTCAGATTGCATCTCCAAACCCAATATGCTTTCATTGAGGGTAAAAAAGTTTAGGACAACATCATCACCTCTCATGAAACACTCCATGCTTTGAAGAAATGTAAATAGTGAAAGAAAGGGTTATGGCTGTAAATTAGACTTTCAAAAATCTTATGACTGTTTTATAGCAGTTTCTTGGGCGGAAAATCAAGGTGAGAATGGAATTTATCAAATGCTGGGTGTCTCGCATTGTGAAATACGTCATGACGACTCATTTTTCTATTATGATTAATAGAGTAAAGAAAGGCGCAATTAAAATTTTGGGTAAACTATTTGTTTGCCTCATATTATATATTAGTCATTTATGTTTAAAATGTTACATTTTAGTCACTTACGTTATTGTTTTGTTACGAAGTGGTCACTCTATTATTAAACTCTGTTACTCTCTAACGGTGATTGTACGTGGCAGTTTAAATGAGTTTTAAATGTTAACTTTAATGTCCTACGTGGCAATCCAAATTAAATTTGTTTAATTAAAAATCTATTTTCATTTTAGCAACTGGACCTCCAAGTTGACATTTAAAACCCTTGACATTTAAAATCCATTTGGATTGTCACGTAGGACTGTCATTAGGGAGGTAGCAGAGTTTAATGGTAGAGTGACCACTCTGTAACAAAACGATAACATAAGTGACTAAAACGTAACATTTCGAACATAAGTGACTAAAATATAATTTTAGGCAAACAAAAGTGATCATTTTTGTAGTTTACCCCAAAACTTTTAGAGGATTAAGAAGAGAGGATCCACTTTTCTTGTCTTTTCATGACGGTGGCTAGTTTGCTTTCTTTGACTATTGAGAAGCGTGAGAAAGATGGATATGTTGAAGGGTTCAAAATTTTTCAATGTTTGGAAGGTGTCGGATATCGGAATCCAAATCATTCCGAGAAGTCTAACAGAGAGGTTTTCTAAGAAGGAGTATTGGGTTGTTTCCACAATTCATTATTAGTGAGTTAATATCAGTATTTAGTTTAATATTAGATGGGAATTGGAAACTAGAATTGTGGATTATGGACTAACTTGTGAAAGAGGTAATTTGGGGGTCAATGTCTAAAAGTGTAGAAATTAGATTTAGAGTATGTTAACTCTTGATAGTTTAATTTTGCCCAAAGATATGTGAGCTAATTTCCCATTAGTTTATTTCCATAAAAGAGGGAATGGTTATCCAACCATTTTTCACCATTCATCTAGTTTCTCTTCATTTTCTCTCAAAATCCTCTCAACTTTTCTCAAACATTTACATTGATTCTTGATTTCAAATCATAAACTTCTGATTGGCAAGTATTTTCTGTTAATTTATTCATTAAGATTAAGTTTGATAAATCAATTTTCATCAGTCTCCTTATCATTTCTTATTGCCAATTTTTGGAGGAATTTTTCTTGATCAAAATCCTTTGATTTTCAACAAAGTAAAGATGGTTTCTATATATATATATATATATATATATATATATATATATATTACTGATTCTAACTCTTAAAATTGATTTCATCCATTTTCTTCTCCATTTCTTGTTTCACATCAACCATGGGTGATAGAGTAGGAGATTTAATTTCTAATGTTTTCTTGGTGAATTTAGGGTTTTTTTATACAAATGATCCTAAAATTTTGATTAATTAGGAAAATTATCCAATTTTCTGATTATACACATAAATGATCTAAAATCTATAGTAAAAGTTGGTGGAGTAAAAAAATTTGGTGCCACCAACATGTCACGTCAGCAAACCCAATAAAAAATTTATTTTTTGATGGAATCATGTAGAATAACACCACTTATATAAATATTAGAGAAATACTACTATTTTGAAAATTTGGGAGTCAAAAAATAAATATGGTCGCCATCACTTTTGTATGTGTTAGTGTAATTTTTTTATAAAAAAGTACTTTTTATTGGGTGGAGTCATTCTAAATAGTGCCACCACACTAGGTTTTTTTTTAATGTGTTTTTTTATTTAAAATAATAATATTTTATTTAGTGGAGCCATATAGAATGGCACCACCAGTATACCATGTATATTTTTTTTAAATGTGTTATTTTTTTAATTTAAAATTTTAAAAAATAATATTTTATTTAGTGGAGCCATATAGAGTGACATAATCAAATAGCTATATATATCCACAACCCAATGGCAGATAACTCTAAGTTGGAGAATTTTTTTTAATTATATCATATTAGAGGATGAAGAGGAGAGAGATGATTGGTGTTTTTTATGTTTTTATGTTTAATGATTATTTTCGATTGCCAGTAATTTATTCGGTAACGGGTTCAAATTGGTTATGTAAGTCTTTCCGTTGGCTATGGTAGGACAATAACGAGTTCAAATTGGTTATGCAGCCAACAGGTGGATTATTTGGTTTTCTCTGAGCCAACAGGATGTTTGAAGGTTTTAAGGAATCCCAAATCGAACCGCAGGGTGAAATAATCAATATAAGCAGCATCTGAGCTACAAGATAATAGCACCGAGAAAGTTGCTCCTGTTGCGGTTAAACAATTTATGTTTCAATTTGTAAGACACAATGTTATCGGTCTTGAACAAAATCATTTAATTTTTTTTTTTTAAGTATTGAGAAAGTTACTCGTATTGTAAAATTATACATTGTAAGTTAAGTGAAATTATTTTAGAATGTTTGAAATGTAAAATTATATTTTGTAAAATATAAATTTTAAATTATGTAAATTGATAGTTATTTGAAATGTTAGCAATGTAAAATAATTTTTATGTAAATCATTTATGTAATGTGAAATCAAGAAAATCAAAGGAACATTTTTAAAGAAAGTTTGATAAGTGACATTTTTAATAGAAATCAAGAAAGAGAGGACCAAAAAATAAAGAAAGCTTGGGAAAAAATGAGAGAAAAAGAAAGAAAGTGAGGGATTGAATTGATTGAAAAAAAGAAGAAGAGAAATGGTTGATTTGTAAAAACAAAAAACTAGGGAATTTTTAAAAGAAATAAAAAATCAAAGGGTCGAAAAATAAATATACTAACTAGTCACATCGCGTCAGCGACGTCAGCGATGTGTGTAACAACCCGTTTTTCAGTGGTGCCGGAAATAATAGTTTCGAGGTCACAAGCCCGACGAGTAAGTTCGTATAATTAATATTTAAATTATATGAGTCAATAGTAATTTTATAATGAATTTTGATATGAGGAATTTTAACCAATAGAATTAAAAGTTAGTGTAAGTTGTTCGGTTTAAAAGTCAAGTGGTTATTGAAAACAAGGTATTAGGACCTCGTTTTCGTAATTTAAGGACGTAAATATTTTTATTAAATATTTACAGAGTCGTATTATATATGAATTGAGGTTTGGTCCTGTAATTTTGATGATTTATCGCTTAATTGCACTAAAAAAATTAAATTGTAAAAGAGGTCAAAGTTAATTGCTTTTGATTTAAAATGGTAAAGGGACCAAAATGGTAATTAAACTAGGGTAAAAAAGTCCAAGCGGTGGTGAATATGATTAAATCTGCTAACTTTTGTGTTACTTTCTCATTTAGTCCTAATTAGTTAGGATCCAATTGAAAATTAAATTTGTTTAGTTGGGATTTAATAAAATTGAAGGACCAATTGTGTAGTTAAACTCTCCTTGAATGGTAAATATATGATTAGAAGGGATAGTGGACGGTATTAGACTTATAAATATTAAAAATTATGAGTAATTAAGGAGGGAAAATTAGTAAATTGGTAATTAAATGAAATATAATAAAGAAAACAAGTTAACTTATCATCTTCTTCATAATTTTAAACCGAAGCCCTAAGAAACCATAGGAGGGAGTTCAATTAGCTTTGGTTCTCATATTGGGTAAGCAAACCTCACCCATTTTTAGTAATTTTTATGTTTTTGAACTCGTATTAGTTTAACTTAGCTAACCCGAGGACTAATTTGTATAACTTTCAAATGATGAGGATTATGCCATTGATGAAATTGAGATGTTTATGAAGTTTTACGTTAAATTATTAAGCTTGGTTGTTAGATAGGACTGTTTTGTAAAGTGATTTTTGATGATTTTAACGTTTAAGGACTAAATTGCTAAAATGGTAAAATAACATGTACTTGAGGTGAAATAATTGCAAATATGGACTGTTGGGAGGTCATAGATTATTTGGCTGAATTGGGTTTTAATAAAAATGGTTAAATTGCATGTTTGAGGCTTATGGACTAAATTGAATAAAAGGGAAATATTGGGGATAATTTCGTAAAATATTAAAAAGGACTTAGTTGCAAAAAATGAGTTAATTTTACTGTCTGAATTATTTAATTGAATGAAAATATTATTTTAGATTAAGAACAAGTGAAAAATCGAGGAAAAGAGAAAATTATCGAATAGTCCCTGTACCTTTGTCATTATTGCAATTTAGTCAGGTAAGTTCGTTCGGTTTAATTTTAGTATATTTTTAAATGTAATATATGAACTTAATTGCATAAATTTACATTATATTGATGTGTGTAATTGAAAATGAAAATAACGAATTGATATTATGTCGATCACTGATTGAAATATTCTGAGCCATTACTACAAATTAGTCTTGTACGTTCATTTAATAAGAACTCAATAATATTTCTAATTATTTATGAATTTTAGAGCTTAAATGATGTAAAATTACTAATATTAAATTGATTTGTTGATAGAACAGGAATTGTTAAAAGTTACAAAAATGATAATTCCTAATATCAATAGAGACAGGCTACATTTGCACGTAAGATCATAGCAAGGCTATGGCAATTATTCAAACATAAGACCATGGTTGGACCATGGCAGTGTGTACATGTAAGACCATAGTTGCGCTATGGCATTCTGATGATAATAGCATAACTGAATTATGGCATTATGAACGTAAGAGCATGGCAGAGCCAGGGCAAACAAAAAAATTAAGGTGATTTTTAGGGTTGGTAATTTGGATGGAACGATTGAGCTTAAGGTCAAGAAAGAACCAATACTATAGATAAGTATTGACCCGAATATTATAGGACACGTAAGATGAATGGATGATAGTAATAGGACCTTGACCCACTATCTATTAAGAGATAGGAACCAAAGGTATCGGGGTTGAACGCCACACTCAAGGAGTGATAAGTTCATAAAGAAACAAGGTAGACGCCACTAGCAAGGCTAGATAAGCCAGCTTGAGTCTTAAACAAACAATGAGAGTTGAATAAACTCACAAAAGATATATTAAACATATAAGGTTTCAAAAGTCAATTACAACAAATGAGCTTCATATTTATAGCTCAAAAACACAGCTAGCCGAATGGACACTAAGTAAGCTAAATGGACAGCCTTAATTCAGCTTAATTGAGCTGAAACTTACCTGAACCTTCCCAAAACATCCCTTGTAGTCTCCTAGGTCAGCTTAGCTTAATTGAAGTAAATGTGGAGTTGAATGGAGCTGGATATGATCGGCCAAGAGGTGTGAACAGCCTTTCAGGAGCTGCCTTGAATAGCCGAATAGTCTTGAGCCTTAAATGTCAACTTGGGCACTTCAATAGCTTTGCAATTGATTCAGCCGAATGTGAGCAGCCCTTGAAGTGTGAAAGCTCAAACCGAATGGTCTTGTGTGTGAAAGGAACCTCTAGCCAATTTGAACAAGTGTGAAAACACTTGTGGCTATTGATATACACGATGGGGCTGCTTAGGAAGAGAAATCAACAGCTCACTTTGGCTCTTGTTGTTCACGAAGAGTTGGTTTGGAGGAGAGTAATCATCAGCACACCTTCATTAATGCTGTCCATACATGTACCTGCAAACAAATTAAATTCAGCTAAGTCAACTTAAAGACAACTTAAATTTGGCAGCTATGAAAACTTAAATTCGGCTAAGACAAATTTAATTCAAAACATGTAATTAATTTGTCTTAGCTAAGACACATTAAAATAACTAATTAATAAATACTTAAACTAAGACATAATTAAAACACTTAATTAAGTTGTTCAAATCATAATGTCGTAACCATTTTTTTTTGCGAAAACGACAAAAAAGGAGGATTCGACTTTGGGTTTTTGAAAACATAAAAAAAGGGTTACGACAGCTTGGCGACTCCACTGGGGACTTTTTTTTGGAAAGTCAAGCCATAAATTGATTATTTTTTGTCTTTTATCGGAAGTTCGAAAGTGCAATTTAAAAATTACGATCTTTTTTACTGCATGTGGTTTTAATTTTGGCATTGCATTGCATGACCGTCGTGGTCACACCTTTAGGTGGGAGTGAGAAACTATTCTTTCGTGAGGTTTTCACCTCCGTGTAAGATAGTGAATCGCTTTCGGGATACATCCGCACCTATGTCTTCGTGAGATTTTCATCTCCGTGCGACCATAGGGAAATGTATTCCCCTGAACTGAACTCGGTCTATATGAGCCTATAATGGGTTAGGATCAAGGAATCTGCTAGTTCAGGTACCCTTACTTTAGAACTGAACCTCATATAGTAAGCCCTAAGAATCCACCTTAGGTAGAGCCACGCCAAACCCTAGTGGTTACCAGATTAGGTATTTTTATTCCTTGCTTACTATGTATGAAATATTAACTTGCTTCATTTTCATTTTTGCATGGCATCTTCATCAAAAAGGTGTTGATTCACGTTCAATTGCCCAAATAGATAGCTTTGTCATGGAAAGGGGGTTTCTTGATAGAGTGGAAGACAATGCGGCCATCCGGATATGGGCCGAGACTGTGCAGCAAGAAAAGGGTGATAGTCTCACAGAAGGGTACGTGTCAGAATTATGGGACTTCACGCGTATCAGTGTCACCCAAAATAATCTGCAGGAGATGAAAGAGATATGGGGTCAGTGGGATCATGAGATCAAGAAATTATTCTCTCACATTACGGAGATCGCCATATCTTTCGACATCCGTGAGACCAAGACCTATTTGAGCTATAGCCCAATTTTGGAATCCCGCTTATAAATGCTTTTACCTTCGGAAAAGTGGATCTAGTGCCTACTATAGAAGAATATACAGCTCTACTTCGTTGCCCGAAAATTCAAGCCGACAAAGTTTATACAAGACCTGTTAACGTTCCCACCTTCTTAAAAAAGCTGATGAATATTACGGGAATGAGTGAGCGGTTTGCAAACAAGGATAAAGCAAAAGGAGATTGTAAGTGTATCCCCGGAGAAATTTAAGAGACTTGATCATAGCACACCGGATGTGAAGAAAAGGGTTGACATCTTTGCCTTGAGCATTTATGGATTGATTATTTTCCCTAAAGCTCTAGGGCATGTAGATGAGGCGCCTCGAGATCTATTCGACAAAGTTGGATAGAAGAGTCACACCGCCTCGCAATTACGCCGAGACTTTCGTGTCTCTAAGCGCGTCAAGAAATGGCGAAGGAAGATTCACCGGTTGTGCACAGCTCTTGCTAGTATGGTTCAACAGTCATTTTTGGAAAACGGAAAAGGCACCAGGACGGATCTTCTCCGAGGACTATTCCCCGCTAAAGGAATTAGCAGCCACACCAAGGCGAGACGATCTTAAGGAAGAAAGATGGATGACAATGCTGCAAAACCTACAAGAGGAAGACGTGGAATGGAAAGCTCCTTTGATGATCCCTGATGAGATACTATATCGATGTGGAGATTTTGATTGGGTTCCTCTGTTGGGAGTGTGGGGAGCCGTCGGATATGCTCCTCTCCTTGTGTTGAGAGTCAAGACGACGAGAGTTTATACCATGACACAAGGTCTAATTCAGTGTGAATTTGAATACAAAGGGATAATTGTAAGAAAAGAGTTCGTGAAATAGCAAGCGCTTGGAGTCAAACTCATAGAATGAAAAGGTTTGCCACAAACCCGATGAAAACTCCCGAATACGACCGATGGAGGAGTCGGAGAATCAACGACAACATTCCCATACCAGGCCAGGAAGACGCTCGATCAATGGAGGAACACCTACAGGTAATCCCATCAGAGCTCGAAATCATCAAACAAGATTTTGAGAAAAGGAATGCGGAATTAGGGAAAAAGATAGAACGATTAGAAGAAGAAAAAATGCAGCTAGGATTGGACGTTGACATTCAGAAGCTGGAGGCCGAAAAGCTGAGGAAAGGGAAAAATAAGGCCGATGAAGATTTGGACAGTTTGAAAACGGACTACAAGAAGCTGCGAAGGTCAATAAAAATGGCCGGATTAGGAAAAACATCGGAGCAATGGCGTCAAGAACTGAAAGAGGAAAGACATAGAGCCAGTCGGTGGGAAAGGGAACTCCGAGATACCCAAGGTCGAGAAGCTACTCTGAAAAGAAGTTTGGTAGAAACCCAAAGCGAGAAAGAAGAATTAAAGGCTCGGGTGGCAGAATTGGAAAGATCTTTGTATCAGTATCGTAGCCGCAACTCTGCAGTTGAATTAAAGGCTAGTCTGGGTAAAATTGAAGAAATGAAAGGGAGAATCGAAGAGCTAGAGTCTGCTTTACATGGTTGTGAGCTACGGGTGGAGCTTCTCGAAGTCAATGAGGAGCGTTGAAGCAACAACTTCATCACTCCCGAAATCAAGTCGAGATCGGATTACATCATGGGGAAGCCGTGGCTCAAGTGCGAGAGGTCGCGGAGCATTTGCAACCCTTAGGAGTCCAAACTGATGTGCTAAGTTTGTTTTATGAATCAAAGTTAGAGCAAGGACAAGAGTTAGCTAAGCTTCTTGAAGAAGTCAAGGCCTTGAGTATTAGGGCGAGGCCTTATATGTAATCTATTCTATGTAAAGAAATTTGTTTTCTAGAAAAGTTATTCTAATGGAAATTGAATCAGAATTAACGCCTTTTTTTGCATACATTGCATGCATTCGTCATTACATTGCATCATGTGCATCAAAACTCACAAAGGAACCTTAAATTATGACAGTTACCCTGGAACACCGCTACAATACGCGAGGAAAAACTAAAATCATGGATCAAAGGATTGAAAGACTAGAGCAAGTGCAAAGGGAATTACAAGAACGGATGCAAGAACGATTAGCCAAGATGCAACAAGATATGATGGAACGAATGCAGAGTCCCAAAACAACATGATAAGCCACCGGCTCAACTATTGGCCAACGAACGAGGGAAGGCGTCATTGTTAGCTCGAGGAATAATGACGACCTGCCACCCTCCGGATTCACCCCGCCAAATACCCAAGCACCACCGAAATATGTCCCCAAAGGCGCTTTTGTTATCGAGCCACAATGCCGGGATGAGATCGCAATGCCAAGACACTTCCCTCTTGGTTCGAGCACTAATCCGGAGAAGGTCCGGCTAATCCTATAGTCCCGACTTTGATGAAATGGTGAAATGGATAAGGTGAAGGTGAACTCCCTGCACAACTCGAGGATCGTTGCAAATGGTTAGAAGAAAAGTTTAAGGAAATCGAATCACGACCATCGCTACGGGTAGACGCTAAAGATTTGAGCCTAGTCCTGCACCTCGTGCTTCCGCCAAAGTTCAAGACCCGGACTTTGAAAAATACAATGGGACCAGTTGTTCGAAGCGCACATCACGATGTTCATCGACGGATGGCGGGATATGTTAACAACGATCAACTACTCATTCATTGTTTTCAGGATAGTTTGGCGGGTCATGCCCAAATGGTACAATCACCAAATTGCTCGAGATCAAGTCGTGGAGGGACCTAGCACAGCCTTTCTAAAACAATACGGGCACGTAGTCGATATAGCTCCTGATCGAATTACGCTCCAAAACATGGAGAAAAAGCCAAATGAAAGTTTCAGGCAATATGCTCAACGGTGGAGGGAAGTAGCCACACAAGTTCAGCCGCCACTTCTAGAAAAAAGAGACAACCATGCTGTTCGTCAATACGTTGAAAGCGCCCTTTATTAATCACATGCTCGGAAGTGCCACAAAAGTTTTTACGATATTGTCTTTGTCGGGAAAGATTGAGAATGCGGTCGAAGCGGTAAAATAGAGGTTTGGAGAAAGTACTAGAAAGACGGCCCAAGAAGAGGAGAATGATATAAACAACATAGGTAAGAGTTATTCAAAGCCTATTACTGTGAGCCAGCCAAGGACTGTGACTCTCGATCATCAGAGCCCTTTTAGACAGGAGTCCAACACAAGGCCAAATCTTGAAAGAATCCAATTTACCGATTAGATCACATACAAAGAGCTATACCAAATTTTATTCAATGAGCACATCGTGTCCCGTTTTATTTACAACCATTGCCATTGCAGCCCCCATACCCCAAGTGGTACGACTCAAACGCGCACTGCGACTACCATGCCGGGATAGAGGGGCATTCGATAGAGAATTGCCTCGCCTTCAAAAAGGTAGTCGAGAGGCTAATCAAAATGGGTGTTATAGCACTTGATGACTTGGTAAGAAAGGGGAATCCATTGCCCAATCGCGAGGATAAAGGGGTGAACGTGATCGGTAAGGAGATTGTGAGAAAGATCAAGAGGGATGTCACCGAAGTGAAGACCCCATTGCAGATAGTCTGGAAGGAAATGGCAAAAAGAGGATTGATGGAGTCAGATTCTACGGGAAGCGAAAGACATATGAAGAATTATCAGAATTCCATAAGACGAGGGGCATGAGATCCAAGAATGTGCCGAGTTTAAAATTCGTGCAAAGCCTCATGGACAACAAAAATTGGAGTTTTATGAAGAAGGAGAAGAGGAAGAGGAAATATGCGCGATCAAGAAAATTCAACAAAACTTCGGAGTTAATTACCCGAGAATCATCATTTCGCGAAACACGAGGGCGAGCACGGGAAGACCGAAAATCACAATTCGTAAACACTTCGCTTCCTTACAAAGATAGCAAAAGGGTACCTTGGAATTATAATTGCAACGTGACAATACCAGGAGCGCAAGGTTCCACTAGTATTTCAGAAGAAGTCAAAAACGAAGGTTCCTATATGCGAAGTGGAAAGCATTATGATCCCGAAAACAGGAGAACGGGAGCGGCAAAACTGAAGGCTGTGTCGATTGGGCAGGAACCTGAAGCCGTTACTAATGAGCCCGTAAAAGAGGAAGAGGCTAAAGAATTCCTAAAATTCTTGAAACACAGTGAATACAGTGTAGTGGAACAACTGCACAGACAACCAGCCCGTATCTCTGTGTTAGCGCTACTTCTAAGCTCCGAAGTGCACCGCGAAGCATTAATGAAAGTGCTAAGTGAGACCTATGTTACTAAAGATATATCCGTCAACAAGTTGGATCGTCTGGTCAATAACATAAGCGCTGATAATTTCATCTACTTCAGCGATGACGAAATCCCTCCGGGAGGCATGGGATCGACGAAGGCCTTGCATATAACCACCCGTTGTAAGGGGTACACCTTGCCAAGTGCGCTAATAGATAATGGGTCAGCATTAAATGTCTTACCGCTAACCACACTCAAGAGGTTGCCGATAGATAGTTCTCATATGAAATCCTGCCAAAACATAGTGAGAGCATTCGACGGCACCGAAAGAAAGGTGATGGGGAGAATAGACATACCATTATTGATCGGGCCGAATACATATGAGGTAGACTTTCTGGTCATGGATATCAAGCCTTCTTATAACTGCTTACTAGGGAGGCCCTGGATTCATTCAATGGGTGTACCTTCACATCGCACTGTAAATTGAAATTGGTAACAGAAAATCGGCTGGTAACTATAAACGCTGAAGAAGATATCATAGCAACTGTTACCAATGAAGCGCCATACCTAGAAGCGAATGAGGAAACCATTGAATGTTCCTTTCGGTCGTTAGAATTTGTGAATGCGACTTTCATTTCAGAAGGAAATAAAGTCCCGACGCCTAAACTATCCAAGACTACTGTGATGGACCGCAAATGACAAGGGGAAAATGGGCCCTACCCTAAAAGGATTGGGCAAATATCTCCAAGGGAGAGTCCAGGCCCGATCTTTGAAAGAAAAAGGGATCGCTTTGGTTTAGGTTTCAAGCCAGATGCTAAACAGATGAAGAAAGAGATGGAAAAGAAACAAGAAAGGAGAAAGGCCGATGAATCGAGAAGACGCTAAGTGGGAACCGATGGCATTCCCCCACATATCTCGCACCTTCGTATCAGGAGGAATGATTTATCCGGGAAGAGAATCTCCTAGAGGGGAATGTCCTCACATCAATGCCATACAGGATGAGGAGACTGATCAAAGAAATTTGTCGGGCATCCGCCCATATGAACCCGGAAGCACGTTAGACAATTATTTCCTGTAGTGTTTAGAGATTATGCAGAGTAATACTCAGAACACTCTTGTTGTTTTTAAGCCTAGAAACAATGAGATTTCCTTTGTGAAATAGGCTCATGTTCGACATTTTGTTTTAATGAAATGCATCTTCAATTCTACTAAATATTCTCTTATTTTACATTTTACTATTTATTCTTTGTTCTCATTCATATCATGTGAATAATTGTCCTCAAATTCATTTGTTCTTTATACACCCTTGATACCTATTACAGTCTCTAGACATCAATGATATGAGTAATGATACTACTGATTCGAGGTCTGCTTTGAGCAAGACATGTGTTCAGAGGAATCTCAGAACTTTGGAAATGACATAGAATGCAACCTGCCTCCAGATTTGTTGAGAATGGTAGAGCAAGAAGAAAAACAGATCCTCCCCCATAAAGAGTCGGTAGAAACAGTGAACCTAGGAGAGGGGCAAGAGGTGAAAATTGGAGCTTGTATTCTGCGAAACCAAAGTGAAACCTCATCAAACTACTCCACGAATTCAAGGATGTGTTCACATGGTCGTACAAAGATATGCCCGACTAAGCATCTCGATATTGCAATACAATCGATCGCCCATAAGAGAAGAATGCAAACCAGTCCAACAGAAGCTCAGAAGAATGCGACCAGATGTCTTGTTAAAGATAAAAGAAGAAGTCGAGAAACAATTTAACGGGTTCTTACAAGTGGTCAAGTACTCGGATTGGGTGGCTAACATTGTCCCCGTCCCCAAGAAAGACGGGAGGTATGCGAATGTGCGTGGACTACAGAGACCTGAACAAGGCCAGCCAAAGGATAATTTTTCGCTACCTCACATCGACACTTTAGTAGACAATACAGCAGGATATTCGTTGTTCTCCTTCATGGATGGTTTCTGGGGTACAACCAAATAAAATGCATCCGAGGACATGGACAAGACAACGTTTATAACCATGTGGGGAACGTTTTGCTACAAGGTAATGCCATTTGGGCTAAAAAATACAGGCGCGACATATCAGAGAGCCATGGTAACCTTATTCCATGACATGATGCACAGGGAAATTGAGGTTTACGTCGACGATATGATCGCCAAATCCGAATCAAGAAGAGCATGTGCGGTATTGAGGAAATTGTTCTTGAGGCTGAGAAAATTCCAGCTGAAGCTTAATCCGTCAAAGTGTACCTTCGGAGCTCGGTCCAAAAAGTTGCTCGGGTTCATAGTCAGTGAAAAGGGGATCGAGGTTGACCCAGATAAAGTCAGAGCCATACAAGAATTACCTCCACCACGTACCCAAAAAGAAGTTAGAGGTTTCTTAGGAAGGCTGAATTACATCGCTCGGTTCATTTCACAACTGACCGAAAGATGTGACCCCATATTCCGTCTCCTCAAGAAACACAACCCAGGCACGTGGGATGAAGAATGCCAAAAGACCTTTGAAAAGGTGAAACAATATTTGTCTCAGGCCCCGGTATTAATGCCGCCTCAACCAGACAAGCCCCTCATCCTTTATCTAACAGTACTTGATAATTCGATGGGATGCGTGCTGGGTCAACATGATGAATTGGGAAAGAAAGAAAAAGCAATATACTACCTCAGTAAGAAATTCACCGCATGTGAAATGAGGTACCCACCAATCGAGAAATTATGTTGTGCCTTGATTTGGACAACTCGAAGGCTGAGGCAATACATGCTGTATCACACGACATGGCTCATCTCAAAGCTAGATCCCTAAGTATATGATGGAATCTCGCCTTGAATGGAAGGATGGCGGTGGCGATCCTCGCTTCCGAATTTGACATCGTTTATGTGAACCAAAAGGCGATAAAAGGGAGCGCGATAGCAGACTTTCTAGCCAGTAGAGCCCTTAAAGACTATGAGTCCTTAGATTTTGATTTCCCTAATGAGGACTTGATGTACGTGGCAGACATTAAAGAAGGTACCTCCGAAGACCATCCTTGGAAACTAAATTTTGATGGGGCATCAAATGCCGTGGGCAATGGAATTGGGGCAGTCCTGATATCCCCAAAAGGAGACCATTATCCATTCACTTGCAAACTGGATTTCGATTGCACTAATAATATGGCTGAATACGAAGCTTGCATCATGGGGCTCCGCGCTGCTATCGAATTCAAGATCAGGGTATTAGAAGTCTATGGAGATTCATACAGTAATCTATCAACTCAAAGGAGAATGGGAAACCGAGGATCCAAAATTGGTTATCTATAAAAGATTGGCCCAGGAACTTGTCAAAGAGTTCGATGATATCACTTTCAATTACTTGCCTAGGGACAAAAATCAGATGGCTGATGCTCTGGCCACCCTGGCTTCCATGGTCCAAATAAATGAAAGCGAAGATATGAAGCCAATACAGATGAGCATTCATCAAGACCCAGCCCATTGCTACAATGTCGAGGAAGAAGGGGAAACTGGCCCACCGTGGTACCACGATATATTGCGGTATGTGAAGAATCGTGAGTACCCTGATCAAGCCACTGAGAATGAAAAAAAGACGTTGAGGAGATTAGCCTATGATTACGTCTTGGATGGAGAAGTCTTATACAAGAAACGGAAGGATCAAGTGCTGCTGAGGCGCGTAGACGCCGCCGAAGCTAAGTTAATCCTAGAAGAAGTCCATGAAGGTGTCTGTGGAACTCACGCTAACGGTTTCACAATGGCTAGACAAATAATGAGGTTCGGATATTATTGGTCCACCATGGAGGGAGACTGTATCAACTATGCCAAAAAGTGTCATAAATGCCAGATTTATGGGGACAAGATTCACGTACCCCCGTCACCTTTACATGTTATGACTTCTCCATGGCCATTTTCCATGTGGGCATGGGCGTCATTGGGCCAATATCTCCGAAGGCATCGAATGGGCATCGATTCATCTTTGTGGTCATCGACTACTTCACCAAGTGGGTAGAAGCCGCCTCGTATGCTAACGCTACTAAGTCGTGATCGATCGGTTCTTGAAGAAGGAGATTATTTGTCGATATGGAATGCCCGAGAGGATCATATCGGACAACGACCGAACCTAAACAACAATGCGATAGCGGGAGTTTGCGCCAATTCAATATTAAACACCACAATTCGTCCCGTGACGTCCAAAAATGAATGGGCGGTGGAAGACCAACAAAAACATCAAAAGGATAGTGGGAAGATGACCGAGACTTACAAGGATTGGCATGAAAATTACCGTTATTATCTATGCTTATCGAGCGTCCATCCGAACCTCTCTCTGGGCAACGCCTTTCTCATTGGTCTATGGGATGGAGGCGGTTCTACCTATTGAAGTGGAAATACCTTCTCTTGAGTGTTGTCGGAAGTGAAGTTGGGCGGTTGAATGGATCGGGCTCGGTATGATCAGTTGAACTTGATTGAAGAAAAGAGATTGAGGGCTATCCGTCACGGTCAGATGTACCAAAAGCGGATGATGCGAGCTTACAACAAAAAGGTTCGCCCAAGGGAATTCCACGAAGGGGACCTCGTGTTGAAAAAGATCCTTCCCATACAAAAGGATCACGGAGGAAGTGGATGCCGAATCGAAGGACCTTATGTGGTAAAAGCTTTCTCGGAGGTGCACTAATTCGACCGAGATGGACGGAAAAAGCTTGCCCAATCCGTGAACTCGAATACGATGAAAAGATACTTTGCTTGAAATGGAGGAGGCCAAGGTGAAAACCCGCAAAGGGCACTTTGAGACTTCAAAAAAAAAAAAAACGGAGAGGCCAAGGTGAAAACCCGCAAAAGGGCACCTTGAGGCCAAAGGGCTTTTTGAGTTGAAAACCCGAAAAGGGTGGCTCAAATTTTGAACGTCGTGATCTTGCAGCGCTATAATCAACAGTAGAAGAAGTACGTTACGTATTGGGGCATCGACAAAATACTTTGAGTCGTCTAAACACATGATGTGCTCAAAGCGCCTTCTTGAAGTTTGTATGTAGAAGTCAATCGGCGATGCCTAGGGCGTCGATTCATGTTGTTTATTTTACCAATTTAGAATTCTTTTTCTCCGTAAACAAAAGAAGGGGATATGTCCCTAATCAATTTTCTTTGTCTCATAAATAAATTCATTTTGATTCTCTTTGAAATCAACCTACTATTATCCATCATTAAACATGCTGCATTGAAACAATAATTGATGAACTAACGACTTCACAAAGGAAAGTTCCACGTATCACTTTGGAAATCTCTAGATAAAACAGAAGTCAAATGAACATTGGTTTAAGAACGTCCCACGAACACAAGATAAAGACATTGGAAAAAGGGGTCTCAGTGGAGACCATTTCTTCAAAGTCCCTCGTCCGATTCAGCGATTATGGCAGGGTGAATAATGTTACTTGGTCATTTAGGAAAATATGACAGGCCAATTTTCGATAAGGAAAGATTCAAACAACCCTAAATTGTTGAGGAACGAATCTAAAACAAACCAAGTCGAGTATTCTTCAAGAAAGAGTTGTGACTCCCGGGGAAGACAGCTAGAAGTCAAGGCAGACCTGTGTTCTAAGGCCTAAAATAGACTTCAAAATTTCACAGGGGCAAGCCATTCATGTGAAAACGGTCACTAAAAGGGAAACGAAGATAAAACCTTGATAGACGAATGAGTGATAACACCTTAAATAGGAATCATACTCATAACATTCTGACTCATCATACTCATGGCATCCTAATCATTAGGCATAAGTATGTATTCATTTTACAGGTTACGTCCTCAAAAAGGACAGTACAGTGGAGCAGATCAAAGATATGATTTGACATTCCGAAGTTGCGAGCGGATCGAAAATTCGTCCGGTGATCCCCGAGTTTGCCGGGATCAGATTGAAGAAAGCAGATTTGGCCTTCTTGAAATTGCAAGAAGCAGATCGAAGATAGCAGATTTGACCTTCTTGAAGTTGCAAGAAGCGGATCGAAGAAGGCGATTGACATTCCAAGTTGCGAAGCGATCGAAAATTCATCTGGTGATCCCCGAGTTTGCGGGATCGATTGAAGAAAGCGATTGGCCTTCTTGAAATTGTGAGAAGCGATCGAAGATAGCAGATTTGACCTTCTTGAAGTTGCAAGAAGCGGATCGAAGATATGATTTGACATTCCCGAAGTTGCGGAAGCGGATCGAAGACATCACCGGTGATCCCCGAGTTTTTGGGATCAGTTGAAGAAAGCATATTTGACCTTCCCGGTTGTAGGAAGCAAATCGAAGATATCAGTCTGGTGATCCTTGAGTTTGCAAGGATCAGATTAAAGATAACAGATTTAAACTTCCTGAAGTTGCAGGAAGCAGATCAAAAGCACTTTCGTTTTTATATCTCTCTGAAGTCGCAATAGAGCAGATCACTACAAATCTCATTTCTCAAGGCTACAGTGAAGCAGATCAAAACAACAAGATGCGATGGACGAAATAAAGCTACAAAAGGAGTCAGGGCTCAGCAGGCCCGGGCAAAATGGGCCTTGAGAAAATCTGCTCCATTCTCGTTACACGACAATGAGCAAAGAGGGCTGTAAAAGCCCATTTTCCCGGCCCGCTTTTTTACAACCAGGACTCAAAAAAAAAAACCCAAACCAATACAGTAAACCCGAAGCCCATTTTTAAACCCAATAACCTAACCCATCCCTAATTAACCCTAACTAAAAATAAGACAGAAACCCTAGGTGCGCCGCACCTAGGGCCACTTGCTTCTGCCCCCCTGTCCCATCCACCGCCTCTGCCAAAGCTCCATGTCACCAGCGCCTCGCCACCGCCCTTCCCACTTGGCCACCAGCACCTGCAAGACATTAAACAAGAAGCGACAGCAAGTAATTTGAAAAGGCTATAAAAGCCGATTTGTATTCGTGTAAGGGACTTTTTTTTTGAAGAGATATATAAAAAAAAACGAGAAATTTCAATCCAGATACAAAAGTGCAAAAAACAGAAAATCAATCACAACCGAAAACTAGAAAAAATACTAAAAAAGCAGTGTAACTGAATACCAAAGGAGACAAAAATCAGAGAACCCAAAATATTAAAAACCGAGATCGGAGGCCCAAGGTATTTTTTTTATTTATTGTCCTCATTTTTACGAGTCTGTTTTTTTATTTTATGCATGTACAAAATATAAAACATAAGAAAAGCAGTAGTAAATAAACATACAAAAAAAAGAAAAAAATCGACCTTTTGAAATTACATCGCCACAGTGGTTTGGTGGCCGGCCCGGCAACAAACGGCAGCTATCGACCGAAGCCTCACCGAGTCCCTCCCTCATGCTCGCAGAGAAACAGAGAAAAGTAAAATTTTTTTAAAGTGAAGCAATTTGAAATGAAAATCAAAGGAAATTTTGGTTTTATAATAATTTCAAAGCAGGCGTCGTTTGGGGCCCGATCCGATGGCCCCAAAACGACGTCGTTCTTCTATAACCCGCGTTGACCCGACCCGCCAGGAGGATCCGCGCGTTTTTAATCGATGGGTTAATTGCATGTTCGGCCCTTCCGCATTTTTAGTTTTTTTAAATCAAACTTTTAATTTATTGCAACATTGGCCCAATGATTTGTCGCGGTTTGCGATCCAGTCCCCCATTTAAACGCTGCGTTTTAAGTTTTGGGAAAATTTCCCCTTTGGTCCCCTCTTTTCACAGCGTTTCAAATATACCTTCCTTCTGCTTTTATTCCAAATTAACCCCCAAAATCTCATTTTTAATCCAATTTGATCCCCTCTTTTAATTAATTCACGATTTTAGCTTTTTTGGCCATTATTTAATATTTTTTTACCCCTATATTATTATTATTATTATTATATTTATTATTATTATCATTATTATTATTATTATTATTATTATTATTATTATTATTATTATTATCACCTATTATCATTATTATTATTATACTATATATTATACTATATTATGCTATATTATATTGCATCATATTATATTATATTACATTATACATTATTTTATCATCCTAAAAGCCAAATCTTACATATTAAATCGTTTAGATATTATCAAGGTTATATCATATAAGTTTTGTCACTCACATACGTATATATATATTATATTATTATTATTGTTATTATTGTTATTATTATCATTTTTAAATTATTAGTCCTACTATTATTACTATTTTGCTACCTTATTATCTCAGATTATTTATTTTTCAGATATCGATATATTTTCCTTATCATTTTGCTTACCGATAGTTTCTATTATTATATTATTATCATTATTATTATTATCGTTATTAAATATATTATTTTTACTATTCTTTCTTACTATTATTATTATATACATATATATATATTACTATTACTCGCTTGCTATTATTTTGTATTATTACCATTATCTTATTTTTATTATCACTTTATTATTTAATTTTCACCACTAATTTTGTTATTCGATACCATTATTATTATACATGCATTATTCATATCGAAATAATATTATCATAATTTGATATCATTATCTTAACATTGTTGTTTGTACTCTTACATTCATCTATTTATATCTACGCTTATCTTTCTTAATTTTATATTAATACTACGTAAAAATGTAATTTTGAAAATCATCATATTTCATTTTAAGGTTTTAAAATAAAAGGTGATGTTTCGTGTTTAGGAATTCGGAAAATAGTGCCCTAACGTCTTTGGTTACGATTTTTCGTCTAACTAAATTACTTAGCATCCCTTTTCAAGTTTTGCAAATCACGAGGCGACTTTGATTACGAGAGATTAAAACATTGCGTCCTAACGAATCGGATGTGATGTTTATATCTTTTCTAATCAAAGAAATCTCAAGTTTTGACTCGAACCTTCTCTCGACTTGACCCGATACGAGGTATTTTGCAAAGTTGCTACCTTTCATTTAAAGGTTTTAAAAATAAAGGCAATGTTTTGTATTTAGGAATTGGGAATAGTGCCCTAACGTCTTTGGGTTGCGATTTTCCGCTTGACTAAATCACTAAACACCCTTTTGATAAACTTCGTAAAATCATGAGATAACTTTGATTACGAAGGTTAGAAATATCATGTCCTAACGTCTTTGGATGTGATGTTTGTACCTCTCGAAACAAAGAGATCTCGAATATCCTAATATCTTTTAAAAGGATCCGTATTTTAAAACCTTTTCAAACTTCCGACATCAAGACACTAATTAATCATGTTGGTACCAATTTTGGGCGACGAGGGTGCTAACCCTTCCTCGTATGTGAATCGACTTCGAACTCATTTTCTGGATTTCAGAAGACCAAAATCGTTGTTTTGATAAATCAAACTGCTTATTAAAACAACTGCTTTTATGAGGTGACCCGATCACACCTCATCAAAAAAGGATTGGTGGCGGCTCCTTTTTTATGTTTTCAAAACCCAAAGTCGAATCCTCCTTTTTTGTCGTTTTCGCAAAAAAAAAATGGTTACGACACATAACATAATTAATACTTAAACTAATTAACTAAGACCGAATTAAATGTTTATTCCAGTAGAATAAAGCACAAGTTAAACTACTAGAAATAAGCCCAATGAGCTAGAAACGAGCTAAATGAGCTTGTAGGAGGTTGCAAGGCATGCTCAGTTGACTTGTCCAAGAACGTTCGATAAGCCCCGCAATTAGGGGTAAGCAAAACTCGATTCGACTCGAAAAAATCGAAAAAAAATTCGAATTTCGAGTTAAACGAATCGAATTTTTCGAGTTAATCGAGTTATTCGAATCAACTCGAATTTTTTTCCGAATTTCGAGTTCGAATCGAGTCGAGTTTTCGAATTCGAATAACTCGAATAATTCGAATATCAAAATATAATATTTTACATTTTTACCCCAAACTCCCAAACTTTTTCACTTTTCCTTCAAAACTTTTACTCCTTCCCACTTTCCCCCCAAAACTTTTATTCCCCTCCCATCCCAACCCTCCATTCTACCCAAAATCCATTTCCCACCAAAATTTTACTCTCCCATTTACTTTTTCTCAAAATTTTACTCCCCAAAACCCTCAAAACTTTTTATTTTCCCCCCAAATTTTTACTCCCTCCAACTTTTCCCCTAAAACTTTTACTCCCTTTCCATCCCACCTCTCGTCTACCCCAAATCCATCCCTTCTCAATTTTTTTTTTTTAATATTTTCCCTCCAAAATTTTACTCCCCCTATTTAATTTCCCCCAAATTTTTACTCCCTCCAACTTTTCCCCTAAAACTTTTACTCCCTTTCCATCCCACCTCTCGTCTACCCCAAATCCATCCCTTCTCAATTTTTTTTTTTAATATTTTCCCTCCAAAATTTTACTCCCCCTATTTACTTTCCCTCAAACTTTTATTTTCCAAAACTTTTTATTTTCTCCCTAAACTTTTATTTCTCACCCTTTACATAAAAAATCAAAATTATCCAAAAAAAATCACTAAACATAAATAGTAATAATTTTACTTATATCTACTATTTATATTATTAAATTAAATTTCACATCTTATATTATTTATATTATTGAATTGTTTAGTCATATTGAATATTTATATTAAAATTAAATTATTAATTATGCCATAAAGTATTCGTATTAAAATTTTATATTGGTATCAATTTTACATTTTATCTTTAAAATAACTTTTATTAAAAAATCACATTTTACATTTAATATATATTTTAATTCCAAAATACATAGTGACAAGAATCAAGATTATTGAAACAAATAAGCAAGCAAAGAAGCTAACCCAGTATATAAAATATTAATAAATAAATTATGAGGTGATGAAAGTTAATAAAAATTTTGATTAAGGTGGACAAATTTTATTACGATGGGTGACAATGGTTACAAGGACCCAAAATTATTTTTAAAATTTAACTCGAACAAATATATTCGATTCGATTCGAATTCCATCTCACTCGACTCGATTTGAAAAAATTTCAAATCAAATTAGGATGATAAAATATGATTCATCAGCTCGATTAACTCGAAATTTTTTCATTCGATTCGATCGAACACTCACCCCTACCCGCAACAGTTTCACCCCATACTCGATCAACTAGAGCCGAAACAGCCTCTTTGAATCTCTTAGCTCGAGCTCGGGTTATCGGCCCTAATGGTAGCTCAATAGGATCCATGTCAATTCTAAGTGAGTCTCGAATCTTGGCCGTATCATCCCCTCCCTTTTCGAAGCGATTTGTCCCCAAATCGTCGCCTACATCATAGAGAGATAAATCAAAAATGTTAAAGCTCGCGCTAATGTTATACTCACCTGGAAGGTCGAGCTTGTAAGAGTTCTCGTTAATCCGTTCCAACACTTGGAATGGACCATCTCCTCTCGATAAAATTTTGACCTCCGTTGAGCTGAAAATCGTTCCTTCCTCGTGTGAACCCAAACCCAATCTCCGGGTTCAAAGATAACACGCTTTCTTCCTTTGTTGGCCTTGTGCATCTAATGTTCGGTCCTTGCCTCAATATTGGCCCTCACTTTTTGGTGTAGCTACTTCACGTACTCAGCCTTCCGCTTAGCATCTATATGAACAAGCTGATAGTTAGGCAAAGGAATTAAATCTAGTGGAGTCAAAGGATTGAAACCATAAACAATTTCAAAAGGTGAGTGTTTAGTTGCTGAATGAACAGATCCATTATAAGCAAACTCTATGTGTGGCAAACACTCCTCCCATGACTTAAGATTTTTTCGAATGATAGCTCGCAACAAAGTGGACAAGACTCGATTAACCACTTCTATTTGTTCATCTGTTTGTGGGTGGCATGTTGTTGAAAACAATAACTTCGTGCCAAGCTTTCCCCACAACGACCTCCAAAAATGGCTAAGGAATTTCACGTCTCGATCGGATGCAATTGTTCTCAAGATTCCATGCAAACGAACAACTTCCCTAAAGAATAAATTAGCAACATGAACAACATCATCAGTTTTAGTGCAAGCTATAAAATTAGACATCTTAAAAAAAAGATCAAATACAACAAAGATTGAATCTTTTCTAGTTTTGGTCCTAGCTAAACCAAGGACAAAGTCCATGGAAATGTCGACCCATGGTTTCTCAGGTATGGGAAATGGTGTGTATAATCCATGTGGCTTGATCCTCGACTTAGCCTTCTTGCAGGCCACGCATCGATCGCAGACCCTCTCGACATCTCTTTTCATCATAGGCCAAAAGAAATGCTCTTGAAGCATTGCCAAGGTCTCTACCACGCTGAAATGGCCCATGAGGCTTCCACTATGTGCCTCACTCACCAAAAAGTCCTGAACAGAACCTTGTGGGATGCAAAGCTTTCCTTCTCTAAAAAGGAATCCATCATGCCTACAAACTTGTCATAAGAAACATTTTCACAAGATTTTTATAACTCACCAAAATCAGCATCATTCACATATAAATCTTTCAAAAACACAAATCCAAGCAATTTAGAATCTAAATAAGTTAAGAGTGTATACCTCCTCGATAAAGCATCAGCAATAATATTTTCCTTACCTTTCTTATACTTAATGACATAAGGAAAAGACTCCAAAAATTCAACCCACTTGGCATGACTCTTATTCAATTTGTTTTGGCCCTTGAGGTGCTTCAACGCCTTATGGTCAGAATGTATCGCGAACTCTTTGGGCCATAAGTAATGCTGCCAAGTTTCTAGCACCCGAATCAGTGCATACATCTCCTTGTCGTAGGTCAGATAGTTCAACGTTGCTCTATTTAATTTCTCACTAAAATATGCAACGGGCCTCCCGTCTTGAGTCAAAATAGCTCTGATCCCGACACCTGAAGCATCACACTCAATTTCAAACGTTTTAGTAAAATCAGGTAACACAAGTAATGGGGCATTAGTTAAACATTCTTTAATAGCATTGAAAGCATTTTCTTGTTCCTTGCTCCATTGAAAAAAAGAAGTCTTATTAATCACACTCGTTAATAGGGCAGCCAAGGTGTTGAAGTTAGGAACAAAAAGCTTATAAAAGCTTGCCAAGCCATGGAAGCTCCTCACTTGGCTTATGCTCGTCGGTCTGGGCTATTCTCGGATTGCCTTCACCTTATCTTGATCCACTTCAAGTCCCTCCGAGCTGACTACAAAACCTAAGAAAATAACCTTGTTAGTACAAAAGGTACATTTCTTAACGTTAGCATACACAGTCTCCTTTCAAAGGACTTCCAAGACAGCTTTCAAATGCAACACATAATCATCTAATAATTTACTATAAATCAGAATATCATTGAAATAAACAACACAAAATTTTCCAATGAAAGAACTTAAAACATAGTTCATAAGTCGCATGAAGGTGCTGGGTGCATTGGTTAGACCAAATGGCCCGACCAACCATTCATACAAACCATGCTTCGTCTTAAAAGTAATTTTCCACTCGTCACCTTCGCGCATTCGAATTTGGTTATACCCGCTCTTTAGATCGATTTTGGAAAACAATCATGCGCCACTCAATTCATCTAGCATATCGTCAAGGTGCAGTATAGGATGCCTATACTTAATGGTTATTTTGTTCACCGCTTGACAGTCCACGCACATGCGCCAAGTTCCATCTTTCTTTGGCATCAATAGCACGAGAACGGCGTAAGGACTAAGGCTTTTTCGTATATACCCCTTTTCCATAAGCTCGTTCACTTGCCTTTACAGCTCTTTGGTTTCCTTGGGGTTGCTTTAATAAGCCGGGCGATTGGGAATGATGGCTCCGGACATGAAGACCATTTGGTGTTTAATCCCTCGAATGGGCGACAACCCACTAAGGACTTCATCTGGAAACACTTCATCGAAATCCTGCAAAAGAAAAATAATCGAAAAGTGGAGCTTTTCATTCAAATCGTTAATGTTCAAAATGTAAGAGTATGCCCAAAGATCAATCATGAGATGGTTGTAATAACATACTTGATTTACCATGTTTATTAATATAAAGCGTTGTCATTATTATTTCAGCTTTTTCCTTCGTGTGTACAAATAAACTGCTTTATAATAATGTCACGAGAATAATATGATTATTCTTAAATATCCTTAGTCATGTATTATTGTTGACTAGGACAACAATAATGCATTAAGACTAACATGTAGTTGATTGATGATAAAGAGTTATCATTGATATGGAGTGTCAAAATCAATGCATGAATATGTGTGTTAGAGAACAACATATTGGACCAATTCATTAATGAGTATGTTTCTTGGATTATTATGTAATTGTCACAACATTACTCATAGTGATTAATATGTATATGATCCTTAGACTTGAGATAATCATTATCCCAACATCGTGAGTCGTATATTTTGATACGATCAAACGTATAATCGAATCGGTTGTTCTATAAAGGCGATGTTGGATATATCACAATCAATGTAGAGGATATTGTTGATCAATATAGGATAAGTCCTCCCACATAATGGGGGTAATATCTTAGGCCACTTGATTGAGTGAGACTAGAAATGCATGGCCATGCTCAAATAAGTTGACATGAGATGTCATACTAATTTGTATATCATAGTCTACTCAAGATATCAAGAAACATGGGATGGACTATACAAGTGTGACTATTCCATGACTTGTATCTATTCCGGAGATAAAGGACTTAAGGATTAATGCATGAAAAGTTAATCACAAAAGTTATGTCGAATCATGACTTCTTGTATCTTAGGTAGCAATGATACATTGCTAGATGCCACTCATTGTTTGTGACATTAGAATCGTTCTAGTATTACTACTAACGTTACAAGAACCTCTGTGGTCACACCTATGGTTGAAATGAACGGAATGAAACATAGTTGGTATTGTGTTTGATTGTCACATGAATTAAATTAATTAAAGAATTAATTTAATTCAGCAATCAAATATTGAATAAATTATATGTACAAGGATGTTGTACACATAATGAGAATTAATATATGAATTTGGTTCAGATATAAATTTAAATAAATATAGTTTATGAAATCCATGTTATAATTAATGTAATTATAACTTTTGGGTATAATTAATGTAATTATAATTTTCGGTTAAAACATTATTATATTTATTTAATTTTATTATTCATAAATGAAATACTGATTATAAAAGGGTAATTAGTGAAGAAAACCCTAAGAATTTTGCTTAAAAAAGTCTAGCAATAGTCAAGCAAAAGACCTCTCTAAAAAATAGTTTTTGGAGATTTCGCGCGTTCATAGTCAAACCGGGTGGATTACGTAGAGGCCGACATTGTAAAGGTTGTGGCTTGGTTCGACAGTAGATCAGATATCTTGTCGCCGAGGCGTCGCTATCTACTTAGATTGAAACTTTGGTAATTTCAAAACCTTTATTTCACCCCGATTCGTTCCTCACACATGAATTCATGGTTTGGATCGTCGGGATTAATTTTATTTCGCTGCGCCTTGGGGTCTTGGCGTTCCAACAAAGGTATCGAGCCACTTGTGTGATACTGATTCGGTTTAAATACTTGGGTGATGCAATTGTATGAGATGCATGCTTTTATTTTACTACGCTTTTCGTTGTTTAAATCGTTTAAGCATAACACGATAATCGTTCCTTTCGATAATTGATTAAATGTTAATCATGGTGTTGTGGCCTATTCGATCTTATGTTATTTCGTTAACTATTAACAAATCTTTAATATTGCGACGGTGGTATTTACGGCTTTCAGAAGGGTTAATCGCTAGTGGAACAAGGGTTGTTCCGATATGAACCTCAAGGATTAAAATCTTGAAAACACGATTCCGTTGATAAAAGCTATCAAATCGTGAGGTTTCATTTGACTGGGGTATGCGATTTGTACCGCATGGCTCCTACTGTAACATCCCCTCTCATATTTTGAGGATGGGGATCTCGAGGACCGCCTCCCAGGCCTTCTACCGCTTCCTCCCAATCGCCTGCACCCCATTTTCTTATTATAGTATATTTTGTTAATAAAAGAAATATATATAAACTTGATGGGCCACATAAGGTTGAAAGGATATTTTTAATTCACCTTAGGAAAAGAGCATTGAATTATGTATGCTATTTTTTGACATGCACGGTGTTTGAAATGCATAGTTATAGCCCGATGACCCATTTGATAAAAGGTTGTAATTTTATATATAAATACTGACTGCGTGTCGTGCCTTACTACTATTCTCTTGTATTTCTCTTCTCATCTTACTCCCTCGTATGTAAACGAGTTTACAGATATTGTAATTTGCAAAAGTTGCTATGGGCGAGACGAGAAGGAAGTTGGGACAACTATTGAGGATTGATAGTTTATGAAACCGCTTACACCTTTAGGTTTCCTTTTGGTTCTCCCATTGGCTTGGGTTGAATCACCTTAGCTTATGGGCTATAACTATTGCATTTATTTATTGCTTTATTTATTCATGTATGAGATGCTATGGATGTTTAAAGCATGCCAATTTTATATATTAAAATTTAATAATAAACCCAATTAATTGATGAGATCAATTAAAAGACTAAATGGACTAAAGTAGACCATAATTGGTGAGATGGAACATCCTTAATAAAATCCATCTATTAAAATATTAAGTCAACATGGCCTTCCAATTTTGCCCTCGTTAATGCCTCGATCAATACTATGTAGGTTATGCCAAAGCAAAGTACTAGTATTTATCTTGGTTAAACGCGAAGAATAAACAAGTGATATTCGCTGGTTAAAAATTGGTTAATGACTTAACTTGGTTACTCTAATAGGATTAGAAACTTAGAGGCAATTAAATTGGATAAACCATAAGATGATTAGAACAAGAGTTGTTCACCAAATATTAGGAGTTACATATGATGTAATTAGCAAAGGTTGCTTACCTAAATAACCATAGTCTTGAGAGTAAAGCCAAAGCTGACTTAAGAGGAGGTGAAATATGGATCCTGAACCCACTAGAAATACTTTAGAAAAAGTTTTTCCGAAATTAATATATGGGGGTTATTAATTTTGAAATAAAATAGTGGGATCATCATTTAATAAAGTCTTTTTAATGATTGATATAAACTTGGTAAATTTACTCACACGCATATTCAAATGTTGTAGATATATTATGGCTACAAATACTAGCACACTCTCATTACGATCGGTCCTTGAGAAGGACAAATTGAATGGTTTGAATTTTCTTGACTGGTTCCGTAACTTGAGGATTGTCCTCAAACAAGAACGGAAATTGTATGTCATTGAACAACCACTTCTTAATGAACCACCTATTAATGCCTCGAGAACTGATAAAGATGCTTACAAGAAGTATCTCGATGACATGGTAGATGTTGGATGTCTTATGCTTGCCACTATGAATCCTGAGCTTCAGAAGCAACATGAGGACATGGTTGCTTATGATATGATCGAGCACCTGAAAGAACTTTATCAGGGGCAAGAACGACAAGAGAGGTTCGATATCTCTAAAGCCCTATTCCAATGTAAGTTGGCTGAAGGAAGCCCAGTAAGACCTCATGTCCTTAAGATGATTGGCTATATTGAAAGTCTGTCTAAGCTTGGTTTTCCATTGGGCCAAGAGTTGGCCACTGATGTTATTCTACAATCGTTGCGGATAGCTACAGCCAGTTTGTCCTTAATTTCAATATGAATGAAATTGACAAGACTCGCTTACGATTACAAGATGTTACTGAATGCTGAAGGTAACATGAAAAGGTTGGACCCAAGCCCATACCGATGGTCCGTAACAACAAGGGCAAGGAAAGGCCAAAGTTCGCATAAAGCCCAAGGGTAAAGGTAAGCCCAAGCTGGCAAAGGAAAGGCGCAATGAAACCTAAAGGTGGAGTGTCTAAGGAAGGAAACGCTTTCATTGTGGTGTGATGGACATTGGAAGCGGAACGCCCTATCTATCTTGAGGAAGTCAAGAAGGCCAAAACAAGCGAACGTCTGCTTGTGTATTTATGTTATTGATATTAATTTATCAACTACTACTTCTTGGGTATTAGATACTGGTTGTGGTTCTCATATTTGTACTACATGCAGGGGACTACAAAGGAGTAGAACGTTGGCTAGAGGAGATGTGGACTCATGAGTTGGAAATGGAGCAAAGGTTCTGCATTAGTGGGGAACATATACTTTATCTTTGCCTAGTGGACTTGATTTAATTTTAGAGGATTGTTATTTTGTGCCCAGCTTTAACTAAAAACATTATTTCAGTTTCTTGTTTAGACAAAATTGGTTTTGAGATATTTATTAAGAATAATTGTTGTTCCTTTTATCTCAATAATGTTTTTATGGTTCGCACAATTGATTAATGGCCTCTATATTTTAGATCAAATGAACCCTATTTACAACATAAATACTAAAAGATCTAAAATAAATGACTCAAATCAAACTTATCTTTGGCATTGTCGTTTGGGCCACATAAGTGAGAGACGCATATCCATACTCC
The DNA here is from genome assembly GCA_025506655.1 of Gossypium rotundifolium. Taxonomy (NCBI): domain Eukaryota; kingdom Viridiplantae; phylum Streptophyta; class Magnoliopsida; order Malvales; family Malvaceae; genus Gossypium; species Gossypium rotundifolium. The sequence goes on from CP106731.1 coordinate 102,660,231, forward strand.
ATAAAGATGGTTTCTTAGATTCATTTGTTTTTGAACAATTTGAAGTATGTGAATCTTGCTTATTAGGAAAAATGACTAAATCTCCTTTTACTGGTAAAAGTGAACGAGCTAGTGATTTATTGGGCCTAATACATTCTGATGTATGTGGACCAATAAATACACAGGCCAGAGGTGGATTTCAATACTTCATTACTTTCACTGATGATTTCAGTAGATATGGGTACATTTATCTCATGCGTCATAAGTCTGAGTCTCTTGAAAAGTTCAAGGAATTCAAAAATGAAGTACAAAATCAACTAGGCAAAACTATCAAGTCACTTCGATCTGATCGAGGTGGAGAGTATTTGAGCCTAGAGTTTGATGATCTATTGAAGGAATGTGGGATTGTCTCACAACTTACTCCTCCTCCTACTCCTCAATGGAATGGAGTTTCTGAGAGAAGAAATCGAACTTTATTAGACATGGTTCGATCCATGATGAGTCATGCTGATCTACCGACTTCTTTTTGGGGACATGCAATTGAGACAGCTGCTTTCACACTAAATCGTGTTCCATCTAAATCGGTTCAAAAGACGCCATATGAGATGTGGACTGGGAAACGTCCCAGTATGTCTTTTATGAAAATTTAGGGTTGTGAAGCTTATGTTAAACGTCGACGCCTACTAAGCTTGAACCCAAATCAAAAGTGTATTTTTGTGGGTATCCGAAAGAAACCAAAGGTTATTATTTCTTTAATCCCACCGAGAACAAAATGTTTGTTGCTCGGACCGGTGTCTTCCTAGAGAGAATTTATTTCTAGAAAAGGAAGTGGGAGAAAGATTGAACTTGAAAAATTCGAGAATCACAAGATACCACTTGAACCAAAGATAGAACAACGATAAATTCCACAAGAAATTGGGGAACAAGTAACTGCTGTAGAAACACAACCACCGCGAAGATCTTTAAGAGAACGCCATACACCTGAGAGATATGGATTTCTCATTACAACACATGGTGACGTTCTTCTTATAGATCAAGATGAGCCTAGGACTTATCAAGAAGCGGTGACGAGCCGGACTCGAGAAATGGCTTGAGGCCATGAGATCGAGATGGATTCCATGTATGAAAATCAAGTATGGACTTTGATTGACCCACCAAGGGTTAAACCTATAGGGTGCAAGTGGGTTTACAAAAGAAAATCGACATGGATGGTAATGTACAAACATACAAGGCGATTAGTCGCTAAAGGTTTTCACCAAATTCATGGTGTTGACTATGATGAAACCTTTTCTCCTGTAGCTATGTTTAAATCCATCAGATCTTGCTCGCCATAGCCGCATTTCATGATTATGAAATCTGGCGGATGGACGTCAAAATGCTTTCCTTAACGGAAACTTGAAGAGGATGTGTACATGACACAACCTGAAGGTTTTGTCAATCCAAAGGATGCTAGAAAGATTTGTAAGCTACAAAGATCCATTTATGGATTAAAGCAAGCTTCTCAAGTTGGAATCTTCGTTTTAACGATGCAATTAAAGAGTTTGGTTTTATAAAAATGAAGATGAACCATGTGTTTACAAGAAAGTTAGTGGAGCACTATCACATTCTTGGTACTATATGTGGATGACATACTTATCATGGGAAATGACATACCTACCTTGCGTCTATTAAGACTTGGTTAGGAAGTTATTTTTCTATGAAGGACTTGGGCGAAGCTACTTACATCTTAGGAGTCAAGATCTATAGAGATAGATCAAGACGACTACTAGGTCTAAGCCAAAGTACATACATAGATAAAGTACTGAAAAGGTTCGGTATGGAAGAATCTAAAAGAGGATTTCTACCTATGAGACATGGTATTTCACTCTCGAAGGAAATGTGTCCTTCAACTCCACAAGAGAGAGAACGCATGAGTAAAATTCCATATGCTTCTGCTATTGGATCTATCATGTATGCCATGTTATGTACCCGTCCAGATGTCTCGTATGCCTTAAGTATGACGAGCAGGTACCAAGTAGATCCCGGTGAAGGTCACTGGACCACAGTCAAGAATATCCTTAAGTACTTGAGAAGAACTAAGGATACGTTCCTAATATATGGAGGTGAGGAAGAGTTAAGTGTAAAAGGTTACACTGATGCCAGCTTCCAAACTGACAAGGACGATTCTTGATCGCAATCAGATTTGTGTTTTGCCTTGTATCGTGAGTCGGAAGAGTTCAAAGCAAAGCACGAGGCCGATTCTACAATGAGGTCGAGTATATTGCGGCCAAAGGCTGAAAAAGAAGCGATTTGGATCAAGAAGTTTATTATCGGACTAGGGGTTGTGCCTAGCATATCAGATGCTATAGAACTCCGATGTGATAACAATGGAGCTATTGCACAAGCTAAAGAACCCAGATCTCACCAGCGATCCAAACATATACTTAGGCGCTATCATCTTATTCGAGAGATTATCGATCGAGGAGATGTTGAGATATGTAGAGTACCTACGATGATAACATTGTTGATCCTTGACCAAGCCTCGACACTGCAGAAGCATGATCGTCACACTAAGTCTCTTGGTATTAGATATATGATTGATTGGTCTTAATACTAGTGGGAGATTGTAGGAGTATGCCCAAAGATCAATCATGAGATGGTTGTAATAACATACTTGATTTACCATGTTTATTAATATAAAGCGTTGTCATTATTATTTCGCTTTTCCTTCCGTGTACAAATAAACTTTTATAATAATGTCCTGAGAATAATATGATTATTCTTAAAATATCCTTAGTCAAGTATTATTGTTGACTAGGACAACAATAATGCATTAAGACTAACATGTAGTTGATTGATGATAAAGAGTTATCATTGATATGGAGTGTCAAAATCAATGCATGAATATGTGGGTTAGAGAAAAACATATTGGGCTGACCCGCTATGAGTATGTTTCTTGGATTATTATGTAATTGTCACAACATTACTCATAGTGATTAATATGTATATGATCCTTAGACTTGAGATAATCATTATCCCAACATCGTGAGTCGTATATTTTGATACAGTCAAACGTACACCGTAACTGGTTGTTCTATAAAGGCTGATGTTGGATATATCACAATCAATGTAGAGGGATATTGTTGATCAATATAGGATAAGTCCCTCCCACATAATGGGAGTAATATCTTAGGCCACTTGATTGAGTGAGACTAGAAATGCATGGCCATGCTCAAATAAGTTGACATGAGATGTCATACTAATTTGTATATCATAGTCTACTCAAGATATCAAGAAACATGGGATGGACTATACAAGTGTGACTATTCCATGACTTGTATCTATTCCAGAGATAAAGGACTTAAGGATTAATGCATGAAAAGTTAATCACAAAAGTTATGTCGAATCATGACTTCTTGTATCTTAGGTAGCAATGATGGATTGCTAGATGCCACTCATTGTTTGTGACATTAGAATCGTTCTAGTATTACTACTAACGTTACAAGAACCTCTGTGGTCACACCCTATGGTTGAAATGAACGGAATGAAACATAGTTGGTATTGTATTTGATTGTCACATGAATTAAATTAATTAAAGAATTAATTTAATTCGCAATCAAATATTGAATAAATTATATGTACAAGGATGTTGTACACATAATGAGAATTAATATATGAATTTGGTTCAGATATAAATTTAAATAAATATAGTTTATCGAAATCCATGTTATAATTAATGTAATTATAACTTTTGGGTATAATTAATGTAATTATAATTTTCGGTTAAAACATTATTATATTTATTTAATTTTATTATTCATAAATGAAATCTTGATTATAAAAAGGGTAATTAGTGAAGAAAACCCTAAGAATTTTGCTTAAAAAAGGTCTAGCGGTACCGTCAAGCAAAAGACCTCTCTAAAAATAGTTTTTGGAGATTTACGCGTTCATAGTCAAACCGGTGGATTACGTAGAGGCCGACATCGTAAAGGTTGTGGCTTGGTTCGACAAGAGATCGATATCTTGTCGCCGAGGCGCCGCTATCTACTCGATTGAAACTTTGGTAATTTGAAACCTTTATTTCACCCGATTCGTTCCTCACATGGATTCATGGTTTGGATTGTCGGATTAATTTTATTTCGCTGCGCCTTGGGGGTGCCGGCGTTCCAACACAAAAGCTCTCCTTGTACATGAGTACAAGAATCGACTGCTTTATTAGATAGGACTTTCGAATCTCTCTCTCTCTTTTGCATACACATTTAATTGTTTAACTCTTTTTCTTCACTCATTTTCTTCTCATGTTCTTTGCTCTTTTCTCTCGATTTTACCTCTTATTTTTCTTTCTTTTTCTTAATTTTTTGTCTTTCTCTTTTCCACTTTTTTCTTTTTGTTCACTTTCTTTCATTCATTCAATGGAATCTTTCAACTTCAATTGATCTTCATAAACTTGTTTTAGCGTCAATGGAGCCAAAGTCACATTTTTCCCAAAGTGTTTGAAAGTGTAACGATTGGTGTAGCCATCGTGAATGACTCACCTATCAAACTGCCACGATCTTCCCAATAGCAAATGACCCGCATGCATGGGTACCACATCACAAAGGACCTCGTCATTCTACTTGCCAATTGAAAATGAAACTAAAACTTATTTGGTCACATTCAACTCTCCGCCATCCTTGAGCCATTGCAGTTTTTATGAATGCGGGTGCTTAGTTGTTGGCAGGCTTAATTTTACCACCATCAAAGTGTTTGCAATGTTGGTGCAACTCCCACCATCAACAATCACGCTGCACACTTTGCCTTATACATGGCATCGTGTGTGAAAAATGTTTTCACGTTGCTGCTCGTTCTCCACACTTTGAAGACTTAGACTTCTTTTGGTGACAAGAATTTTGCCATCAACAGCATATTCAAGTTCTTCCTCTTCGTCAGTGGTTGCATCGAGTTTTTCCTCATTTTCCTTCTCCGACTTGATTTCACCATTTGCTCGAACTACCATATTGCTCCGGTTAGGGCATTGGCTTACGATATGCCCCCTCCTAAGGCATTTGAAGCACTTTATGTCCCTTCAACGGTTAGAAAAGGCTTCGTTCTTACCTTTGCTAGAATTGCCACTAGGTTTGTTAGGCTTTGCAGAAACCACTTGTTCTTTTGCATGACTTGATAGATCTTTCTTGTTGGTGGATTGACCCCATTTTGAGGTGGCATTGGGGTTGGAATAGGTGCGAACAGAACCTTTTCTCTTTAGTTGCTTTTTTACCTAAATAGCCATGTGCACCATGTCTACTACTTTAACATAATGTTAAAGCTCCACCACGTTGGCTATATCGCGGTTGAGTCTGATTAGGAACCGCTCCATGGTCGCCTCTTGATCTTCTTCGACATTAGCACGGATCATGAAAATTTCCATTTCTTTAAAGTAATCCACCACGCTCCAACTACCTTGAGTAAGGTTTTGAAGCTTTTGATACAATTCCCAATGGTAGTATGATGGAATAAATCGTTTGCACATCATGACTTTCATTTCAGCCCAAATGGATATAGGGCATTCTCTGTTTCTTCTCCGACTCGTGGTTAGTTGATCCCACCATATCATCACGTAATCAGAGAACTCGATCGTCGTTAGCTTTACTTTCTTACTCTCCAAGTAGTTGTGACACTCAAAGACCAACTCTATCTTCTTCTCCCATTCAAGGTACGCCTCAGGTCAAATTTATCTTAAAAAGGTGGGATAGACAACTTGATATTTTATAAGTCATCGTCGACATGTTCTTGCTCTCGAGGGCCCCAATTTCTTTGAACTTTTCATCTTACACTTTGATTCAACCCTTGATCTCTCCCACGTCACTAGGGTTTTCAAGGTTATTTTGATTGAACCTCGGTCAGCCTCGCTCTCTTCGTGGACTTTGGGGAGTTCTTTCTCATTGGCCCCTCTCTTCAACATGATCCAAACGTTCGTTTATGGACTCGAGTTCGTTTCAGAGCATACGTTAGAATTTGTGAAAAAGTGCTTGTTGAGCCAAATAGGGCACTCCTCCTCTAGCCGTAATATTTTGTTCTGGGCTTCGAGACATGATGTTTAATCCTCACCACAAATCCTCATAATTCACTTGCAAAGTAAAGAACAGATGACACCCCACTCGTGTTTGCACTCAATATATTGGCTTTTCTACTCTCTAATGAGCTCACCACTCTCGTGCCTTTTTCCACTCAATTCTTCTCTCTTAGTTCATAAAGGACTCATTTAGACTTATAAGCAAGCTTGTGGGTCGACTGTAAAAGGGTTTGCAAAGCTAAATGTTGTTTCGATGTTAGGTAGGCTAAAATAGAAGAATGAGGTACTCTAATGTGGTGAAATTGTTTTGTTTTTAGTAGAATTGAACTTTGAAGATCGGGAAAATTTTAAGCACTTTCAAAACAACCCCTTTTTTTTAATAAATAAATTTAGTACACTTGTATTTGCACTTTTCTTTTATAACCTTTTTTATACACGAATTTTTTTTTTTTTATTTAAGAACTTACTCTGAGAATGCTTGAATATCTGTACTACTCGATTTTAACTAGCTCTGATACCAAATGATGCGATCTCATGCTCGTTGTTGATTTCGAGTCGCGAATGTGCCCGATCGTAAAATTGAGAAGTATCGTTCTACTTTGAGTTTAATTGAAGTTGGCTAGGTATAAGGTTTTAAACAAAGGGTTGCGAATAGGTTTAAGATAGGTGATTTTTAGGGTTGGTAATTTGGATGGAACGATTGAGCTTAAGGTCAAGAAAGAACCAATACTATAGATGAGTATTGACCCGAATCTTATAGGACACTTAAGATGAATGGATGATATTAATAGGACCTTGATCCATTATCTATTAAGAGATAGGAACCAAAGGTATTGGGGTTGAACGTCACACTCAAGGAGTGATAAGTTCACAAAGAAACAAGGTAGACACCACTAGCAAGGCTAGATAAGTCAACTTGAGTCTTAAACGAACAATGAGAGTTGAATAAACTCACAAAAGATATATTAAACATATAAGGTGTCAAAAGTCTGAATTATAACAAATGAGCTTCATATTTATAGGTCAAAAACATAGCTAGCCGAATGGACACTAAGTAAGCTAAATGGACAGCCTTAATTCAGCTTAATTGAGCTGAAACTTCCTTGAACCTTCCCAAAACATCCCTTGTAGTCTCCTAGGTCAGCTTAACTTAATTGAAGTAAATGTGGAGCTGAATGGAGTCGGATATGATTGGCCAAAAGGTGACCGATTCATGATGCTGCTCACACAAGCTGATGAGAATCCACAACATATGCAAGATCTCAGCCATTGTAATGATCTGTTTCATCAGTACAGAGTATTCAGTCATTTCATCAGTTCACGATGTTGCTCACACAAGTTGTCGAGAATCCGCAACATGTGTAGGATCTCAGCCATCAGAATAGTATATGTTATCTAAATAGAGTAGCTATTCAATTCACTAGTTCACGATGCTACTCACACAAGCTGTTGAGAATTTGCAACATATGCAGGATCTCAGCCATCACGATGCTGTGTATCATCAGAGCATAATATTCATTTAGTATCCACTGGCTCAAAGCATGATAACTCATCAATCAATCATTTCATAGATATTTTCAATCAATCAATTATTAAGCATACTATGAATTTAATTATATAACAAAGAATGTATAAAAAGAATCATTATATTATAGAAATAATAGTACGAACTTACCGGACTAATTTGCAGTAACTGTCAAAGTATAGGGACTATTCAACAACTTCTCTATGCCTCAATTTTCAATCCATTCTTGATCTAAAATATTAATTTCATTCAATTAACAGAATCCAACAGTAAAATTAACTCTTTTTATGCATTTAAGTCCTTTCTAACATTTTACAAAATTACCTCAAATATTTTACTTTTATGCAATTTAGTCCTTAAGCCCCAACATGCAAATTAACCATTTTTACGTAAAAAAAGTACATTCAAAACATTAAGGGTCTCCAAAAGCCCCTATTTGCAATTATTTCACCTCAATTACAAGCAATTTTATCGTTTTAACAATTTAGTCCTTAAACGTTAAAATCATCAAAATTTACTTTACAAAATAATACAATCTAAGAACAAGGTTTCATAATCTATCATAAACATTCAAGAAATTACTCAACTCATTAATGACAACTTTTAATAACGTTTAATAGTTTTACAAACTAGTCCCCGGGTTAGCTAGATTAAACTAATACGAGCTCAAAAATATAAAAATTACTAAAAACGAGAAAGATTTACCTACCAAATTAATGAACACTAGCCTGATCGAATGAACTCTCTCCCTTGCCATGGTATTTCGGCTTTGGAAGTGTGAAAATGAAGAAGATGGACTAGAATTTCTATTTCATTTTATTTAAATTCCATTTATAATTTAATTACTATTATACCCTTTTCATTTTCATTCAAATATCACCAATTATAAACCCATTACCGTCCATTATGGGTAACTGTGATTTATTTGCCATCCAAACCCCTTTACTTTACCTTTTAAATTAATAAATCCATCTTTTTTCATATTTACAATTTAGTCTTTTTTACTTAATTAATCATCCAAACGTTAAAATTTCCTAACCAAATTTTAATACGACACTAATGACCTCGTAAATATTAAATAATCAATATTTACGGCCTGACACACTAGAGTTGTAGCCTCGGAACCACCATTTCCGATCATACTTTAAATATATTAATTAGTAAATCCTTATTTAATTAGGATTTAATTATAATTTACCACAATATAAAGAATTCAACATCATTTCTATTATTAGGCCATTTAAGGAGGGTCCAATTACACAATTGGTCCTTCAATTATTTTAAATTTTAATTAAAAAATATTTACAATTTAACCTTAAACTAGTTAGGACTAAATGAATAAATAACCCAAAAGTTCATGTCATGACCGCTTGGACTTTTTGACTATGGTTTAATCACCATTTTGGTCCCTTTAGTATTTTAAATCTATAGCAACTAACTTTTACCTTCTTTACAATTTAATCCTTTTACCTTATTTAGGCAATTAATCGTAAAAATTACTGAACCAAACTTCAGTTCACCTATAATAAGACTCTGTAAATATTTAATAAAAATATTTATGACCTTAAATTATGGAAACAGGGTCCTAAAACCTCATTTTCAATAACCACTTAGAAACTTTTGAACCAAACCTCTTATCCTAACTTTTAATTTAATAATTAAAATTTACCAATTCAAAATTCAATATAAAAATTAATTATTGACTCATATAATTTAAAAACTAATTATATTAAAACTAATTATATTAACTTACTCGTCGAATTTGTGGTACCAAAACCACTATTTCTAACACCATTAAAAAATGAGCCATTACAATGATGACATATTGGTTAGGCTTAGGATTGATTATATTACATGAGTAGATTGATATTGAAGGTGTCAAATGACTTATTTGATTGTATGTTTGAGTATGTTTAGGTATGTATGTATATGGGAGAAGAAAAGAGCATGTTTTGGGTCAATTTTGGATACACATGACCTGGGACACGGGCTGTCACACGGTCGTGTGTCACACACGGGTAACCCACACGAGCGTGTGCATTGAGCGTGTTTAAGTGCAGTATCCACACGACCGCGGCAATATCGTGTGAGGGTATTTCGATTGTTACACGGGCTAGCACACGTTCTGTGACACGACCTTGTGGATTCATTTCGAATGATACACTGTTTGGGATACGGTTGGTCATATGGTTATGCCCTTGCACCACGCGGCTTGAGTAGTGCCACACGGCCTAGCCACAAGGCTGTCTGACCCCTGTTTTGAAATTTTTTAAATTTTTTCCTTGAATATTTTGATTTGATCCTTGAATGTTCGTAAATTTTTTTTGGGCTTCGAAGGCTCGATTTAAGGCTCGTAAATGTTGGATTTATTTCATATTGAACCTTTTCTGAATTTATGAAATTATTTTTATGATTGGATGCTGATTTAAAAGAAATGTTTCGACTTGTATGGTAACACTCCTTACTCTATTCTGATAATGAAATAGGACATGGGTGTTTCAATGTGACTAGTCATGGTCAGTTTAATTAATGGCTTTAAAAAAATTAGAAGGGGGAAAAAGAAGAGACCGGATCAACATTTTAAAAAGAAAGGTGGGGTTGTTTTTGGTCCCCCTTAAAATTTTGAAGTAGAAGAAGAGAAGAGAAGAGAAGAGAAAAGAGTTATATTTGTTTTGAAGTTAATAAATACAAGTAAGGTATGTAAATATATTTTAATTTGCATTTATTATATTAAAAGTAGTTAATTGTAATGCAATAATTAATTATATTTAATTTATGTATTTTTTTAAAAATTATGCAGATATCAGAATGTCTTTTCGAGTAAACACGGATCACACTTCATCGAGGTTCAATGAAATAGTAAAATTAATTATAAATTAAATAAAAACGATTTTATTTTAGTTTTGTCGTAACCATTTTTTTGAAAAAACGGATCGACTTTGGTTTTGAAAATGAAAAAGACAGGAGTGGCTACCGATCTTTATTTGGTGTGATCGGATCACCTTTGTTTTAATAAAACGTTTTGGTTTACTAAAACAATGTTGTTGGTCTACAAAATTTGTGAAAATGGGTTGGTAGATTAGTCGGTTTATGTAACATCCCGAAATTAGGCTGAGGGTTAGCACCTTTTGAATATGTTTAAAATATGGCTTTTAAATTACTTGGTTAATTTAATAATTGAGCCCAAAATTTACCATCGGGTAACATGTACCAAAAAATTCCTCGTCACGCCCAAAAATTGGTACCAAATTGATTAGTCGATGTCTTAATGTCGATATTTCAATTTTCTTAAAAGATATAAATGAAATTTGAAAAGGTTTCTTTCAAAGTACATACCGGATCCTTTAGAAAATGTTTGGGGTTCATAGTTTTGAGTCTCCGCATCCAAATCCATAAGTGAGATTTCTTTGTTCAAAGGACACGATATTTGAAGCTTTCATAATCAAAGTCATCTCGAGTTTTGCGAAATTTATTAAAAGGATGTTTAGTTATTTAGTCAAACGGAAATCCCAAAGTTTTCTAAACTAAAACTCTCTTACCAAAGACGTTAGGGCACTATTCCCAAGTTTCTAATTTCTAAACACAAAACATTGCCTTATTTAAAAATCTTTGAAAATGTTTGGAGGAATACAATACTTTTGCAAGACGATAATGTTAAACTAAGAAAATAAATATAGATGTTTGGGTTAAAACTAAGAAAATAAATATAGATATTTCTTTATTCGAAAGGATATAAACATCACATCCAAAGACGTTAGGACACAATATTTTAAATCCTCGTAGTCAAACTCATCTCATGATTCACAAAGTTTGTTAAAAGGATGTTTAGTTATTTAGTCAAACGGAAAATCACAACCTAGCACGTTAGGGCGCTATTCCTCGAGTTTCTAAATACAAAACATTGCCTTAGTTTAGAAAATCTTATCTCGGGATAACAAAACATCACATCTAATGCTTTAGGACACGACATTTTGAGTTCCAGAGAATAAGCTTATTGTTTAAAAATGTATTTGTTTTAAAAGGATATCCGATTGTTTAGATTAAACGAGAAAAAATCGAAACCCAATACTTTAGGGCACGATCTTTCGTATTTCTAAACACAGAACATTGCCTTTAAGAAAGAAAGCAATTTTATGTCGGGCAAAAATTGATGTAACGCAAGTTTATAAAAAAGAAAAGAAATAAATCATGGTATTAACAAGTATAATAATAAACGAGTAGTACAAATAACAGGAAGAAAATGAAACTAACAAGCCATGTAACTTAAAAGGAAAATAATAGGTTAAAATGACAAAAGATAAAAATGACAATAAATAAAAGTAATAAAAATAAAAGAACTTTAGTGGTAAACCGATAAATAAGCAAGTCATATATAAAGTAGTAAAATAATAATAATAGTAGTACTAATAATAATGCAAAATGATAATAATGGAATAGAAATAATAATAATAATAATAATAATAATAATAATAATAATATTAAAAATGTGTTAATAAGGATAATAATAGTAAAAAGTAAATAATAATATGTTAATAATATAATAGCAATGATAATAACAATATTAATAATAAAAATAAAAATAATAAAATAATAATAATGATGATAATAATATGGTAACAAAACAATAATAGAAATAATAATAATATAATGATAAAAATACTAAATAATAATAATAATAATAATAATAATAATAATAATAATAAATAGTAAAAGATAAGTAAATAATAGTGACTTGTAAATAATAAAATTAATAATAATTATAGTAGTGATAAAAATGAAATAATAGTATAAAATGTAAATAAATAAGTGTTAATAGAAATGAAAATAATACTAGTAGTGAAATAAAATAATAATAATATAATAATAGTAATAATATAATAATAATAATATAATAATAATACTAATAGAAATATTAAAATTAATGATAATAATAATAACAATGTAATTACAAAAACAAACAAGGAAGGGCTAAATTGGTATTAGAATAAAACTAAGGGGGTTAAAACAGTAATAAATTAAAATGGAAAGGGCGAACAGGGACCAAGATGGAACGCACTTAAAGCAAGAGGGACCGATTGGGAAAATATTCCCACTCTTATTGCTGCTTTAGTGGTCGTGGACCCAATTGAAAACCCAATGAAATTAAATGGTGAAATCAGTAATAAGGAAAAAATAACGAAATGGGCTCGATTGAATGACGCAGAATGGGAGGGATCATGCAAATATCCTTTTGAAGGATATGCTAGCCTCCTTGACCCAAACGGCGCTGCTTTCATTGAGGCATATAAGGCCCACGTTTATGAAGGAAAAAAATTAAAACCCTAAAAATTAGAAGCAGCAGCCTCCCAAACCATTTCTTCTTCACATCTCTTCCCTCTCCTCTCTCGTCTTCCCGAGTAATGGGGTTTCTCCTACCGATCGACGCACCACCACCTGTTCGGTGGTCGACGATGCGTGGAAATGGGCCTTTGGGCCTGGTTTCCGGAGTTCGCTAGGAGGCCGAGCCTTGGCTCCTTAAAACTCAAAAGAGAAAGCCTCCTCCTCGCTTTCAAATTTCTAAGCAGAGAAGGAGGGCTCAGACGCGCCTCTGGTGGTTCTGTAACGCCTCTTCGCCTTTCTTTTTTATTTTGTTTGTAAAAGTTTTATTTTTATTTTTTATAAAATATATAAAGAACATAAAAAACAAGTAAACAATAATAGAAAATACAAAAATTGAATCAACCTTAAGCTTCTATTCTCTTATTGATTGCTGATGATTCTTATTTTTGATTTTTTCCGAATCGAAGAACCCCCATTTACAATAGCTTGAATCACTTTTATAGCCATTTTCTTACAATGCTTTCATCACTTCCTTCTTGCTTTGCAGTGCAAGTGGAGGCGGTCTTTGAGTGGGGTCGGTGGTAGCAGCATTTGCCGTAGAGGCGTACCAAGTGGACTAGGTTGCGGCGCCACTTGTATTAGGAGGCTAGGGTTAGGTGTCTTTTTTTTCTGAAAATTAGTGTTGGGCTGAGTCTTGGGTTGAATTGGTTGTAATAGGTTTGATTAGGTCAAACATTTTTGGGTTTGGTTGGGTCTATTTGGGTTATAAGCCCGGGCAAAATTGGGCTATGATAGCTGCCCCTCTTTGCTCATTGTCGTGTAACGAGAATGGAACAAAGACTTTTAAGAAAGACCAATTTTGCCCGGTCTTACCGAGTCTTGATTCTTCGGTGCTCCTATCCTTCAAGTAGCCTCGTTTTAGTCCACCGCATCTTGTTGCTTCGATTCGCTTCACTGCAACCTTGAAAGATGAGATTTGTACTTATAGTAGATTTAATCCACCAACTGCAACTTCAGAGGTATAAGATTTGTTGCTTTAATCCGCTCTATTGCAATTTCAGGAAGATAGGATTAACTGTACTCGATCTGCTCCTACAACTTTAGGAATGCCAGATCGGCTATCTTCGATCTGTTCCGCTGCAAACTTAGGGAGACAAGGTTTGATGTCTTTAATCTACTTCCTGCAACTTCAGGAATGCCAAATCTGCTTTCTTCAATTTGCTCCTGCAACATCAAGAATGTCAGACTTGCTATCTTCGATCTGCTCCTGCAACATCAGGAATGCCAGACCTGCTATCTTTAATTTGCTCCTGTAACATCAGGATTGCAGACTTACTATCTTCGACCTGCTCCTGCAACATCAGAAATGCCAAATCTGTAACATCCTAAATGTGGGCCTGTGCATTTATATGTTGGTTTAATATGTTAATTCAAGAATTTAAGGCTCGGGCTGAGGCCTTGATTAAATATTTGATTTAGGGTTTAAATTAATGTTCTGTGTAATTTAAGTGATATTTTGGGTTTTAAAACTTGGGCTAAGTGGCAGATAAATAGTGTTAGTTTATAATTTAAGTTAGGTAGCAAGCTGGGCTTGTGGCCCAACGTTTGGAGGTGCTTCAAGGGAGCATGAATGTGGCGTCACAAGGAGAGGAGTTTGGCCCTTGTGTGGCCGATTAGGCCTCAAGATTTGTGGGTTAAAATTCGGCATAGGAGAGAAGGGGGTGGGGCACATGTGCTATAATATAGGGGATTTAATTCTTTTATTTTTATTGATTATTAAATGATGATAATAGGAAGTGAGGAGTTGGTTTGAAGGAAGTCTCTTCTAAAGGCAAGATAAGGATTGGGTTATCATGCAAGATAAGAGCTATCAGGAGAGGGAGAGTTGGCTAAAACTCCAACTCTGTGTGTGTGCCAAAATTTAGTAGCCTGAGTGTCCATCTTTCTTTCATTTTTTTTTTCTCTTTTCCCTCTGTCTTTCTCATTTTTGTTTCCTCTCTGGCCGAAATTTCTTTTCTTTCCTCTTCTCATATTTTTCTCTCTTCTAGCCAAAATTCCCTAGCCTTATTTCCCTCTTCATTATATTTCTAAAAGCTGAATTCTCCCTATGCATATCCTTTTCTTCCATAGCCGAACCATCAGGTGAGATCTTGTTTTTCCCGAAGGTGCACCATAGCCGAATACTCCTCTTTAATCGGTGAGTTTCGGGATTTTGTTTTTTTCCAATTTCTTCATTCTCTTTTATCAAGTTTTTAATCCGAATCAATTTTCTAAGGCCGTGTCGATTTCACTCTCTGTACCTAGAAGCCGAATCTGTTTCATTAAAGTCTCTTGTGCCGATTTGTGAAAAGTCGAAGGTAGGTGGTCAATGGTAGGTTCGGTCGAATGACCACTTTCTTATTCTTTTGTCTTTGGACGAATGCCATAAGGTGTTAGATGGGTTGCGATCATCGGTTTGGTTAACTATTTTTGGTGATGGCCAAATGTAGGAAGGGAGGTGACGTGTTCTCAAGGACATTCGGATTCGATTAACTAGGTAAGAGTTCGCTTTTAAGTGTTATAGTTGTTTAAGTAATTAGATCTCATCGTTTAAATGATTTAGTGATTAAGGGATTATGATGGACTTGAATAACTGTCAGGCAGAAAAGGTTAGATCTGTAAAACCAACACCTAAATACAAGAAGCGATCTATTTCGGTAGTGCGAGATTGGCCATCGGGGTGTGGGCCGACATCGAAGTCAGATCGTGGGCCGATAGTAGTAGTCTCGAGTGATAGTAGCGTAGACATAGCGAAAGCATTAGTACGAGAATTAGGTGTGTAATACTTCCCCACCATGTAGATATGATTATTAAATATATGCTCACAAGTTTTATATGTTATGATAAATGCCGAAATCTCGGTTCAATGATGGAAACCCAAAGAGGGTAAAAGCGAACCACCAGGTTAGTGAATAATCTAAATTAAATGTTATAAGTAAAATAGCTTGTATGTGATTGCATGGGTTGGGTTGATAAAAGGAGGAATTTATATGTTATATGTGTAGCAGTTTTTACCGTGATCTGTTGTAGCGGCTAATGCCGTGATCTGTTATAAGGGCTTCGGCCATAATATGTTGATGAGCAGCATGACTGCCATCTTGGCGTGTAGCGGTGTGGGTTGATTGTAGAAATCCCCAATGGTGTGAACGGCTGGTACGGGGGCGTGTAGCGGATGGAAACCTAGGAAAATGGGTTGGGCTTTGCATATTATTTGTTATCTATGTAAATGAAATTATTATTATGTTTTATGGGTTAAGGCCCAAATCTAGTGGTGCATGAGGGTTGCACACTGAGTCTCGCGACTCAACCAATTAAATTAACATTTCAGGTGACACTTAGTGTATCGGATCGAGCTGGAGAGGAGCGCAAGGTGGCCATGCAAAAGAATATGTGGATCCGGCAAAAAAGACTCAACTTAATAGTTTATAAGATATTTTGTTTTTGTGGATTTTAAACCCCGTTGTAATAAGGACAAGGGCCACTAGTTTATATTTTGGTTTTATTATGGGTTTTAATTCTTCTTCTTTATTTATTTACTTTAATTAAACTAGGACATGTAATTAAGTTTTGGGTTTTTAATTATAAGGCATATTTTATAAATTACATATGGGCTTTCTGGTAACCTGAATTGTTTTATTAAAATTTTTCTTAATGACATACCAGATCCAGTTGTAGTGTTTGGGCTGAGTTTGGGGTGTTACAAAATCTGCTTTCTTCAATTTCCTCTTGCAACATCAGGAATGCCAGACCTACTATCTTTAATTACTATCTTCGACCTGCTCTTGAACATCAAGAATGCCAGATCTGCTATCTTTAATCTACTCCTGCAACATCAGGATTGCCAGACTTACTATCTTCGACCTGCTCCTGCAACATCAGGATTGCCAGATCTGCTATCTTTAATTTGCTCCTACAACATCAGGATTGCCAGACGTACTATCTTCGACCTGCTCCTGCAACATCAGGATTGCCAGATCTGCTATCTTTAATCTGCTCCTGCAACATCAGGATTGCCAGACTTGCTATCTTCGATCTACTCCTACAACATCAGGAATGTCAGACCTGCTATCTTCCATCTGCTCCTGTAACATTAGGATTGTCAGACTTACTATCTTCGACCTGCTCCTGCAACATCAGGATTGCCAGATCTGCTATCTTTAATCTGCTCCTGCAACATCAGGATTCCCAGACTTACTATCTTCGACCTGCTCCTGCAACATCAAGATTGCCAGATCTGCTATCTTTAATCTGCTCCTGCAACATTAGGATTGCCAGATCTGCTATCTTTAATCTGCTCCTGCAACATCAGGATTGCCAGACTTGCTATCTTTGACCTGCTCCTGTAACATCAGGATTGCCAGATCTGCTATCTTTAATCTGCTCTTGCAACATCAGGATTGCCAGACTTGCTATCTTTGATCTGCTCCTGCAACATCAAGATTGCCAGACTTGTTATCTTTGATCTGCTCCTACAACATCAGGATTGCCAAACTTGCTATCTTTGATCTGCTCCTGCAACATCAGGATTGCCAGACTTGTTATCTTTGATCTCGCTCCCGCAACATCGATTTCGCTCCCGCAACATTAGCTATCTTTAATCTGCTCCTGCAACATCAGAATTGCTAGACTTACTATCTTCGACCTGCTCCTGCAACATCAGGATTGCCAGATCTGCTATCTTTAATCTGCTCCTGCAACATCAGGATTCCTAGACTTACTATCTTCGACCTGCTCCTGCAACATCATAGGATTGCCAGATCTCCTATCTTTAATCTACTCTTGCAACATCAGGATTGCCAGACTTGCTATCTTCGACCTGCTTCTGCAACATCAGGATTGCCAGATTTGCTATCTTTAATCTGCTCCCGCAACATCAGGATTGCCAGACTTACTATCTTCGACCTGCTCCTGCAACATCAGGATTTCCAGATCTCCTATCTTTAATCTGCTCCTGCAAGATCAGGATTGCCAGACTTGCTATCTTCGATCTGCTCCTACAACATCAGGAATGCCAGACCTACTATCTTCTACCTGCTCCTGCAACATCAGGAATATCAAACTTGCTAACTTCAATCTTAGGAAAACTTCAATCCTCGATCTGCCGCACTAGGGGACAATATCTGAAATCTTCAATATCACTACACTGCTCTCTAAGGAACCCGTCCTGTAGAACTAGTCTTACGTGCTTATGCTTATGCAAATGATGAGGATGCTATGATCGGAATGACTCAAATACTCCTAACTATATGTGCTATGGATGACATTTACATGAATGTAAAATGTCATGAGAATGATGATTTTTCCACAATGATTAAGATGCAATGATCGTAATAAATCGAATGCCCCTAACTAAATGATATTATGGAGGACATTTGCATGAATGCAGAATGTATCAGGATGCGATGATCGAAACGCTCCTAATGATTATGTATGAATGAAATGATCCATTTTTAATGCTTAAGGCTGTCCTTGCTTGTCGTCCATCAGAGCCTTATTGCTGACGTATTACGCTGTTATCTCGCCCTGCTGGTACTTTTGCCAAAAACTCAAAGAAACAATCATATTTTGCTCAAATAGCTTGCCTCAATGTAACTTCAAGGTCTATTCCACGATACCTATAGGACTTTAAGGCCTATACCATCTTCAGACCCCTTCTCTGCAACTTCAGGGGAGTATAGGGCCTGTGTCATCTTCAATCCATCCCATTGCGACTCAAGGATATAAAGTTTGTATCATCTTTAATCTATCCCACTACGACTCAGGGGCATGGAATTTGTAACTTATTCAAATGATTTGGTCCACTACACCCTTCCATTCTCTGGGTGTTATGACCAGGTGTGTATGCCTGACATTTGCATGGCTACAGAATGTCATTTTTAGCGAATAATTCCCTATTTACACATGGGTTAACATTACCCCTTTTCCATTAAGATGGTATTACTGACGTAATATCTTACCATTTTGTTCAATTACCATTTTGACAAAATCTGAAAAGATAGCCTCAGTTCAGACTTTTCCTCCACCAATATTTCTATCCCTTAAACATAAGGAGTTTTAAGCAATAGTCCTGTTTTAGGTTCTTGTACTATTTAGAAGTTTCTAGAGTAATATGCGAAACTCTTTTTGTGAAAGCATTGTTAGTCCATTAATCATTATTTCAATACAAAATGCCTGAAAGAAATAATAGACAAGAAGGAAATTGATTGAGAGCATAGCTCAAAACAACCAGGTTAATCAAAGCTAGCAAATACAATCAAGAAGGAAGTTTATTGGTAGTGTATTTAGAAAAGAATAAGATAATCACAAATAAAAAATTTAAAATTGGGTAAAATGGAAACTAGGTGCCCTAGATATCGCAGCCTGGGCTTCTCTGTTCAAACTCCTTGAGGACCATTTTGAGCTCGATATGTGTTTAGGGGATTCGGAGTACTTTGTTGATGCCCCTAGACGTAACATTCTTCTTTATTGTTAATTCAAGTGTAGCAAGACTACTGTATGTCCCATTTTCAGAGGAAATCTGAACTCACTGGCTTGAACATGTCATTGTCATCCATCTTGGTCAAATTTAATACTCTTCCAGAACAAGTCTTCTTTTACCACATAAGATTTTTTTCAAATTTGGAATTTACTTTCCTCTGAAGTCCTTTTGTATGAGAAGAATCCTTCTTGATGCTAGGTCCTCCTCTTGAAACCCCTTTAGAAGAACCCTTTTTTTGTCATAAGCTCGTATCATCTTTTTTTTGGTACATTCGACCATGATGAATACTTTCAATCAAGCCTACTGGAGACATTCTATTTTACTCAATTCTTAATTCAATCAAATCTTGGAGAAAAGGAATCTTAACTTCCAACAATTGCATCCCTTTCATAAACCAATGAGAAATATGTCCCGGTGAAGGTTGTGGCCAACGTTCAAGAAGCGTAGAGGGTAAACGGTAACTTTTCTATGCCAACCTTTACAAGTCTCAGTAGTTTTCGAATGGTTTGTTTTTTGATTTTTTTATTTTTTTCTTTGCATTTTTTTTAATTTGAATTTGAACTTGAATTTGATAACTGCTGACTTTGTAACTTTAGCATATGAAGCGACCCTTTTAGTGAGATAACCAATGACCATGAATATTGTTGGCTAAAAGCTTTTAAGAAGACTGGCTTGATAACGCCCATGCCCCACGTATAGGGAATCTGTGAAGAAAAAAAAGGTGGCGCATAAGTCCTATATTCAATTTCCCTTTCTCGGTAAATCAGTAGCTCGAACCTCCTGGCCTGTTGTAAAACCATTAGCATGTGATCTTTAGATACCCTCATGGACTTCCTTCAAGATTCCCTTAGCTTTGATAGCATACTCACGCCTCAGTAGCCCAGGCATGTCTTAATGTAATCACACCAAAACATCTTTGAATTCTTAGAGATAACTCAATGATGCTTTGTCTTATTCCTGCGGTGGGCTAAGCTTTCATCTTCATCTCCCTCGTTAGCTCGTAGTGTCTGCTGACACTTCTTAAGGTAGGATCTACCATTTTTAACAAGTAAGTTGCAAACTCTGTCATCTTCCAAGTCCTTAAATCCCTCTATACACATATCCCACTAGAAAGGGAATTAGTAACAGCATCACTCATGTCATTAATATCTGGGACCCATTGTGGGTATGAAGGTAAATTCTTGAGAATAAATGATTCCAAGAATGATTATTTACGAATGAAGAATAAATAGAATGTATAGTATGAAAAGAAAGAAAATATTTGTTCAAAAAGATGCATTTTACTGAAATAGTAATTCTGGATACAAGCCTATTCCACAAAAGAAATCTTATTGTTTCTAGGCTTAAAGCAACAAGTACGTTTTGTACATTACTCTAAGTAAGCTTCTAAATACTACAAGAATCTCTTCTGCAGTCTCATTACTCAAAACGCTCCTAGGTTCATATTTCTGTATTTGGTGCGTCATCTATCTTCACAATACCCATATTAATGAATTTTTCCAACAATTTCTTGAAAGCAAGGCAATTTTCTATCGAATGCCTGTGACCCCTGTGTGGTACTCATGTTGGGCATTTGGGCCGTACCATTCTGGGTATAGAGGTTACATCAATTTCGTGTAATAAGGAGCTACAACATGCATATCAAATAAGTTCTGGTATAACTCCCTATATGTCATGGGAATAAGAGTGAACTTGGGTCTTTCAGTGTTAGGCTTTGAGTTGGAATCCTGCCTGAGGGGTCCTTGATGGCTGGTAGTCACCATCCTTAGCTGGCTTACTGTAATTGGCTCCGAATGGCCCTTGTCATACTTGCTCGTACTACCCCTTCCTTTTCCTTCTTCTTCGAGGCCTTCAAAGTCCGCTCTCTCCTTTCCTTTGTCTCTGCTTGAACAATCGATTTGGCACGATCATCTTCAGGGTTAAAACATGAACCCATCGAAAAGTTTAACAAGGCCGAGGTATTACTCTGACATTGGGGTCCAATAATGACGGGTACCCCATGCGACTGCACGTCTGGTTGAGTCGGGATATTCATCGGGGAATAAACGATTTCTTCATCATCATCTACACTGCCGACCATTGGGCCACTTTTTCCAAGTCTTTCGACTAGTAACTGGGTTAGTTGGCCTATCATATTCCTTTGGAACTTTAACATCTGTTCCCGTATCTCTTGTTAAATTTTGGTCAACTGCTCTTGCATCTGTATTTGCATTTTCTCTATTCGCTCCAATCTTTGTTCCATGTTTTCTCGGTTAACTGAAATAATTTCACCTAATTAGGGTCATTCTAAAAATTTTAATGCATGTGATATGATGCAATGTAAATGCATGAAATGCAATGCAAATGCATGGAATGAATGCACAAAGAAAGAAAGGCGTTGATTATGAATTCAATTCCATTAGAAGAACTTTTCTAGAAAATACATTTCGTTACATAAAACGGATTGCATATACGACTTTGTCCTCATAGTCCAGGTGAAATCTTCTTCTTCGTATCCGGATGTTATGGTCGTGTCTCGTGAACTTTCCCAATAGATGCCTCTTCTAGCTCATTGTTGCTTGGTCCAAGCCGTATCTCTTCACTCGCTTATCCTTCGCGATGTTCATAAGCTTCTTTTAGAAAATAGAGACACGATAACTCTCAAATAATCCTTGTCGACTTGAATCCTTGGGCAAACTCTTGTATTCTTCTGTGGGTTATCAGCCATCTCTCGTTGTTTACCTGGACAATGTTTGAACGACCGTATTATAATCCACTTTACCAAGTAACACATTTTCTTATGATAAACTCTTCTATTTAGCAATCAAATATGAATCTGCACCTCTTTTCTAAGATGATACGGTGTGATGCAATGCAAAGCAATGCAATCACAACAAAACAAAACACGTTAGCATAGGAGAAATAAATAGAATACCTATCCGGGTGACTACTAGGGGTTTAACATAGTTCTACCTAAGGTGGGCTCCTAGGGTTCAATACATGTGATTTGGTTCTAAACAGAGGTACCCGAACCAGCAGATCCCTCAATCCTCACCCATTATAGGCTCATACGAACTAAGTTCGGTTCAGGAGAATACATTTCCCTATGGCTGCACGGAGATGAAATTCTCACGAAGACATAGGTATGGATGTATCCCGAAAGCGATTCACTATCCTGCACGGAGGTGAAAACCTCACGAAGGAGTAGCTTCTCACTCCCACTTATGGGAGCAACCACAACGGTCATGCAATGCAATGCCGAGATTAAAACAACATGCAATTAAAAAGGATTATAATTTTTCAAATTGAATTTTCAAATTTTCGACAAAAGACAGAAAATAATCAATTTACGGCCTGACTCTCTTTATAGTCCCCAGCGGAGTCGCCAAGCTGTCGTAACTTTTTTTTTAAAAAACGGATTGACTTTGGTTTTGAAAATGAAAAAGATAGGTGTAACATCCTGAAAAGGGCCTATGCATTTTCAGTTTAATTGTATGAAATGACAAGTTTAAGCACTAAGAATAAATTTTTGATATTTTTGGAAACCTGGAAATGCATGAAAATGGAAACCTGAACATTTTGGAAACTTGAACATTTTGGAAACTTGAACATTTTGGAAACTTGAACATTTTGGAAACTTGAACATTTTGGAAACTTGAACATGTAAGAAAAATGGCAAGTTACAGAGCCAATCAAAAATTTTAGGAAACTTAGAAATGATTGAGAAATGTCAAATTTTAAAGTTCAAAATAGGAAATAAGGGCAAGAGGGCCTTAAAAGAAAAAGTTGGTGAGATTTGACACACAAACAGGCTTGGAAAAGTGGCCTGAAGGTGTCACTTAGGGCCTATGGAAATGGCGCCATGTGTAAGAGGAATGGGCCTGAGTTCGAGTCACTTGGGAAGCAAATAATGAAGGTTTTAATTTTGCTTCCAGAGGGCTGAGGTGGACGGCACCTATTTCTAGAAAGGGAGGAGTTTTATTTCTGTTAAAACTTGATAAATTAAGTGATAAATAAAGGATTTTAATTGAGGAGATAAATGATGGATTAAACACTTTTATTCTTTAATAAAAGAGATAATATTATCACAAGGAAGGGTGGTGGCCAAGTCAAGGACTCTTGGCCTAGTAATTTCGGTTGAAGAAGGAGAGTTAGAGGCTTTTCTCTCATCTTTTCTTAAGTGTGCCGAAAATTCCCTAGTCCCTATTTCTCTCTGCCGAAATTTTCACTAAGCAAAACTCCATCTTTTCTTCTCCTCTCCTTTGTCATTATTAAGCCGAAACCCTTCTCTTTTGATCCCTGTTAAATCTCCATAGCCGAACCTTAGTGACTCTAAGTAAGAGGTGCAGTCGACTGAGGCATTAAGGTAAGAACAATTAATTCTTGTTCATCTAATTCTTTTAATCAAGATCTAAGAAATAATCCCTTTTTATGTCTCATGGCCGAATATCAAAGGAAGAGTTTCGGGATTTCAGATTCAAGGAATTTAAGGTGAGACACAATCGGCCAAAGGCCAAACTTTATTTATTAAAGTTAGATCAGATCTAACATATGAATTTTAGGAATTTCGACATCACTAAGGGAGCAAGGAATCGATTTTAGGAATCTCATCATAAGGTAAGTGGTTATCATCGGCCAAGGTTCTCTCTTAAATGTCTAGATCTATTTGTTATAATCAGGAGACTAATCAAATCAATGGATTTAATGGTTAGCCGATTTCAAGGGAGAAGAACACAAATCTTCGAGATTTGATCATCAATCAAATCGGCAAACAAGGTAAGTATTGGTAATACCATTCCTATTAGGATTTGGTTTTAAAAGCGAAAAGGCTATTAATGTGTTTTTGTATGATGGGCCGAATATAGGATCTAAAGTTAGATCGGGATTTTTGGGATCTCAAAGAGTCTATTAAGTGAGTCAGGTGTGTACCCATACTAACCTTCAATACGTTATATGGCAATATTAACTATATGATTATACATAAGAATGTGAATATGGCTAAGTACCCTAATGTGGTACAAAAGTACTCAGGTACGTTTCCTACTTCTGATAGGATTATGAAATATGTTATTTTATAACATGTGAAAATATATATATAAATGTGGAATTAAGTATGTTATGCATGATATAAAATTTATGGGGCATTCGGGATCTATGTGAAAGGGGAAGAAGGTGTTGACTTTGGTCTCACCAACGGAATATGGTGACTACGGTCACAAAATTTGAATATGGTAACTCCAGTTACATTATCTGAATTTGGTAACTTCGTTACATTACTTGAATATGGTGTCTAATGACACAAATTATATATGGCGATGAGCACGTCGACTACAAATGACCGCCTTCGATGGTGTGTAGCGGATGGAGGGTTGACTTAGTAGTCCCACTGCAGGACCGAGGTGCACGGTGGTGTGTAGCGGATGGACCATTAGGCTTGGGTTTGGGTTGCATCATCATTTAATTTTATATGAATATGAATTTGATATGAACATGTATGCCTGATTTGTTGAATGTTAGTACTATGTACACATTGAGTCTGTTGACTCACCCCGCTGTGGGACCTATTTTTAGGTGATGAACAGTGACGGACCGGGACGGTAGACCTTGAGGTGGCCATGCTTCATTGAAGATTTTATGTAATTTGGACTTTATTTCTTTTTAGCACCTTTAATTTTATTTTTGGGTTTTACTTGATGTAATAAGGCCATAAGGCCCAGTGGATTTTCCTTATTTTGCTTTACTTTTAACTATTTTGTTACGAACTATTTATGACTAAAGTTAAAGTGATATATTTTTTTATAAACCTTAAAAATTATTTTGTCACCTTAATAAAAATTGGATTTTCAAATAGATTAAATGGGTTCCCAATCTGAGCCCAATCCACAACAACATTTTTCTAAAAATTTTACAAATTCTCTCTAAGTAACGAAAATCTTTGAAACCGGATTACTTTAGGAACATACCAGATCCGGTTCAGGGCTCGTGGCCGGTGTGTGGGTGTTTCAGCTTGGTATCGAGCCCAGCTTTTAAACTCTCTACTGGGGCTAAGGCCCAAAATGTTTTCAAAGTGAGCCAAATGATTATCTTTGAAAAATAAGGTGTTTTCGGCATGGCACCTAAGTCTCCCAATCCATCCACCGTGTAAGTACCCCTAACTTTATGTGTGATTCATGATTTATGAACTCAAGGGTAGAACAGCATGGAATGTAGAATAGAATGATAGGAACTTGAACCCTAGGATTAGACTACTCAAACACAAAACCACATAAGGCTTAATGCCCGAACAAACCTATGGCTAAGTCATCGAGCTAGGGTGTGGTAACCCCAGACGCATGTCTAGGATTGGATCCGAAGAGCCTGGTATTTAAGCGCCCTAGTGACTCACCTCCTCTTCGCAGAATCCTACCCGTGCGTAGCTTCTGCTCACCCTAACTCGAGGGCTCGATGGTGTGGCAACCTCTCGTGCATGTCTAGGAATGGTTTCTGGGAGCTTGGTATTTAAGTAGTCCGTGACTCACCTCCTCTCCACACGAATCCTCGCCTAGTGCGTAGCTTTATTTACCCCCACCAAGAGGGCTCTTACCATAGGCTAAACGTAATGACTAAAACCCGAAAGGAACTAGCCATGTTTTAAAAAAAGAGAGAACAAAACAACAAACCCTAGTTTTTCAAACTTTTAAAACTTTGTTTTAAATCTGAGAAAATTATTTTACAACATTTTCTCAAAAACTCCCGATTTGGTAAAAATTACAAAATGCCCTTAGTGGTAAAATTACCAAAGTGCCCTTGGTTTATAAAATGTTCAATTACTCAACAACTTTACCAAAATTCCATTATTTTATAAACATTAAAAACCCTAATTTGTAAAATATCAAAATACCTTGATTTTGGAAAATTACAAAATTGCCCTAACTTACAAAATTACCAAAATGACCTCGATTTTCAAAATTTTGCAACATTCCCATTTTTGAAGGAACAATTTTCGAAAAGAACCCTCAAAGTTTTACAACTTTTGAAATACCCCTGATTTATTAAAATTACAAATTTACCCTGATTTATGAAAAATTACCAAAATACCCCTAAGGTCAAAAATTACCGAAATACCCCCGTATCTCAAAATTTTTCCAAATTACCCCTAGACTTTGAAATTTTCAAAATAATTTTTGACAAAAACACCAAGGAACGTTTTTCTTCTGAAAAATTATGAAAATGCCCCTGTAGGACAAAATTACGAAAATACCCCTGGATAGTGAAAAACAACAACGACAAAAACTACAACAATTCTCTGAATGAATGAAAGTTCATACTTGTTTGATGGATGAATGAATGAATGGAAAAGACTATGTGTTTGTATGAATACGAAAGAACCACACTTAAATCCCTTTTTCATAAAACTCATTCGCTGGTAAATAAGTGGAATAATGACTAATCCATAAAATTTCTTAATCAGATCTCGATGCTAGAAAATGAGCTCTAGAGGACGTGGTCTTCGTGGTCGAGGTAGAGGAAGGATGACCGTGTCAAAACCCGTTAGATCAGGTCAAGGGTCCGACAATAAAATGCCACCGCCACCACCACCCCCAACTGTTAATGTTGAGCAGCAGGCTCAGACGGGGGAAGATGCTGTGTCGCAGGCTGTGCTGCGAGTTTTGAAATTGGTGGCAGGTGCAGGAGGAAATTCAGGAAATTGAAAGTCGGTACCTGAACGGCTCCGAGCTAATGGAGCGGAAATGTTCCGAGGAGTATCTAATGTAGCACCCAAGACGCCGAAAGATCGGTTGGAAGCAACGGAGCGATCATGGATGAGCTCGATCGACTCTGAGGAAAAGCCGAAAGGGATGGTGGCATTGTTACGCGATGAAGCGTGTCGATGGTGGTTAACTGCTCGGATGGTACCACGACTGAAAATTTGACCTGGGAGTATGTTAGAGAGGCATTTCAGAAGAAGTATGTGGGAACCAGGTATACAGATGAACAAAGGAAGGCTTTTCTAGGGTTGGTGCAAGGGAGTAAGTCTGTCACAGAATATGAGGCAGAATTCCTGAGGTTGAGCCGCTATGCTCGAGGGGTAGTGGCAACTGAGCATGAACGCTATGTCCGCTTTGAGGACGGACTGAGAGACGATCTGAGACTATTGATAGCACCGCATCAGGAGCGAGAATTCTTGGCTTTGGTGGAAAAGGCCACGGTGGCCGAGGGGATTAAGGACGCTACCAAGCAGAATGTGGATAGGAATAAGGCCAAAAGAGGATTTGGGCCATCTGGAAAGGGTCACAAGAGGCCAAGGGTTGATGGGCCACGAAATTAACAGGCTGGCACGGGCTGGCAGTATCGCCCTTGTGAGCATTGTGGAAAGAAGCACATGGGAGAGTGTTGGAGAAAGACGGGAGGATGTTTCAAGTGTGGGTCCAAGGACCATATGCTTAAGGATTGTCCCAAGCAACCAGATGAGAGCCGACCGGTAGTTCAGAATGCTAGCCAGACTGGTAGAGGCGGACAGCAGCCTCAACGAGGTCGTGGTTCGGGTAGCCGAGGTAGTGGTGCTGGCAGAGGCCGTGGAACACAGGGCTGAGGTACTACTAATATCGATGCAATACAACCGGGTTTAGCTTATGCGGTTCACCGAAGGGAAGATAGAGATGCGCCGGATGTTATAACCGGTACGTTCTTTATTTTTGACAAACCCTATTTTGCTCTGATTGATGTGGGCTCGACCCATTCCTATGTTGCAAGTAGTGTAGTGGAAACACTAGGCCTATACTCTGAACTTTCTGATAGACAGATGACTGTAGTAAGCTCATTAGGCCAAACTGTAGTGGTAGACAAGATCTTTCGGAATGTACCCCTAGAGATTCAGGGAGTGAACTTTCGGGCAGATTTAATGGAGTTACCCTTCGGAGAATTTGAACTTATACTCGAAATGGATTGGCTAGTAGAACACCGAGCCGTGTTGGATTGTGCGGCTAAACGTATGGAACTAAGAACCCCAGAGGATAAAGTGGTTGTAATGATCAGAGAAAGGAGGAACTACTTGTCTAACGTAGTTTCGGCACTGAAGGCTGAGAAGATGGTTAAGAAAGGTTGCAAAGCATTCCTAGCCTTCGTAAGTGCGATAGGTGGGAAGGAGGAAGGTATTAATGGAGTTAGGACAGTAAGGGACTTCGTGGATGTATTTTCAGAGGAATTACTGGGAATACCCCCAGATAGGGAGGTGGAATTTGGGATTGATTTGCTACCCGGAACAGCTCCTGTGTCAATCACTCCATACCGAATGGCGCCAAAGGAGTTAGTGGAGCTCAAGGCTCAAATCCAAGAACTGTTGGATCGTGGGTTCATCCGATCCAGTGTGTCTCCGTGGGAAGCACCGGTCCTATTTGTGAAGAAGAAGGACGGAGCTATGCGTATGTGCATAGATTATCGCCGCTTGAATAAGTCGACCATTAAGAACAAGTATCCTTTGCCAAGGATCGATGACCTATTCGATCACCAAAGGGAGCCGCAGAGTTTTCAAAGATCGACTTACTACGGATACCATCGATTGAAGGTGAAGGAGGTGATATCCATAAGACCGCTTTTAGGACAAGATACTGACCATTTTAAGTTTGTGGTGATGCTGCTTGGGTTGACGAACGCCCAAAAGCTGCTTATGGATATGATGAATCGGGTTTTCCAACCCTACTTGGATAGGTTCGTCGTTGTGTTCATCGACAATATTTTGGTGTACTCGAAGTCGGAGGAGGAGCATGATGAGCATCTCCGAGTTGTGTTGGAAGTGTTAAGAGAGAAGAGTTTCATGCCAAATTCAAAAGTGCTAATTTTGGCTTAATGAGGTGGCATTCCTAGGACATGTGGTATCCTCGGAAGGAATAAAAGTAGATCCTAGGAAGATCAAGCGTTGTTGGATTGGAAACCACCTAGGTCCGTGGTGAAATTCAAGTTTCTTAGGCTTGGCAAAGCTATTACGGAAGGTTTGTGGAAGGATTCTCATCAATAGCCGCGCTTTTAACAAAGTTGCTAAGGAAGGAAGTACCTTCGAATGGACTAATAAGCAGCAGGAGAGCTTTGAAAAGCTTAAAAAGGTGCTGACGGAAGCTCCAGTGTTAATTCAACAGGAGGCAGAAAAAGATTTTGTGGTGTACTGTGACGCTTCGCATACGGGGTTAGGTTGTGTACTAATGCAAGAGGGTAAAGTGGTTGCTTATGCGTCTCGGCAGCTAAGGCCTCATGAGGTTAACTACCCCACTCATGACTTGGAACTGGCAGCAGTGGTTTTCGCCCTTAAGGTTTGGAGGCACTACCTTTATGGAGAAAGGTCAGTTATCTACACAGACCACAAGAGCCTTAAGTATCTGTTGACTCAGAAGGAGTTGAACTTGAGACAACGAAGGTGGGTGGAATTGCTGAAGGATTACGATTGTTCGATAGAATATCATCCAGGCAAGGCAAATATGGTAGCCGATGCCCTGAGTAGGAAGGTGGTGTCGGATCTACGGGCTTTGTTCGCTCACTTAAGTCTGTATGATGACCAAGCGTATTAAGCGAGTTACAAGTTGCCCACATGGTCAAGGAGGTGAAAGAGGGACAGTTGGCTGATAAGGACTTAAGTACTAAGTTACAGCAAGTACAGCAAGGTGGATTAAAGGATTATGGCGTCAGTGATGAAGGAGTATTGTGCTACAAGGGAAAAGTCTGCATGCCGAGGAATAAGGAGTTGAGATAAAGGATTCTTTGGGAAGTGCATGGTAGCCCTTATACTATGCATCCCGGAGGCATCAAACTGTATAGAGATCTAAGGGAACAGTTTTAGTGGTCTGATCTGAAACGAGAGGTGACTGAATTTGTGGGGAAATGTTTGACGTGTCAGCAAGTTAAGGCTGAACACCAAGTCCCATCGGGATTGCTTCAATCAATCGAGATTCCCCAATAGAAGTGGGAAAGAATTACCATGGACTTCGTTAGTGGGCTTCCCCTTATGCCTACTAAGAAGGACTCGTGTATGGGTGATAGTGGACCGTTTGACCAAATCCGCGACTTTATCCCAAAGAAGAGTTGATTATTCCTTGAAGTTGGCTAAGTTATATGTGGCGTAGATTGTGAGGTTACATGGAGTACCAATGTCGATCATCTCCGATAGAGACCCAAGGTTTATGTCTCGATTCTGGAAGGCACTTCATCAAGCTTTAGGCACTAAGCTAGACTTCACTACGACTTTTCATCCACAATCGACGGGCGGTCGAACAGGTTATACAAGTGTTGGAGGATATGTTGAGAGGTCGTAATGGATTTCGAGGAAGTTGGGAAGATTACTTGCCTTTAGCTGAGTTCGTCTACAACAACAACTATCAAGCTAGCATTTGGATGGCACCATACGAAGCATTGTATGGAAGGAAGTGTAGAACACCTACTTGTTGGACCGAGTTAGAGAACGCCAAGTTTTGGGTCCGTAATTAGTGGCGGCCGAAGAGAAGGTTGCGCTAATTCGACACAGCTGAAGGAAGCCTCGATAGGCGTAAGTCGACGCAGACCTTAAGCGGAAGGAAATAGAGTTTGAAGTGGGAGACCAAGTATTCCTGAAAGTCTCACCTTGGAAGAAGGTAATGAGGTCCGGTCAAAAAGGGAAATTAAGCCCAAGGTTTATAGGGCCTTATCAAGTACTGAAACGAGTTGGGCCAGTGGCATACCAATTAGAATTACCACCAGAATTGTAGCAGATGCACAACGTATTCCATGTATCCATGCTACGTTGCTACAGATCGGACCCATCTCATGTGGTACCTGTTGAAGAAGTGGAGCTAAGGCCAGACTTATCCTATGAGGAAGAACCGATTCAGATTTTGGAGCGAGATGTGAAAGTACTACGAAAGAAGACGGTGCCTCTAGTCAAAGTGTTATGGGCGCAATCATGCATCGGAAGAAGCTTCGTGGGAGTCAAGAGACCATGCGACAAAGAATACCTCAACTATTTTAGTTAGGAAATTTCGGGGCGAAATTTTGTTTAAGGGGTAGAATCGTAACATCCCGAAAAGGGCCTATGCATTTTCGGTTTAATTGTATGAAATGACAAGTTTAAGCACTAAGAATAAATTTTGATATTTTGGAAACCCGAAATGCATGAAAATGGAAACCCGAACATTTTGGAAACCCGAACATTTTGGAAACTTGAACATTTTGGAAACTTGAACATTTTGGAAACTTGAACATTTTGGAAACTTGAACATGTAAGAAAATGGCAAGTTACTGAGCCGATCGAAAATTTTAAGAAACTTAGAAATGATCGAGAAATGTCAAATTTTAAAGTTTAAAATAGGAAATAAGGGCAAGAGGCCTTAAAAGAAAAAGTTGGTGAGATTTGACACACAAACAGGCTTGGAAAAGTGGCCTGAAGGTGTCACTTAGGGCCTATGGAAATGGCGCCATGTGTAAGAGGAATGGGCCTGAGTTCGAGTCACTTGGGAAGCAAATAATGAAGGTTTTAATTTTGCTTCCAGAGGGCTGAGGTGGACGGCACCTATTTCTAGAAAGGAGGAGTTTTATTTCATTAAAACTTGATAAATTAAGTGATAAATAAAGGATTTTAATTGAGGAGATAAATGATGGATTAAACACTTTTATTCTTTAATAAAAGAGATAATATTATCACAAGGAAGGGTGGTGGCCAAGTCAAGGACTCTTGGCCTAGTAATTTCGGTTGAAGAAGGAGAGTTGGAGGCTTTTCTCTCATCTTTTCTTAAGTGTGCCGAAAATTCCCTAGTCCCTATTTCTCTCTGCCGAAATTTTCATTAAGCAAAACTCCATCTTTTCTTCTCCTCTCCTTTGTCATTGTTAAGCCGAAACCCTTCTCTTTTGATCCCTGTTAAATCTCCATAGCCGAACCTTAGTGACTCTAAGTAAGAGGTGCAGTCGACTGAGGCATTAAGGTAAGAACAATTAATTTTTGTTCTTCTAATTCTTTTAATCAAGATCTAAGAAATAATCCCTTTTTATGTCTCATGGCCGAATATCAAAGGAAGAGTTTCGGGATTTCAGATTCAAGGAATTTAAGGTGAGGCACAATCGGCCAAAGGCCAAACTTTATTTAGTAAAGTTAGATCAGATCTAACATATGAATTTTAGGAATTTCGACATCACTAAGGGAGCAAGGAATCGATTTTAGGAATCTCATCATAAGGTAAGTGGTTATAATAGGCCAAGGTTCTCTCTTAAATGTCTAGATCTATTTGTTATAATCAAGAGACTAATCAAATCAATGGATTTAATGGTTAGCCGATTTCAAGGGAGAAGAACACAAATCTTCGGGATTTGATCATCAATCAAATCGGCAAACAAGGTAAGTATTAGTAATACCATTCCTATTAGGATTTGGTTTTAAAAGCGAAAAGGCTATTAATGTGTTTTTGTATGATGGGCCGAATATAGGATCTGAAGTTAGATCGGGATTTTTGGGATCTCAAAGCGCCTATTAAGCGAATCAGGTGTGTACCCATACTAACCTTCAATACGTTATATGGCAATATTAACTATATGATTATACATAAGAATGTGAATATGGCTAAGTACCCTAATGTGGTACAAAAGTACTCAGGTACGTTTCCTACTTCTGATAGGATTATGAAATATGTTATTTTATAACATGTGAAAATATATATATAAATGTGGAATTAAGTATGTTATGCATGATATAAAATTTATGGGGCATTCGGGATCATGTGAAAGGGGAAGAAGGTGTTGACTTCGGTCTCACCAACGGAATATGGTGACTACGGTCACAAAATTTGAATATGGTAACTCCGGTTACATTATCTGAATTTGGTAACTTCGATTACATTACTTGAATATGGTGTCTAATGACACAAATTATATGGGCGATGAGCACGTCAATTGCAATGATCGCCTTCGATGGTGTGTAGCGGATGGAGGGTTGACTTAGTAGTCCCCACGGTGTGACTGGCAGGTACGGGTGGTGTGTAGCGGATGGACCATTAGGCTTGGGTTTGGGTTGCATCATCATTTAATTTTATATGAATATGAATTTGATATGAACATGTATGCCTGATTTGTTGAATGTTAGTATTGTGCACATTGAGTCTGTTGACTCACCCATTGTGGGACCTATTTTCGGTGATGAACAAAGGATTTGACCGACGGTGAGACCTTGAGGTGGCCATGCTTCATTGAAGATTTTATGTAATTTGGACTTTATTTCTTTTAGCACCTTTAATTTTATTTTTGGGTTTTACTTGATGTAATAAGGCCATAAGGCCCAAAGTGGATTTTCCTTATTTTGCTTTACTTTTAACTATTTTGTTACTTAACTACTTATGACTAAAGTTAAAGTGATATATTTTTTATAAACCTTAAAAATTATTTTGTCACCTTAATAAAATTGGATTTTCAAATAGATTAAATGGGTTCCCAATGAGCCCAATCCACAACAACATTTTTCTAAAAATTTTACAAATTCTCTAAGTAACGAAAAATCTTTGAAATTGGTTTACTTTAGGAACATACCAGATCCGGTTCAGGCTCGTGGGCCGGGTGTGGGGTGTTTCAATAGGAGTCGCCACCGATCTTTATTTGGTGTGATCGAATCACCTTTGTTTTAATAAAATGTTTTGGTTTACTAAAACAATGTTGTTGGTCTACGAAATTTGAGAAAATGGGTTTGGGAGTCAGTTACGTGCGAGGGAGGGTTAGCACCCTCGTCACGCCAAAAATTGGTACCAAATTGATTAGTCGATGTCTTAATGTCGGAAATTTGAAAAGGTTTTAAAGTACGGATCCTTTAGAAAATATTTGGATAGTTTGGGCTGAGATTTCTTTGTTCCGAAAGGATACAAACATCACATCCAGTGCGTTAGGACACGATATTCGAAGCTTTCATAATCAAAGTCATCTCGGAGTTTGCGAAATTTATTAAAAGGATGTTTAGTTATTTAGTCAAATGGGAAATCGCACCCCAGCACTTTAGGGCACTATTTCCCTAATTTCTAAACACAAAACATTGCCTTATTTAAAAATCTTTGGAGGGAATACAATACTTTTACAAGACGTATAACGTTAAACTAAGAAAATAAATATAGATGTTTGGGTTAAAAACTGAGATTTCTTTATTCCAAAGGATATAAACATCACATCCAGCACGTTAGGACACAATATTTTAAATCCTCGTAGTTAAAGTCATCTCATGATTCACAAAGTTTGTTAAAAGGATGTTTAGTTATTTAGTCAAATGAAAAATCGCAACCCAACACGTTAGGGCACTATTCCCCAAGTTTCTAAATACAAAACATTGCCTTAGTTTAGAAAATCTTATCTCGGGATAACAAAACATCACATCCAATGCTTTAGGACACGACATTTCGAGTTCCCGAGAATAAGCTTTTTGTTTAAAAATGTATTTGTTTTAAAAGGATATCCGATTGTTTAGACTAAACGAGAAAAAATCGAAACCCAATACTTTAGGGCACGATCTTTCGAATTTCTAAACACAGAACATTGCCTTTGAGAAAGAAAGCAATTTTATGTCGGGCAAAAATTGATGTAACGCAAGTTTATAAAAATGAAAAGAAATAAATCATGGTATTAACAAGTATAATAATAAACGAGTAAAGACAAATAATGGAAGAAAATGAAACTAACAAGCCATGTAACTTAAAAGGAAAATAATAGGTTAAAATGACAAAAGATAAAAATGACAATAAATAAAAGTAATAAAAATAAAAGAACTTTAGTGGTAAACCGATAAATAAGTAAGTCATATATAAAGTAGTAAAATAATAATAATAGTAGTACTAATAATAATGCAAAATGATAATAATGGAATAGAAATAATAATAATAATAATAATAATAATAATAATAATAATAATAATAATAATAATAATAATAAAAGTAAAAATGTGTTAATAAGGATAATAATAGTGAAAAGTAAATAATAATATGTTAATAATATAATAGCAACGATAATAACAATAGTAATAAAATAATAAAATAATAATAATAATAATAATAATAATAATAATAATAGAAATAATAATAATAATATAATGATAAAATACTAAATAATAATAATAATAATAATAATAATAATAAATAGTAAAAGATAAGTAAATAATAGTGACTTGCAATAATAATATTAATAATAATTATAGTAGTGATAAAAATGAAATAATAGTAAAAATGTAAATAAATAAGTGTTAATAGAAATGAAAATAATACTAGTAGTGAAATAAAATAATAATAATAATAATAATAGTAATAATATAATAATAATACTACTAATAGAAATATTAAAATTAATGATAATAACAATAACAATGTAATTACAAAAAACAAACAAGGAAGGGCTAAATCGAAATCAGAATAAAACTAAGGGGGTTAAAACAACAATAAATTAAAATGGAAAGGGAGAACAGGGACCAAGATGGAGCGCACTTAAAGCAAGAGGGACTGATTAAGAAAATATTCCCAGCCCTTATGCGCGTTTAGTGGTCGTGGACCCAATTGAAAACCCAATGAAATTAAATAGTGAAATCTGTAATAAGGAAAAATTAACGAAATAGGCTCGATTGAATGACGCCAGCAATGGGAGGATTCATTGCAAATATCCCTTTGAAGGATATGCGATTCCTTGACCCAAACGGCGTCGTTTTCATTGAGGGCATATAAGGCCCACGTTTTCTGAAGGAAAAAAAATTAAAAACCCTAAAAAATTAGAAGCAGCAGCCTCCCAAACCATTTCTTCTTCACATCTCTTCCCTCTCCTCTCTCGTCTTCCCCGAGTAACAGGGGTTTCTTCGGCTGATCGACGCGCCACCACCAGTTCGGTGGTCGACGATGCGTGGAGATGGGCCTTTGGGCCTAGTTTTCGGAGTTCGCTAGGAGGCCGAGCCTTGGCTTCTCAAAACTCGAAAGAGAAAGCCTCCTCCTCTGCTTTCAACCTCGGCAACAGAGAAGGGAGGGGCTCCGAGACGCGCCTCCGGTGGTTCAAGTAACGCCCTCTTCGCCTTTCTTTTTGATTTTTGTTTGTAAAAGTTTTATTTTTTATTTTTTTATAAAATATATAAAGAACATAAAAAAACAGTAAACAATAATAGAAAATACAAAAACTGAATCAACCTTAAGCTTCTATTCTCTTATTGATTGATGATGATTCGTATTTTTTGATTTTTTTCGAATCAAAGAACCCCCATTTACAATAGCTTGAATCGGCTTTTATAGCCATTTTCTTACAATGCTTTCTGTCACTTCCTAACTGTTTTGCAAGTGCAAGTGGAGGGCGGTGCTAAGTGGGGGTTTGGTGGTAGCGCATTTCATCGAGAGGTAGCAAGTGGACTAGGTTGCGGCGCCACTTGTATTAGGGGGCTAAGGTTAGGTGTCTTTTTTTCTGAAAATTAGTGTTGGCCTGAGTCTTGGGTTTAATTGGTTGTAATGGGTTTGATTGGGTCAAACGTTTTTGAGTTTGGTTGGGTCTGTTTGGGTTATAAGCCCGGGCAAAATTGGGCTATGACAAGTTTCTCGATTTTTCTTGCTCAGTGCTATTTTACCTTTTTTAGCCTTTTTTTTTCTCTTCCACTGTTTTTATCTTCTTTATATGTATGTTATTACTATTTACATATGTATTCATCTATAAATCGGTATGTGTATATATATATATATATATATATATAGATTAGTTGAGTTATTCTTTTGTTTGCATGCCTTACCATGATATATACATATGCATTTCATCTAATATTATAATCTTATTGTTGCATTGATTTTGAAGTTTCCGCACTTATCACTAAAGAATAGGATGAACCTTAGAATTTTTGAACTGTAAATATTATGATATTTAAATTTGTATATTTACTAAATTTAAAATACTATGTTGAAATGGTAAAAATGTAAATAGTATTTTACTTGGACTCATCCTTGTCCATGTGCAACTCATATGCTATCCAATATAGGTACGGGATAATATCTCCGATGCATGGTGGAACTTAGAAAAAAAATAAGCGTACTCATACTTGCTATAAAATAATTTTTATCCTTCATAATCAATATATGTAGGAAAACCAAAGTGGTGGAGTCATAACCAAAATAAAATATCTTTTAAAAATTTAAAATTAACAAAACCATATAATATACTGGTAACACTATTTTATATGGTTCCACCAAATAAAATATTATTTTTAGAACTTTTAAATTTAAAAAATAACACATTAAAAATATACACAATTTATTAGAAATATCATTTTACGTGACTTCACTAAATAAAATATTATTTTTAAATAAAAAAGTTGTATTTCTCTTTGATATAAAGTATATAATTTTAAATTTAAAAAAATTAAAAAACATTGAGACACATACATAAACAGCAAAATAAAGTCCTATTTTATCGCACTTCATAATTTCATTTTACGCTAACTGGAGACACGGGTATGGATCCCTACTTTTTGAAAATTTCGGACGCGAAGGCACTGTTCAAATTTTAGACACTAACACTTGACACTCTTCAAAAGTTGAACATGGTAGTAGGACACGTTGTCTAACATTTAAATTAAACATTTTTATATAGTCAAACATTGAAATACAAAAGCCCAAAAATTTAATTGATCATATTAACATAAAACAAAAATGTGATAAACTAAATAATTTTTAAGCTAATAAAAATATAAAACTCTCCAAAATTATTTTTCCATCATCCACATTTCTTTCTTCCTCTCCTGGACGAAAGCTACAGTTGATCATTCAATGAAAGATCTAGAACTTCCAGCAATTTCTCTTCATCCACATTATCTCCACCTTTTTTTTTTTTTAGAAAAATCAAAAGTAAAATTAGTCTAATAGTTTGCTTAGGATAAACTATTGAAATAGTCACATTTATTTAGCTCAAGTTACATTTAGTTATTTATGTTTGAAATGTTATATTTTAATCACTTACATTGTCATGTTGTAATATTTTAGTCACTAAGCCATTAATTGTCGTTAACGGTGTAACGAAAGTGACGTAGTACGTTAAATTATCATTTCAAACAAAAATTTTAGGTTAATTTATACAATCGATCTTCATATTTTTTCATTTTGAGTACTTTAATTTTTTTTCTTTACTTTTTTTAATTTTCTTTTTTCCTTATTTTTAATTTTCTTCTACTTTTCCTCTATTTTCATCCTTTTCTATTTCTTTTAATATAGTTTTTCTATGTTTTCATTTATTAAAATTAGTCCCTATACTTTTTTTGAACAATTTATTTTTTTTTAGTGAGGCAAGCTTGTAGACTAGTTTTAACAAATGAAAAATATAGAGAAACTACATTAAAAGAAATGAAGAAGAGAGAAAAATATAGGGAGATCCAAAAGAGAATGGAAAAAAAGCTTAAAAGAACATAAAAATTAAATTAAATTGCTCAAAATGAAAAAATATAGGGACAAATTGTAAAATTTAACCTAAATTTTTTGTTTAAAATGATGACTTAACGTGTCACGTTAGTTTACTGTTACACCATTAACGACCATTAACGGCTCAGTGACTAAAATGTTACAACACGATAACATAAGTGACTAAAACGTAACTTTTCAAACAAAAGTGACTAAAATATAACTTGAGACAAACAAAAGTGACTATTTTGGTAGTTTACCCTAAGCCAACTCGAGAAAAATCAAAAGAAAAAAACAAATAAGGCAATGAACTCTCAACTTTCAAAAGATAAGGAGAAAATATCAAGTGAGTATACTTTCTGTGAAAAATATAACGTCGGTAATGACAATATATTGCAAAGAAAAGAGAAATAAAAATTAAAGAACACACAGATTTTATGTGAAACCCTTTCGGGAAAAAAAACCATGGGCAGAGGAGAAGAAAATTCACTATGTCAAATTCGAATAATTTACAAGAGGAATAGACTATGTCTATTTATAGGCTTGTAAAACCATATTCTAATAGGAGTGTAGTAAGATTGAAACACCTTATTCTAATCAATATCAAATAGATGGAGTTTAATAAGGTTTAAAAAGCCTTATTTAAAATAAAATAAAAGAAGTGTAGTTTTATAGGGATTTTTCTTTTGTTTTATTTTACCATTGTATTTTACTTAAATAAGGATTCGGGTCACTTAATTCTAACAATCTCCACCTTGACACGAATTCTCAATGAACAAGTTCTTCATTTTCGAACTCTCAACGAACAAGTTTCCCACCTCTTCCATAAAACCCCTTAAGGGCTTAACTTCAAAAATAAACACCAACCAAGTCTAAGCAATGCTCAAACTTGGTTGTAGGAAGTGACTTAATCATCATATCTGTAGGATTTTCATGAGTACTAATTTTGCTCACAACAATTTCACCACGATCACGAACAAAATGATACCGAACATCAATGTGTTTTCTTCTCTCATGAAACATTTGATATTTTGTAAGGAAGACGGCACTCTGACTGTCACAAAATACTGTGCTGATTTGAAGGTCTTCATTGAGCTCACTAAAGAGTCTCTTCAACAAAATAGCTTCTTTAAAAGCCTCAGTAATCACCATGTACTCAGCTTCAGTGGTAGACAAAGCGACTGTAGTTTGCAAAGTATCTTTCCAATTGATTGCACAACCTCCGATTGTGAAGACATAACTAGTGAGCGATCTTCTTCTATCAAGGTCTCCAGCAAAATCAGCATTAACATACCCAATGACACCATCTCTAGTTCTTCCAAACTATAAGCAAACATCAGTAGTACCTCGTAAGTATCTTAAAATCCACTGAACTACTTTCCAATGTTCTTTACCGGGATTTGCCATGTATCTACTAGCTACACTGACTGCATATGATAAATCGGACGTGAACAAACCATAGCATACATGAGAGATCCCACTGCTCTAGAGTATGGAACATGTGACATGTACTCAATCTCATCATCTGATTGTGGAGACAAAGCCGATGAAAGTCTGAAATAGGCTGCTAAAGGAGTACTAACAGGCTTAGCACTTTGCATATTGAACTTGCAAAAAACTTTCTCAATGTACCCCTTCTGACTTAGGTACAATTTACTTGCTTTTCTATCTCTGAGAATCTCCATACCAATTATCTTCTTTGCTGGTCCCAAATCTTTCATCTCAAATTCTTCACTTAGTTGGGCTTTGACCTGTTTTATCTCTCCTTTTTTTTGTTGCTATCAACATGACATCAACATAAAGAAGTAGATACACAAAAGAACCATCACTATTTTTCTTAAAGTAAACACAACTGTCAAAACTACTTCTTTTAAAATCATGAGAAGTCATAAAGGAATCAAACCTCTTGTACCACTGTCTTGGTGACTGTTTCAAACCGTAAAGGGACTTTTTCAGTAAGCAAACATAGTCCTCTTTTTCTAAGACTGTAAAATGCTCTAGTTGTTGCATGTAAATATCTTCCTCAAGTTCTTCATGCAAAAATGCAGTTTTTACATCTAACTGCTCAAGCTTCAAATCATGCATGGCCATAATACCAAGCAAAGCTCGAATCAAACTATGCTTCACAACTGGGGAGAACACATCTGTGAAGTCCACTCCTAGAATTTGACTGTAACCCTTTGCAACAAGCCTTGCTT
Source organism: Gossypium rotundifolium (assembly GCA_025506655.1). Lineage (NCBI taxonomy): Eukaryota > Viridiplantae > Streptophyta > Magnoliopsida > Malvales > Malvaceae > Gossypium > Gossypium rotundifolium. Next base: position 102,701,137 of record CP106731.1, read on the forward strand.
TATATCTGGGTTCTTCAACTCCTAGAGTCCATTCTTTCTTTTTAAACACCCATTTATAGTGAACAACCTTTTTACTTTTAGGAAGTTTCACAAGATCCCATGTTCTATTTTTGTGGAGTGATTCCATCTCCTCTTGCATAGCAAACATCCACTTTTTTGAGTCTTCAGAGCTAACTGCCTCAAAATAATTAGACAGCTCTTGGTTTGCATATATATCTTCAGCCTCGATATACTTCTTTGGATGTTTAATTTCTCTTCTAGTTCTATTTTTGGCGATAGAGTATTGTGGTAAAGAAGAAACTCTATTCTCAATTTTTGTACTGGCTTGAGGAGTTGACTCTAAATTAATCTGATGCTTTACCTACTTTTGATTTTCTTTATTGGAAGAGTCTTTAAGAGATAAGTTAGGTAGCATAGCAGTTTCACCAAAAACATCATCTCTGCTAATCACAACTTTTCTATTTTTAGGACACCATAACTTATACCCTTTTACACTAGCTTTATAACTAAGAAAAACACATTTAATGGATCTCGGTTCCAATTTTCTATTATCAACATGAGCATAGGCAGGACACCCAAAGATCTTTAAATCAGAATAATTAGTAGGATTATCAGACCATACCTCTGGTGGAGTCTTTTTCTCAATGGCAACGGATGGAGATCGGTTGATCAAAAAACATGCAGTAGAGGTTGCTTCGGCCCAAAATGACTTTGGTAAGTTGGCATTTGACAACATACATCGAACCTTCTCCATGATTGTTCTGTTCATTCATTCTGTAATGTCGTTTTGTTGTGGAGTATGACAAACTATCAAGTGTCTCACGATCCCTTCTGACTTGCATAGTTTATTAAACTCATCAGAACAAAACTCTAAGCCATTGTCTGTGTGGAGGTATTTTATTTATTTTCCCGTCTATTTTTCAATCATATTTTTCCAAAACTTAAATGCGAAAACACATCGCTTTTCTGCTTCAGGAAGAATGCTCAAACTTTTCTAGAAAAATCATCAATAAAAGTTAGCATATAATTAGCTCCACCTCTCGAAGGCACTCTTGATGACCCCCATAGATCAGAATGAATGTACTCTAACGTTCCCTTCGTGTTATGGATTCCTCTGGTGAATCGAACTCTCTTTTGCTTCCCAAAAGTGCAGTGCTCACAGAACTTTAGTTTGGAAATTCCTTGCCCATCAAAAAGTCTTCTTTTGCTCAATTCTACCATGCCATTCTCACTTATATGCCCTAAGCACATATGCCAAAGTTTAGTAATATTATCATCTGACAAGGAAGAGGAAGCGACAACTGCATCACCAATAACAGTAGAACCCTACAAAACATATAACTTGGCAGTTTTCTCTACCCTTTCATCACAATGAAGGAACCTTTGGAAATCTTTAAAATCCCACTTTTAGCTGTGTATTTGTACCCTTTTGAATCAAGAGTTCTTAACGAAATTAAATTTCTCTTCAATTCTAGAACATGTCGTACACCACTAAGTATTCTAACAACTCCATCAAACATCTTAACTTTAATTGTTCCAACACCTACAATTTTACAAGAAACATTATTTCCCATCAAAATAACACCTTCAGACATTGTTTTGTAATTTGTAAACCAATCCGATTGGGACTCATGTGGAAGGTGCAACTCAAATCAAGGATCCACTCATCGCTCACTTTAGAATTGTTAATAGAAGCGACTAGAAGTTCACCATCACTGTAGTCTTCTACAACATCAGCTTCACCAGAATTTTCTGGTTGTTTTCCCTTTTGATTCACAGCCTCCTTTTTAATCTTGTTCTGTAGCTTATGGCACTCAGATTTAATGTGCCCTTTCTTATTGCAGAAGTTACAAGTTTTACCTCTATTTGAAGACTTTGATCTACCCTTAGATTTATCGCGAGGATTCCGTTCCTGTGTCCTTCCACGTTCATCATCAGCATTTCGATCTTGTCTCCCATGAATAATGAGACCCTCTCCCTGAGAGTCGGGTTTAACCACAAGATGCATCATCCTATCACACGAGGTCAAAGAATCATAAACCTCATCAATTGTGAAAGACTCGCGGCTATATAAAATTGTGTTTCTGAAGGTTGAATAAGACGGGGGCAACGAACAAAGTAGAATTAACCCTAGATCTTCCTTATCATATTGAACTCCATGGCCTCCAAGTTTGAGAGAATTCTTTAAACACTATTAAGTGTTCGTGCACAGACGCACCTTCCTCCGAATGATGAGTATAAAGACATTGCTTCATATGCAACTTGCTGGTTAGAGTTTTTGACATACATATTTGTTCTAGCCTCTTCCATAATGCAGCGACGGTCTTCTCCTTCATCACATCCTGCAAAATTTCATTAGACAAATGTAGATGTAATTGTGTTAACGCCTTTCGGTCCTTGTGCATCTTCTCTTCCTCCGTCAATGTCGAAGGCATCTTATCTACCCCTAGCAGGGCTTCCTCTAAATCCATCTGTGCAAGAACTGCCTGCATCTTTATCTGCCACAACGCGAATCTGGTGTTGCAATCCAATAGTGGAATTTCTTACTTCAAAGACGCTAATACCGTGATCGAGATGAAAAAACCCGAAAGCTCTGATACTAATTTGTAAAAAATATAACGTCGGTAATGAAAATATATCGCAAAGAAAAGAGAAATAAAAATTAAAGAATACACAGATTTTACGTGGAAACCCTTTCGAAAAAAAAACCACGGGCAGAGGAGAAGAAAATTCACTATGTCGAATTCGAATAATTTACAAGAGGAATAGACTATGTCTATTTATAGGCTTGTAAAACCATATTCTAATAAGAGTGTAGTAAGATTGAAACACCTTATTCTAATCAATATCAAATAGGTAGAGTTTAATAAGGTTTAAAAAACCTTATTTAAAATAAAATAAAAGAAATGTAGTTCTATAGGATTTTTCTTTTATTTTATTTTACCATTTTATTTTATTTAAATAATGATTCGGGTCACTTAATTTTAACACTTCCCTTTATTATTATATTTGCATCTAGTTGTTATGTTATCTAATTAATTTATGTCTTGAATTTAACAAATAATTGTTATTTTGATCAAGGGAAGCAAAACAAGTCACTTATGCACAAAGGTTGTCTAGTAATGTCTCTCCCAATGGAGTTTCAAACTCATTTTTATCCTTCCTATCATCAAATTCCAATGTTAATGACTCCAAACTACCATAATCACTTTTTTCATCCTCTACAGGTATTGATTGAATGCATTATTCTTTTTAAATGTCAAAAGTCGTAAACATTTAAGTACATGTATTGTAAAATTATTATTACGTAGGATTTTTCTTTAAATTGGAGGTTCAATTCTTCATCTAACATGAGTTATACTAAATTGCTGGAAGAGAATGATCCATCGCTATTCAAAACTTAATGATCCATCGCTATTCAAGACTCAAGTAATATATTTTTACTTATATTGTCACAAATTATTATATATATAATTGAAAGGTTTATCTAACAAAGATAATACTTTTAATGCGTAAACATTTCTCAAATGTTTAGAATATCAAAAAATGATGATAATTCATGAGAAAGGCTTCAATTTTATTATTATTTGTATTTTTAATAATGTTTTGAGAATAGTACTATTATATGGTTTTAGTGTTATCTTGTATTTTGTTTTAATTAGTATTTAATATGGAATAAGTTCATTCAATATTTTTGTAAGTATATTGTTTTGATAATTCGATGTTAATTTTGAAAATGACACAACTAAAAACTTTAATATTTTTTCATACTTTGCAAAAAAAAATCTCAAAAGGAAAACACTCATATATAATATGCATTTGTGTTGGGTAATTCTCAAAAAAAAAACTCATATATAGTAACTATTTTATGCTTATTAATTTTCACGCTTTTTCAAAGGCACTTATAAATCATTGAAAATATTAATTTTAGATTATTTAACTATATTCAGTTGGTTATCTAAACAAGGATCATGTTACTTTGATAATAATCAATTAAATTTTTATACAACTGAATAAGTAAATTGCAATGGGGAAAGGAGGAAAGAGTTTACAAATATAGAGATTGAACCTTGACCTCATGTCAATTAACTTAAAATCCACACAAATTTATCGCTAAACCGTTGGAACATCCGCAATAACCAATTAGTTGCTATATTAAATCGATTGCTTAACAGACTAGCCAAAATCGTAGCTCAACTAAATATGCACAATATCCACACATAATGTATTTGTAAATTGAATCACAATGATAAACATTATAGCAGTTTGTTTTCAAAGCTTTCTAGAACCTTCAATTTCATTGAAACATCACCAGAAACTTGAAGAGAACAAAGGTAGAGTAATAGTTATTACAGGCAATGACAAGTCTACAGGGTTCTTGTTGTTCCTTGCTGGAGTTTGGTGGCTTTATAGGAAACTACAGAAAAGAAGAAAAATAAAACGTAAGCAAGAATAACCTAACATGTTGATCCAGTCGAGCATAATGGTTAGAGTTCACTAATTTTGTCTAAAACTATTAATAGATCTCTACTGTTCCTATCTATTTTAGTATAATAGAAAAAAAAACCTTCACCTGTAAAGATAGTATAATATTGACAGCATCTTTGACAAATGAACATCAATTGCAGCCACCGGTTGCCGAAAAAACAAAAACAAAAAAATAGCAGCAGGGTGCAGTTGCAGAGACATGAAGAGGCATCAATTGAATAGCAAAGCAGTTGTGGGAAAAAAAAATAATAGCAGCAAGGGTTACAGAGACGGGAAGATTCAATTTTAATCAGTGTTGAGTAATTTTTATTTGAAATTTTAGGGATTTATGATTAAAAATTTTAATTAAATGGAGTGTAAATGGCATGTAAAAATTAACTGATATATCATTAAATGATTTAAAAGGAATACAAATGACGTGACGTTACTGTCTTATACCATCCTTAACATTTAATTGCACAAAAACCAAAATTTGAAGGGTAGTTGATGACAAGTTGTTTCTATGAACCGTTTGTATCGGGAATAAGTACTCCAATTTCTTTCACAACAAGATGAAGATGCAGTCTGAGAAAGAAGCCTAGAAGCAGGGCCTTGAAGCAAGGGTGTGGTTACACCGTAGTTAGCCCACCAAGACAAAGGTTCATCATACCCTCTTGATGCAATGACATGAGGTTGATTGAAGTAACCCAACTCACAAGAAAAAACATGTTCAGAGTCCACCTTTTGAATATCATCTTCATTAGTGAAAAACTTCTGAAAACATTTATTTATATGCAATGTAATTTATTCGTCTTCGTTTGGAGGTTTTTTTTTCTTTTTGGAAATTTATTACTTCCTCCTTGAAGTGATTCTATAGTCTAACATTTCAGAATTAGCGAGTGAATCATGCAGTGAATAGGTATGTTGATAATTAGATTCTTAGGGATTGGTAGATCAAAAAAACTGAGTGTCCAATTATCAAGTCTTAATCCTCATCATAAAAAATATTTCCTTAATTTTTTCTTCATTGAATCCCACTTGCCATAGATTAGATGCAATATAACTCTATCTTTATCAACTTCTCTAAAAAAATAAAACAGAAAATCAATTTTGTCCCACCATGTTTCATTGACTAATAAATTTCTAACCTTCCTTGGATTCAATTCAACAGGAGTTTTTCCATTAACCTTAAACTCTTTCCAATCTTGCTCCACCATTTTATCCAAAGCTTCTTTCACTTCCATCAAACGCTCAGCCACGATTATGTTAGAAACAAACCTAGTCTCGGCGGCCTTCAATAATTTCATATTTGAATATCTATTAAGTTATGATTTAGGATAAAGTAGTTCACTTCACACACCTCATCCACCAAATCTTTCCAAATAATGAGATGATTTATCATAAAGCTCACAAATAGTTTATATGTCAAGTTCAAGCAACGAACACCACAAGGAGTCCAATATGAGGAAATTTCGATTCAATCAACACACCTGCACTTTTGGAATTGGATTCATTATCTGATAAGGCTTGCATGGCATTTTGTGCTCCAATTTTTTTGATGCCTTCGATGAATAAGCTTGCTATATATTCAACATATTTAGTTTTGTCACTTCAATCAACAGCCATGAGTAGCATTGCACCACCCGAAGAAACTACCATTATGTTAATTAGAGGTCTTTGTTGAAGATCAATCTGAACATATAGAAATTCCCCTCTTTCTCCATGTGTCTCGTATAGGTTCAAGAAGCTTATCGACATGTGCCCTTTCTTGAGTTAATAATGTCGTCTGAAGTCAATCAAATGTAGGAGATACATAACCGACTAGATTAGAATTTGATAACTTTTGAGCCCAACTTTTAAGCCAAGATTTCTTACAAAATTAAAAGGTATGAAACCAATGTAAAATGCTTGGGCACACTCCCTATCTGCTCCATCTCTGTCTGTTGAACTGAAAGTCGACTCCAAAGCTTCCTTCCTTTTTTTTTTTTTTTAATGTTGAACAAGATCATACCTTTGGGGAAGTGGCATGTAATCTGTTTTCCATTTTGATTGTATGGCCATGCTTGCTTTCTTCGTTCAGCAGCTTCATGTTCTCTTCTAAGCTCTCGAAGTATTTCATCAGTTCCAGATTTACATTGTTCAATGACTTGATTAAGAATCTTCAACAAGTGAGTTTTCATTTTGTGTAGGATCCTATTTTCATAGCACTGCAACACCAGCAACGGAATTTTTTATTACGACCAAAATTGGCTCCTTGTATCACCTTCACATGCTTCCCCAACAATGTTAGTTTGCTGACATCTCTATATATATATTTTATTATAAAATAAATTTGAGAAAAATAATACAGCCATATTCACTTCAATAAATTTGGAAGTTTAATGTAAATTTATTACTATCTTTAATTTTATGTAAAGTATATTAATATTTTTAAATGCTTTTTTTACAGCAAGTCTATTTTATAACCTAATAACCTAATCTATTTTAATTGATTAATTTTGGTGATTTGAATTTAATTTCGGTTGATAGTTAATTTTGGAAATTTTGGTTGAAGGTTTATGTTTTGTTTTCAAATGAAATAAAGTAAAATTAAATAATTAAAAAGAATAAATAATGGATAAAACATGGAACATGTGTTATCTTCTTCATATTATCTTTTGTTCAACCGAAACTACCATGGTTGAGAAACCAGGCTTCCGCCAAGATTAATTACATTGCATCGTTAGTATTTTTTACCTATTCTTTTTTATGATTTTTATGATTTTTATGTTTTTGAGATCGTTTTAGCTTAATCTAGCTAACTTGAGGGTCAATTCGTAAAAATATTAAAAGTTTAGGGGCTTACCATGAATGGTTTAAGTGTGTTTTTGAATTTAATTGATAGATTATGAAGCTTGGTTGTTAAATAGAAGTATTTTGTTAAGTGATTTTTTAGTAATTTTAATCTTTAGAGATTAAATTGTTTAAATAGTAAAGCTTCATGAAATTTTTGTAAAAACATGATAAATATGGGTTGTAGAGGGTCCCTAGTAATTTCGGCTAGCATGAATGGTGGTTAAAAATGGTTAAATTGCAAGTTTTGAATTTAAGAACTAAATTACATAAAGGTTAAAATATTAGGGGTAATTTTGTAAATTTACATTGTTGAGGGTTATAGGCTTGAATTAATTATGCAAACTATTTGAATTGTTTAATTGACTAAAAATTATTATTTAGATCAAGAAATGAGCCAATCGGATTTAAATAGTGGGAAAACTAAAGTATCGGACTAGTCCTTGGCTTTGATTTTACAACCATTTTTGTCAAGGTAAGTTTGTATTTCAATATAAGTAATTCATTTGATTTATAAATGTGACTTAATTCTTATATGTACATATCTATCAAATGGTGATTGGAATCATTGTTCGAGAAAAGGAAAAGACCATAATTGAAAGATATCATGGCATTATAATCAAAAAAGAAAAGACCATGATTAAAAGATATCTTGACATTAAAATCGAAAAGGAAAAGACCATGATTAAAAGATATTATGGCATTACAATCGAAAAGGGAAATGCCATAGTTGAAAGATACTATGACATTACATCAGGATTGTGTAAAACCTTGGTCGAAAGATACCATGGCATCTTTGAAACAATGGAAAGGTTGAAAAGGATATGATAGTGGTGGAAAAAGTCTTAAAATTTATATAATGAATGATAGAGCCTAGAAACTAACTATCACCACGATTGAGGCAAGTGCACCTATCGAACAGTAGTATAGTTTAGTGGCAAGACCGGATTATCAAACCCAAGGGAACCAAAAGTACTAATACTAACTTTCTTCTTATTATTTAGCCTAAGAATTAAGGGAATTGTTATTTAATCTAAAATTAACTAACTACTAAGCTAAATATGCTAAGACACAGAGAAGGAATTGGGGAAATACTTATGGAAAAACCAATTGATTAAGACAATACCCGAGGAAGAATCCACCTAGACTTCACTTGTTACCTAACTCGAACTGCATTTATTTATTCACTTAACTTGATCCGTAGGATTCCCTAATTTATATTAATACCTCTCTCGAGGCTACTAACGTCAACCATAGGTTGATTAATTAAAATCTCTTTTTAATTGAAACCCCTAGAATTGCATTAACTCGATCTATGGACTCCCATGTTAGGTTTGACCCTAATCCGGCAGATTTTCGTCATCCTATCTCTAGGGTTGCGATCAACTCCGCTTAACTATGCTAGATCTACTCTTAAATAGGGAATATTCCTCCTCTGCCTAAGCACATCAATACTTGAATCAATATCCTGAAATATCAAAGCAAGAATTAAGAACACATAGTTAAGAAAAAATCAAGTATTTATCATATAGTTCAGAAAACAATAACAAGATCCGTCTTAGGTTTCATCCCCCTTAGGTATTTGAGGGATTTAGTTCATAATCATAAAAGAATACATCTCAGAAGAAAAATAACAAAACATAAAGTAAACCCTAAAACCCCCTGAAAGAATTGAAGGAGAGATCCCCAGTCTTGAGTGTGATTCCGGCTTCTAGGATGGATCAATTGGCTTTCTTCGAGTGAATCCCACAATTCGGCCTCTCTGGCTTGGCTCCTTGGCCTAGCTAAACGCCTCCTTGAAGGTTGGCCTCTAGGGTGCTTATATAGGCTTTTGGAATGTCTTTTTTTTCCTCTAAGTACCCTAATCCGAATTAAATTCTTCTTTGCTGCGGTAGGGACACGCCCGTATGGCACGGCAAGGACACGCCCGTTTGGCACGGCTATGTGAATCGAATCCAGGCATGGTCAGATTTGCTAAAGAGGCACGATCGTGTGTCTCGGGCCTAGGCCGTGTTGATTTCGTACTTTGGCCCATTTTCTTCGTTTTTGGCCCGTTTCTCGTTCTTTTCATCCTTCGGTGCTCTCCTAAGTATAAAACATGAAATTAAAGGATTAGGAGCACCAAATTCCACAATTCAGGGAATAAATCATCCAAAAGTATGTTAAATGTGGGATTAAAATATGAACATATTACGGTTTATTAGGATAACAATTGAAAAGGATATCAATGGAATCGCTATTATATCAATGTTCTAAGGTCCAATATGTGAATAAGAACTGATGAGTATTATATTAATGGATTGTAGTTTATTATGCGAATAGAAGGTTGAATTGAGTTTTAAATATGTGTACTTGTAATGTTTTATGCCATAATAAAGTCATTTGTTTCATTTTGTTCAACGAGAATTAAAGTTTAGTTCAAATAAATATGTATATGAAATGGTCTATGTTATTAAAAGATGAAATGGAAAATGTTGACATATGTACTTTGTATGAATAAGGTATTATTTAAATACATTATGAATGATATATATATCGAATGTTTATTGTGATATGTTCCATGGTTGAATTTATATGCTCATTTATACACCTACTAACCTTGTAAAGTTGTATGTATAGGAGTGAAATGTATGCATGATCTAATGAATGAATCCATGCTTGAATGGTTTAAACATAACATGTTAGGTAAGTTTAAGTTGGCATTATACGAGCTTACTAAGCTAATTGCTTATGTTAGTTATTTATCATTCTGTAGGTCATCAAAAAGCTTGAACGGTTGGGATCAAGTCAGATTACATTCACACTATCCACCCTTCATCCCAGAAGAAGATTTGGATATTTTGATGTCGGGTTATAAATGGCATGTACTAGGAGTTTAAGTTATTTTATTTATGATGGTGTTGTTTATAAGTTAGTTTGAGTAAGTTTTATGTTGTATATATATGTTTGGTATCTTTGGGTTATGTTTGTGACTGGTAGTGCTTTTGGTCATTAGCTAAATGCCTATTATGATTAGCTTGATATATGGTATATGGATGTGATGAAATGGAGGTTTTAGTATGTTTTAAAAGTAATGTCTTGTAAGTATTGAGTATGGGTTTGTTTGGATGTTTAATTTGTGGTACCAATGATGGTACATTAGATATGCATTTAGATTGAATGATATGTGTGTTTTGATCATTTTATTTATGCCTTTTGAAAGTAGATGGCTTATGGCTTAATGGAATGTGAATGAAATGGTTATTTGGTATGTTTGCTACATGTTGATGTGTGAACTTGTAGCATTGTAATTGAATTGATTTGGTGTTTGAATTGAAGTGCCAAGTCGTGGCATATAGGTTGAATGATTTTGGCATGTTTTAGGTATATTTGAAGGTATTTTAACTTGTGAAAGTGATTGGTAATGACTTGACTTGGTGCTAAAGTAATGGTTGTTGAATTAGCTTACATTAGGGGTTATTTTGGAAGCACATGACCTAGGACATGGTCACACCACATGGCCATGTGTCATTTGATTTTTAGTGTAGGATGGTCCACATAGTCTGACACACGATCTACAACAAGGTCGTGTGGGGTTATTTCGAATACCCACACAAGCGACCACACGGGTTGGGACACGACCATGTGTCCCATAGTTCGAATGTTACACGGTTGGATACACAGTCATGTTTTGAGTCACACAGCCTAGCCACATAGCTGTGTGACCCTTGTTTCCAAAATTTTCAAATTTTTCTGAAATTTTCTATTTTGTTTCAAATTAGTCCTTGAATGTTTCCAAACTATTTTTAAGGCCCTGTAGGCTCAGTTTAAGGCCTGTAAATGTATTTATGCTGTGGATAAAACTTGATATTGAATGTTAATATTTAAATTTGAATAATTATTTCTATATGATGTGGAATGTTTCGATTTGTACTGTAATACTCCGTAAACCTAATCTAGTGATGGAGACAGGTTAGGGGTGTTACAGATCTTTTGGGAGCAAAGCCCATAGGATCGCCAATAGAACAAAATCATAAATTAGCGCATGCTACAGGGACGATTTTGTCTGATCCTGAGCCGTACAGACAATTAATGGGTCATTTTATCTATTTGGAAATAAATAGACCAGATTTGGCATACTCGGTTTATGTCTTGTCCTAGTTTATGTATGAGTCGAGGCAAGAGAATTGGGACACAACTCTGCACATTGTCTGGTACTTGAAAGACTCTCCTGGCCAAGGGATTCTTTTGAGATATGATAGTGATTTGCCCTTGAAAGGGTGCTGTGATTCAGATTGGGCTGCTTGTCTATTAACTCGACGTTCGCTTACTAGTTGGCTTGTCTTCTTGGGACAATCTCCCATTTTCTAGAAAACTAAGAAACAACATGCTATTTCTCGTTCATCTGTTGAGGATGAGTGTAATATCCCAGATTAGGGCTTATGCACTATTGCTAAATTATATGAAATAGCATGTCTTATGTGTTATGAATGTGTTATATGAATTTTAGAATCTTGAAACATAAGGAAAATGCCTTAGAAAAATATCGAGTTTTAAGTCTAAAAGAGGGAACTGAAGCAAGGTGGCCTTAAGAAAATAAATAAGGGAAATATGACATATAATTGGGCTTGGAAAAGTGGCTCGGAGACACCACTTAAAACCTCTGGGAATGATGCCACTAGCAGTGTAAATGGGCCAAGGTTCGAGTCGCTAGGGAAGCAAATAAAAGAATTTTTATTTTGCTACAAGGAAAAGAGAGGTGGACGGCAAAAGGAGTCTATGAGAGGAGTTTGAGATGAAGTCTAGCTCTTTTAGAAATTTCAGCAAGGGTAGGAGAAAAAGTGTTGGCCGAATAAGGGTCTCTAGGTAGACTAATTTCGGCAGAAAAGGGAAAAGGGTGGCTATTCTTCATCCTTTCTTTTGCCGAATCCTCTAAGCAAGTCTTCTTATCTTTTCTTCTTTTGTTTGAAAAAACCAAAACTCTTCTTCCCCAACTCTCTCAATTCTTTCTTTCTTTTTCCCCTAGCCGATTCATACTTAAGCCTCCATAATATTAGTTTTCATCTCCTTCTTTTCGCCACTATTGTTAAAGCAGAAGCCGAATCTTTGAGGTTTTAAGCTAGGGTACCATCGATTGTAGTATTAAGGTAAGAGTAACTGATTTTTATTCTGATGTTCAAACTCCTTAAGCCGAAAACAAGGTACTGATCCCCTTAATGTCCATGACCGACTACTTGAAGAAAGTTTCAGGATTTAGTAGTTGTCGACTACAAAGAGAAGCACAACGAAGTTTCGGGATTTCTAAGATTTAAGGTAAGGCATTCGGCCATAGGCCACTTTTATGTGATTTAAAGTTAGAATTAAATCTAACCAATGCCTATAGGTATTTCGACATCTCCTCAAGACAAGTGACAAGTTTTCAGGATTTCGAATCACAAGGTAAGCACTTAGGTACATTTGGCCAAGGATATAAACAATGATTTAGATCTATTTTATCATTATTCAAAAGCCGAAAACTAACCCTATAAGTGATCTAATGTTAGCTGAATACAAGGTAGAAGGATTCCAACATTTCGAGATTTGTTTAATAGTGAAATCGACACCAAGGTAAGAATTTGATTACAATAATCCTATTAGGATTTGGATTTATAGCCGAATAGACTTTTGCTAAACATCAAGGTGATTGATCAAATGTAGGAATTGAGATCTAAATCAGTAGATTGGGTTTTCGGGATTTGGAGTAAAATTGCTAAGTATATCAGGTGTGTACCCCGCACTAAATCTTGATAGATTTACGACTTTAATTTATTAAATATGTTAAAATAACAAATGTAAGATTAAGGCTAAGGTACCATGTAATGGTACGTAGTACTCAGGTACGTTTTCCTACTCCTACTATGAGTATGATAAGTTTTGCTATGGCACATGCATGAAATTATAAGAATGTGAAAAAGGAATATGATATGGTTAATGCATAGTTGTATGACATGGGGCACATGGGTGATATGTAAAGGGGAAGTGAATTGGTGGTTTTATACCCCAATATAAGTATGTGGTGACTTATGTCACAATATAAGAATGTGGTGACTTTTGTCACAATATAAGTATGTGGTGACTTATGTCACGAATTTATATATGGTGGCTATACCACGAAATCATAAGGGCGATGAGCACGTCGACTGCAGCGACTGCCTTCGATGGTGTGTAGCGGATGGAGAGTTGACTTAGTAGTCCCCACGGTGTGCAGGTTGGTACGGGTGACGTGTAGCGGATGGTAACTAGGCTTGGGTTCGGGTTTGCATCATTATTTATGTTTATATATTGTATGTATGATTTTGTATGCCGTAATCTGTTGGGCCTTAGTGTTGCGGTTACACATAGAGTCCGTTTGACTCACCCCTTGTGGGACTATTTTTCAGGTGATGATCAGTAATGGACCGGTCGGGAGAAGCTTAGTGGTGGCCATGCTCAGCAAGGAATTTATTCTATTTGGACTTTTTATTTTAAGTACTTTGAATTTAATTTGGGTTTTATGTTGATGTAATAAGGCCACTAAATATGAACTGTTTATGCATGCTTTTAAATTATTTTACTATGGCACGAAATTTTTCAAATGTAAGTGAATTTTTCTTAAAAGAAAATAACAAATTGTTTTTAACACCTAATCAACACGGGTTCTAAAAAAAATTCGAGCCCAACCCAAGTCAATTATTTTCAAGTGCACGCAAATTTTTAACAAAGTTGCAAATATGATTCGAAGGGATTTTTCTCAGAAGCATCCAGATCCGGTCAGGGCTTGTGGGCCAGGTTTGGGGTGTTTCATTTTGGTATCAGAGCCCGATTCAAAACTCGGCCTTGAGGGCTTTTAGGGCCCAAAATGTTTTCTATCTTTTGAAAATAGACTTTTCTAAGAAAAAAGCAGATTTTTCTGGCATGGCACCTGAGTCTATGGCCCGAAGTCCACCAGGTAAGTACTCCTAACCTCTTTGTGATTTGTATGTAGGGATATATAGGGACGTAGACTAGTGGATTAGGAATTAAACCCTAGGACTAGTTTACCCCAACAAATACATAAAACTCTATGGCACAATTAAACAAACCTGTGTCTAAGTCGCCGAGTTAGGGTGTGGCAACCATTGTGCGCATGTCTAGGATTGGTTTCGATGGGAGCTTGGTATTTAAGTAGTCCACATGACTCACCTCCTTTCCACTCAATCCTACCTGGTGCGTAGCTTCGGTTCACCCTAACCAAGAGGACTTAATCACGGGCTAAACCCAATAACTAAAACCCGAAAGGGACTAGTCATATTTTTATGGAAACCCTAGTTTTAAAAGTCAACAAACTACCCTTTGAAATTTTAAAATTATTATTTTGGAAAAACTTTTTAAGAATTTTTGATTTATAAAATTACCTAAATACCCTTAGCGGTAAAACTACTAAAATGCCCTTGATTTTCCAAAATTACCATACTACCCCCGATTTCAATAACAATTTTTGATTTCGCACAAGTATTCAAAAACTTTACAAAATATCAAAGACACCCTGATTTGAAAAATTTACGAAAATATCCCTAATTTGCAAAATGACCGAATTACCCCTAACCTGTGTAAATGACCAAAATACCCTCAGTAAGGAAAATCAACGAAGTACCCTCAAAGTAAAAACCTTTAAAAATGCCCTTATTTTGAAAGTCACCAGGAATCATATCTTTGCAAAAAATTACCGAAATGACCCTGGCTTGTAAAATTACAAAAAATACCCCTCGTGTATAAATTACCATTTTACCCTTGAAATTTTTCCAGCAAGTATTTTAATTTTGTACAATATCAACAATTTCTATTTTGCAACATTTTCAAATACCTTAATTTGAAAAAAATTACCAAAATACCCCTATAGGATAAAATTACGAAAATACCCCTAGGTAGTGGAAAACAACAAACAACGACAACTACTACATTTCTCTGTAATGAACGCAAGTTCATGTGTGTGACTAAATGAATGATGTGAGACTGTATGTGTATGAATCGAAAGAACTACTTTTAAAACTATTAAACATAAAACTGCTCGTGATAAATCAGTGGAACAAAACTAATTCATAAAATTCTTTAATCAGATAAACGCAAAGCGAAATATGAATTCAAAGGGACGTGGTCGTAACGTACGTGGCCATGGAAGAGGCCGAATGACCGTGTCTGAACCCGTTAGATCGGGTCAAGGATCTAAAAATAAAATGCCACCACCACCCCCAGCCGCTGATGTGGAATGTCAGGACCAGACTGGGGATGATGCAGTGTCACAAGCGATGCTGCAGGTCTTGGAAAGGGTGACAGGAGCAGGTGGAGGCATGGGAGCTCAGAAGTCAGTACCTGAGTGACTCCGAGCCAATGGAGCTGAAGTGTTCCGCGGTGTGTCAGGTGTGGCACCCAATACCGCTGAATATTGGTTGGAGGCGACTGAGTAGATTATGGATGAGCTCGAATTAACTGACGAGGAAAAGCTAAAAAGATTGGTGTCGCTTCTCCGTGATGAGTCATATCAATGGTGGCTCACGGTGTGGGATGGTGCTACAGTTGAGGAACTCACGTGGGAGTATGCTAAGGTAGCATACCAGAAGAAGTATGTTGGCACTCATTATATCGATGCTCAGAGGAAGGCATTTTCAAGGAACAAGTCCGGTTCAAGGAACAAGTCCACTAGTTGAGTATGTCTAAGAGCATGAATTCTTAAAGACGACCACTTATGCTCGGGGCATAGTGTTTAAGGCTAAAGTGGCCGAGGTATCAAGGATTCGTAAGTCAAAATGAGAAGAGAGATTTGGATGGGCCATCTAGGAATCGCAAAAAGGCCTAGAGTAGCTCAAAATGTTAATCAGTATTTGTGGTAGAGGAAGCATTTAGGCAAATGAAGAAGACGAGCCTCGGTCAAGGTGGTCAAGGTATGAATAAGGATGTCCGATGAGAAAATGGTACTCGAAAGAGGAGCGTGGAACACCGGCCGAGGTGGTGGTATCTAACGAGATGGCAAGACAACCGGCTTAGTGTATGCGGTTCACCGTAGGGAGGATGGTGATGCACCGGACGTCATAACCAGTACGTTTATTATTTATGGCAAGCCTTATGTTACTTTGATTAATGTGGGCTCGACCCATTCTTATGTTACATGTAGAATAGTTGAGACTCTAGAAATAGTCTCTGAACTTTCTAGTAGGGAAATGATCGTAGTAAGCCCACTAGGTCAAACTGTAGTGGTGAATAAGATGTTTCGAAGAATACCCTTGGAGCTTCAAGGAACGGTATTTCTAGCCGATTTAATGGAATTACCTTTTGGAGAATTCTATCTCATACTTGGCATGAATTGGCTAGTAGAGTATAGGGCTGTATTGGATTGTACAGCCAAATGAATGGAGTTAAGGACCCCTAAGGATGAAGGGATAGTTATGATAGGAGAAAGACGAAACTACTTGTCTAACATAGTTTCGGCATTAAAGGCAGATAAGATGGTTCGGAAGGGGTGTAAGGCGTTCTTGGCCTTCATTAGTGCTTTGGATACGAAAGAAGGGGGAGTTAGTGAAATAAGAACTGTAAGGGAATATGAGGATGTCTTTTCGGAGGAATTACCTGGAATACCCCCGGACAGGGAAGTGGAGTTTGGAATTGACTTGCTGCTGGGTACAGCTCCTGTGTCCATTGCCCCATATAGAATGGCACCAAAGGAGTTGGTGGAGCTCAAGGCTCAGATCCAGGAATTGCTTGACCGTGGGTTTATTCGACCCAGTGTGTCTCCATGGGGAGCACCGGTCTTATTTGTGAAGAAGAAGGACGGAACTATGTGCGTGTGCATAGATTATCATCAGTTGAATAACCTAACCATCAAGAGCAAGTACCCTTTGCCAAAGATAGACGACTTGTTCGATCAGCTTAAAGGGGCCGCATTGACCTAAGGTCTGGATATTATCAGCTTAAGGTGAAGGAGGCTGATATCCATAAGACGACTTTCCGAACAAGGTACAGGCATTATGAGTTCTTGGTAATGCCGTTCGGTTTGACAAATGCCCCAGCCGCATTCATGGATATGATGAATCGGGTTTTCCAACCCTATTTGGATAGGTTCGTCGTTGTGTTCATCGACGACATTCTTGTGTACTCCAAGTCTAAAGAAGAGCATGATGAGCATCTACGGATTGTGTTGCAAATATTGAGGGAGAAGAAGCTTTACGCCAAATTCAACAAGTGTGAATTTTGGCTTAAGGAGGTTATATTTTTAGGACATGTGGTATCCGCTGAAGGAATAAGGGTAGATCCTCGAAAGATTGAGGCAGTTTTGGATTGGAACCCTCCTAAGTCAGTGACGAAAGTTTGGAGTTTTTTAGTATTGGCAGGCTATTATAGACGGTTTGTGGAAGGGTTCTCGTCAATAGCCGCGCCTTTGACAAAGTTGTTGAGAAAGGAAGTACATTTCATATGGACTGATAAGCAACAAGAGAGCTTTGAAAAGCTTAAGAAGGCCTTGACTGAAGCTCCGGTTTTGATTCAGCCGGAGGCGAGGAAGGATTTTGTAGTGTACTGTGATGCTTCCTATACAGGATTGAGAGGTGTCCTTATGCAAGATGGAAAAGTATTCGCTTATGCGTCTCGGTAACTAAGGCCACACGAGGTTAACTACCCGACGTACGACTTGGAATTGGCGGCAGTGGTCTTTGCCCTCAAGGTATGGAGGCACTATCTTTATGGAGAAAAGTCTGTAATCTACACAGACCACAAAAGCCTCAAGTATCTGCTGACTCAGAAGAAGTTGAACCTGAGACAGCGAAGGTGGGTAAAACTATTAAAGGACTACGATTGTTCCATAGAATATCACCCAAGCAAGGCAAATGTAGTGGCGGATGCCCTAAGTCGGAAGGTAGTAACGGATCTGAGGGCAATGTTCGCACATCTAAGCTCTATGATGATGGAAGTTTGCTAGCAGAATTGCAAGTCAAGCCAACGTGGTTGAATGAAGTGAAAGAGGGACAGTTGGTGGATGAGGATCTAAGTGCTAAGTTGTGACAAGCGCAGAATGGAGAGTTGGAAGGTTATGGTGTTAATGATGAGGGAGTATTGTGCTTCAAGGGTAAGGTTTGTATGCCGAAGGACGAGGAGCTTAGACAAAGAATTCTTCGGGAATCGCATAGTAGCCCTTATGCTATGCATCCCGGAGGTAGTAAAATGTACAGAGACCTAAGGGAACAGTTTTGGTGGCTAGGTCTTAAGCGGGAAGTTACTGAATTTGTTGGCAAATGTTTGACGTGTCAGCAAGTTAAGGCTGAACACCAAGTTCTGTCAGGATTGCTTCAGCCAATACAGATTCCCCAATGGAAGTGGAAGAGAATTACTATGGACTTCGTTAGTGGGCTTTTCCTTATGCCTACTAAGAAGGACTCGGTATGGGTGATAGTGGATCGGCTGACAAAGTCCGCGCATTTTATTCTAGTACGGGTTGACTACTCCCTACAAAAGTTAGCAAGGTTGTATGTAGCGGAGATTGTAAGGTTGCACAGAGTGCCGGTGTCGATTATCTCAGATAGGGATTCGAGGTTCACGTCTCAGTTTTGGAAGGCACTACATCAAGCTTTAGGCACCAGATTGGATTTCAGTACGGCTTTCCATCCACAGTCTGATGGGCAGTCTGAACGAGTGATTCAAGTGTTAGAGGATATGTTAAGAGGCTGTGTGATAGACTTCAGAGGAAGTTGGGAAGAATATTTGCCTTTAGCGAAATTCGCATACAACAACAGCTATCAGGCCAGTATTAAAATGGCACCGTACGAGGTGTTGTATGGTCGGAAGTGTCGGACTCCTACATGTTGGATGGAACTGGGAGAACGTTAGATTTTAGGTCCAGAGTTAGTAGTGGAGTCGGAGGAGAAGGTTAGTATAATCCAAGCTCGATTGAAGGAAGCATCTGATAGACAAAAGTCGTACAGATCTCAAACAGAAGGAGATTGAATTTGATGTGGGAGATCAAGTGTTCCTTAAAGTATCGCCTTGGAAGAAGGTGATGAGATTTGGTCGAAAAGGGAAGCTAAGTCCAAGGTTGATAGGACCCTATCAGGTATTGAAGCGAATCGGACCAGTGGCATACTAGTTGGAATTGCCATCGGAATTGAAGCAGATGCACGACGTATTCCATGTTTCCATGCTACGTCGATACCGATCGAATCCATCTCACATAGTTTCGGTTGAAGAGATAGAGCTAAGGCCAGACCTGTCATACGAAGAGGAGCCAATTCAGATTCTGGAACGAGATGTGAAAGTGCTACAAAAGAAATTGGTCCCTTTGGTCAAGGTGCTGTGGCAAAATCATGAATCGGAGGAAGCCTCGTGGGAGCCGAAAGAAGCAATACGACAGCAACACCCCCACCTATTCTAGCCAGGTAATTTCGAGGACAAAATTATTTTAAGGGGATAGAACTGTAATATCCCGGATTAGGGCTTATGCACTATTTCTAAATTATATGAAATAGCATGTCTTATGTGTTATGAATGTGTTATGTGAATTTTAGAATCTTGAAACACAAGGAAAATGCCTTAGAAAAATATCGAGTTTTAAGTCTAAAAGAGGAATCAAGAAAGGTGGCCTTAAGAAAATAAATAAGGGAAATATGACATATAATTGGGCTTGGAAAAGTGGCCCGGAGACACCACTTAAAACCTCTGGGAATGACGCTACTAGCAGTTTAAATGGGCCAAGGTTCGAGTCGCTAAGGAATCAAATAAAAGAATTTTTATTTTGCTACAAGGAGAAGAGAGGTGGACGGCAAAAGGAGTCTATGAGAGGAGTTTGAGATGAAGTCTAGCTCTTTTAGAAATTTCAGCAAGGGTAGGAGAACAAGTGTTGGCCGAATAAGGGTCTCTAGGTAGACTAATTTCGGCAGAAAAGGGAAAAGGGTGGCTATTCTTCATCTTTTCTTTTGCCGAATCCTCTAAGCAAGTCTTCTTCTTTTGTTTGACAAAACCGAAACTCTTCTTCCCCAACTCTCTCAATTCTTTCTTTCTTTTTCCCCTAGCCGATTCATACTTAAGCCTCCATAATATTCGTTTTCATCTCTTTCTTTTCGCCACTATTGTTAAAGCAAAAGCCGAATCTTTGAGGTTTTAAGCTAGGGTACCATCGATTGTAGTATTAAGGTAAGAGTAATTGATTTTTATTCTGATGTTCAAACTCCTTAAGCCGAAAACAAGGTACTAATCCCCTTAATGTCCATGACCGACTACATGAAGGAAGTTTCGGGATTTAGTAGTTGTCGACTACAAAGAGAAACACAACGAAGTTTCGGGATTTCTAAGATTTAAGGTAAGGCATTCGGCCATAGGCTACTTTTATGTGATTTAAAGCTAGAATTAAATCTAACCAATGCCTATAGGTATTTCGACATCTCCTCAAGACAAGTGACAAGTTTTCGGGATTTCGAATCACAAGGTAAGCACTTAGGTACATTCGGCCAAGGCTATAAACAATGATTTAGATCTATTTTATCATTATTCAAAAGCCAAAAACTAACCCTATAAGTGATCTAATGTTAGCCAAATACAAGGTAGAAGGATTCCAACGTTTTGGAATTTGATTAATAGTGAAATCGGCACCAAGGTAAGAATTTGATTACAATAATCCTATTAGGATTTGGATTTATAGCCGAATAGACTTTTGCTAAACATCAAGGTGATTGATCAAATGTAGGAATTGAGATCTAAATCAGTAGATCGGGTTTTCGGGATTTGGAGTAAAATTGCTAAGTATATCAGGTGTGTACCTCGCACTAAATCTTGATAGATTTACGACTTTAATTTATTAAATATGTTAAAATAACAAATGTAAGATTAAGGCTAAGGTACCATGTAATGGTATGTAGTACTCAGGTACTTTTTCCTACTCCTACTATGAGTATGATAAGTTTTGCTATGGCACATGCATGAAATTATAAGAATGTGAAAAAGGAATATGATATGGTTAATGCATAGTTGTATGACATGGGGCACATGGGTGATATGTAAAGGGGAAGTGAATTGGTGGTTTTATACCCCAATATAAGTATGTGGTGACTTATGTCACAATATAAGAATGTGGTGACTTTTGTCACAATATAAGTATGTGGTGACTTATGTCATGAATTTATATATGGTGGCTATGCCACGAAATCATAAGGGTGATGAGCATGTCGACTGCAGCGACTGCCTTCAATGGTGTGTAGCGGATGAAGGGTTGACTTAGTAGTCCCCACGGTGTGCAGGTTGGTACGGGTGACGTGTAGCGGATGGTAACTAGGCTTGGGTTCGGGTTTGCATCATTATTTATGTTTATATATTGTATGTATGATTTTGTATGCCGTAATCTGTTGGGCCTTAGTGTTGCGGTTACACATTGAGTCCGTTTGACTCACCCCTTGTGGGACTATTTTTCAGGTGATGATCAATAATGGACCGGGTCGGGAGAAGCTCAGTGGTGGCCATGCTCAGCAAGGAATTTATTCTATTTGGACTTTTTATTTTAAGTACTTTGAATTTAATTTGGGTTTTATGTTGATGAAATAAGGCCACTAAATATGAACTGTTTATGCATGCTTTTAAATTATTTTACTATGGCACGAAATTTTTCAAATGTAAGTGAATTTTTCTTAAAAGAAAATAACAAATTGTTTTTAACACCTAATCGACACGGGTTCTAAAAAAAATTCGAGCCCAACCCAAGTCAATTATTTTTAAGTACACGCAAATTTTTAACAAAGTTGCAAAAATGATTCGAAGGGACTTTTCTTAGAAGTATGCCAGATCCGGTCAGGGCTTGTGGGTCGGGTTTGGGGTGTTTCAATGAGTATAGGTCTATGGCTTCTGTTACTTGTGAGCTCAAGTGGCTGAAGGCCTTGCTATTGATCTTAGGTGCCCATCATTATAAAATAAATCATTTATTTTGTGATAGTTAATTTACGCTGCATATTACAGAGAATCCCATATTTCACGTGCATACTAAACATATTGAAGTGGATTGTCATTTTGTTAGAGATGCAATCCAAGATGGGTTGATTGCACCTTCTTATGTTCCAACCTCCATTTAATTGGCCGACATTTTTACAAAGGCGCATGGTAAATCGCAATTTGAATATCTTCTCAGCAAGTTGGGCATTTATGATCTACATGCTCCAACTTGAGAGGGTGTTAGGATATTATTATTAGATATTTTCTTCTAGCAATTTGATTCCTATGCAATTACTACTGTATAGATATATATACCCTTGAGGTCTATCAATAAAATTCAAGAGATTACCTTATTCTTGTCAAGTGTGTATGATCCTTAAACTTAAGGTCATTATAATTCCAACATTGGAAGTCATATACCTTGATATAGTCAAATCTCTTCCATAAATGGTTGTACAATAAAGACTACTATTGAGCATACCATAAACTATGTAGCAAGATATGATTTATTCCTCCCACATAATGGGAGTGATATCTCAGGCCCTTTGATTGAGTGAGACTAGAAATGCAAGGTTGTGCTCAAATGAGTTTATATGAGATATCATACTCATTTGTTTATCTTAGCCTACTTAGGATTCAAGAAACAAAGTATTGGATTATAAAAGTTGATTGTTCAATTACTTGTGTTTAATCTAAATGTCACAAACAAAAAGATATGCTACATGATAATATTATCACAGAAAAATCATGTTGAACAATAACTTTCTGCAAATTTGGTAGCAAGAATGTATTGCTAGATGTCACTCATTGTTTATAGTATTAGAAATGTTTTAATATTACTGAAACAATTACAGAATCTTACAAGGTCACACCCCATGGTTGAAACGATTGAAATCTATAAAAAGATGGGATTATATTTGACTTGTCATATGAGTTAAACTAATTATAGAAATGTTCTTATAATTAATATAATTTGTGAGTTATAATCTAATACAATAGATGTACATGCTTGACGATGTATAATCGGTCCAATTAAGATAATATAATATATGTTACACATTATTTTAATTGGATAAACCACTTTACCGAATTTATTAAATATGATATTTAATAAATTTTGATTGAAAAAGGAATTATGTGAGATTTATAATAAAACCTAATATCACATTCATAGTAAGTAGAATATCATGTTTGACTAAAATCCTTTAATATCCTTTAAATAATTAAGGGTTATTCAAAAGGTTTTGAGAAAAAATACTTTGATATTCCATTTTTTACTTACCTGAAATTTTAAGACTAACAACAAAAAGGAATTCTTGAAACACTCTTTGAAAATTTCAAAGAGTTTATTTCAATCGTTTTCCTCCATGTGGATATAGTAGAGGTTGAAACACAAAGGTTGAAACTATGGTTCTATAGTTGATAAAAGGCTTATTGCCAAAGATGATTTTCTACTCAAATCAGTGAAGGTAATCTTTCCTTTTATCCTGAATTTGTTTCTTCACACATGGATCCATGGTATGGGTTTACTAGATTTTTTTTTCTTGCATCGATAGAGCTTTGACATCTCAATATTGAAGAGCTTACAAAAAGGACCAAGCCTTATAAAAAGAGGTGTGTGATAGAATGTTAGTAATGGAACTCAATTTCTTATATGGCATGTCAAATGGAATACGAAAATAAAATGAATTTAGGATGCAACCACTTGCAAACCAACTAGTGAGGTTATATTAGTTAAAACCTTTTCAACATTGACCAGAAATCATGGAACTTGCAAGTTCTTTCAACTTGTGCTAGTGCTATCAATTAAACCGCCAGTAGCTACTTACTTTGCAACTAAATGAAATGCAACTAGTATATTTTGTTGGCATATTTTGGTTCAATTACTTTGACTATTTTTATGCATATCTTTGAAGACATTGAGCAATAATTTTTTCGATCATGATTGATGAAGAGATTCAGTCAAGCAAATCTATTTCAAAGAAGACATAGTATGATGTACTTGCCTTGTTTAAAAAGATTACAATCGGTAAAAATTTAATTAGTCGATATCTCTTTTTATTGCATACCATATTGAAGAGTTTTAACTGGAGCATAATTCAAGAACATTATGTAAAAAGATTACAGTAAAAAAGATTACATAGGTGAAGAAAACAAAACATTACAGTAGATAAAAATTTAGTTGGTGAATATATCATTATATTTAAAACTTGTTTACAATTTTATGTAAGAGATTTAGAAAGTGCTAATTTGTTTAATAAAGGAACTTGTTTTTACGAAATTTTGAATTGTAAACAAACCAATTTGTCAATCGATGACTAAGCTTTAAAGGGGAAAAACCTTAGAAGAAGAGTGAATCTAAATGATTGTCTAGGATTAAAGTTGCTAAATGATGAGTGATTTGAACTTAAATCGCATATTGTACTGTTGAATTTAGTAGTTACTCTCTAGGCAAGACTCCACAGACATAAGAAAAGGTTCTGAACTGCATAACTAATTTATGTGTTCATTGTTTTACTTTTACTTTTCCAGTTTCAGTTGTATCTTTAGTTACAACTCACAATACAACTGACAGTAAACTTAACATTTGATCGTGTCAAATAGTCGAGTTTTAATATTTATAAAAAGAATGATCGAACCTGTAGACTAACTATGACAACAATAGAGGCAAGTGCACCTATCGAACAGTAGTATAGTTTAGGCAAGAGTATCTTATCAAACCCAAGGGAACCTAAAAGTACTACTACTCACTTTCTTTCTATTATTTAGCCTGAAATATGGAGTGATTGGTTTATTAATCTAAAAACTAATGAAATACTTAAACTAAATGCAAAGGCAAAAGAATGAAACTTTGGGAAAAGACTGTGGAAAAACTCAGTTGATTACGACAATACCCTCAGGAAGAATCCACCTATGACTTCTCTTATTATCTAACTTTTAATTCATATAACTTCTTTACTTAGCTTGATCCGTGAGACTCCCTAACCTATATTAAACCCTCTCTCGAGGCGAATAACATCTAACCTTAGGTTAATTAGTGAACTCTCGTTCTCTTATAATAACCCCATAAGGAAGCAGTAAATCGATCAATGGACTCCCATATTAGGTTTCACCCTAATCTGGAAAAATCTTGTAACCCTATCTCTAGGCGCTCGATCAACTCCGCTTAATTATGTTAGATCTACTCTTAGGCAGGGTCTATTCCTCTTCCACCTAAGCATATCGATTAAATTAAGCAACATAATTAAGAACAAACTAAACACTTATCATATAATTTAGAAATCAAATAACAAAATCATTATAGGTTTCATCCCTTCAAGTATCTGAAGGGTTTAGTTCATAACAAAATAAGAAAACATCTCAAGAGAAAAGATAAAACAAAACATAAGAAATTCCTAAAACCCCCTGAAGGAATTGAAGAGGAGATCCTCTGCCTTGAGTAGAACTTCGGTTTCTTGAGATGGATCAACTGGCTATCTCCAAGTATTTCCCTGAATAAAAGCTCTGGCAGAGAACTCTGCCCACCAAAACTCTCTCCAGAATGGCTGCCTTAGGTAAAATCATTGCGCACTCTAATTCTAAAGCCAAAATAAACACTTAGTATACTATGGTAGGGTATGCACCATTATTCACATCTGAAGCGTCTTCGTCCCCTTGTACTCATTCTTTCGATCGACGTTAATCTGATTAAGAATTTTATGAATAATTAATTCTTCCCACTTATTAACCACGAACAATCTTATGTAAAATCATTTCGATAGTAGTTCTTTCGAATTCGAGCCTATCTACAGTTTCAGTTTCAGACTTACCTCTTAGAAACCACATACATTCAACATTCATCAAACAAACAATGTTCATGAACCTACATTCAACGTATAGGGGTATTTTTGTCATTTTACTACCCAGGGGTATTTTCGTAACTTTAACCTACAAGGGTATTTTTGTAATTTTCCAAAATAAGGTTTCGGGTGATTTGGCGAAATAAGGGTACTTTGGTAATTTTCCAACTCGAGGGTATTTCAATAATTTTGAAATTTGGGGTATTTTGGTAATTTATAAATTTGAGGTATTTCGATAATTTTGAAATTCAGAGGCATTTCGGCAATTCTGCCAATTAGAGGTAATTTGGTGATTTCAAAACTAGGGTTTACTTTAGGACCTTACAAAACAGGGTGGCTGGTCCCTTTCAGGTTTTAATCATAAGTTTTGGCCTGTCAACAAGTCCTCATGGTTAGGGTGAACAAATCACTACGCACTGTAGGATTCAACAAGAGGAGGTGAGTCACTAGGACTGCTTAAATACCAAGCTCTCCATGGATCCAATCCTAGACATGCGTATGCCTGTTGCCACACCTTAACTCAGTGACTTATTCCGGGTTTGTTTAATTAGGTTAAGTTTTATGAAGTTTAAAATATGGTATAGACTAGACCTAGAGTCCATCAAATTCTAATTAAACTAGTCTCGCCCCTAAAGCCCATCGAGCCCACGATACTTAACACACAATGGTTCGTAATACTTACCCGCGGACTTGGGCCGAGACGCAGTGTCATGCCGAGCTAACAAACTCATTATCATTTCAAAAAAACAACATGCAAGTTTCAAAAGCCCACCTTTAGAAAACGTTTTGAGCCCAAAACCCCAAAGTCGAGTTTTGAACCTGCTCGGTACCAATTTGCAACACCCCAAACTCGCCCAAACACTACAACAGATCTCGGTATGTTACTAAGGAAATTTTGTAAAGCATGTCGCATTTTAAAAAATATTTTGGTAAAGTTTAACCTTTTATTCGGAAAAAATTATAATTTATAGTTTTAAATAAAATATGCCTTTATGAATTAAAACCCAAATTTAAATACATGCCTTAGTTCGCTTAAAAATAAAATTTAAATAATTAAAAGTAATAAAAGCCCGTAATAAAACAAAATATAAATCGGTGGCCCATAGCCTTATTACAAATGAGATTTAAAATCCATTAAATAAGAATATAAAATAATAACTAGAGTCTTTTTTTGGATCCAAATGTTCTTTTGCATGGCCACCTTGCGCTCTTCTCCAGCCCAGTCTGATGCACTAAATGCTACCTAAAATGTTAATTAATTGGTTGAGTCCCGAGACTCAGTGTGCAACCCTCATGCGCCATTAGATTTGGGCCTTAGCCCCATACAACTAAAATAATCAGAATTAATATGCATAATAAAAATAATATGCAAGCCCAACCCAAATCCTAGGTTTCCATCCGCTCACAGCCCCCCATCACCATTCACACCATTGGGGATTTCTACAATCAACCCACACCACTACACGCCTTGATGGCGGTCGTCTTGCTCATCATCGATCATGGTCAGAGCCACTACAATGATCACAAAGAAAAGCCGCTACAACATATCACGGTAAAAACCACTACAACAGATCACAAGAAAACAAATACAACAGATCACGGTAAAATCGCTACAACATATAACTTCCTCCTTTCATCAAACCCAACCCATGCAATCACATAAAATCAAGATACTTATATCATTTAATCGAACATTCACTAACCTCGATGATTTGCTTTTACCCTCTTTGGGTTTCTCTATTATGCCCGATTTCGCATTTATCAAAACATATAAGACTTATAATCATATATTAATCAAACAGATCTAGATGGTGGGAAAGTGTTACACACCTGATATCGCGAAATCCAATATTCTTAGTCGATATCCTTGTTATCCCGATCTACGACTTTCCTCAAAAAGCCGAAAAGATGTGAAAATAGGGCCTCTCCTTGAAATCCCAAAAATAACACGACTTGAGAGTTACTGATCTTGACTTAGAGATCTAAGCGTTGGACTCTTCTATTATTTTCTTCAGATTCGGCACAAGCAGACTTTACTGAAGAAAATTCGGCAACTTCAGGAGATGAGATATAAGAATTTCAGTTTTTAGAAGATTTAAGAATTGAAGAGATGACTAAGAGAGATTTGGCCAATGAATATTAAGGAGAAGAATAGAATAATAGAGATGTGATTTCGACTTTTAGGGATTAGAAGAAAATAACAATAGAGGTTAAAAGATTCGGCCAATAAGGAAATTTTAGAGAGGAAGAAAAGGTGAAGAAAATGGTGGTTTTCGGATTTTGAGAGTAAGAAGATAAGAAAAGAAAATAAAAGAAAGGCTTCCAAAATTTCGGCACACCCCCTCTTTATATAGAAAACCGATTCCTCCCTTTAGCGTAGATTGATTTTCACCAACACCGCCACATATGATAGATCCTATCCCTTTTCCTTATCTTAATCTATTATCTCCTCAAAATAGTCTTTATCTGCTTATTATCCTTAAAGACTAAATCCTAAATAATAGCCTTTATCTGCTTATTATCCACATAGAATAAATATAATAAAATTCCCAAAAAAATAGCCTTGTGTCAGTCCACTTCCCTAATCCCTAATGCCAAATTTAACTAACTTAAATTAGAAGATTTGGGCTCCTTAAAACTTAAAATTTGGGCCCCTAACACTTAAATTAACTCATTCCAAATATTCACCCATTAAACGATAAGCCCAAAAATTTAGGATGCTATAGTTCTACCTCCTTAAAGAAATTTCGTCCTCGAAATTTCCAACTAACTAGAAATCATACTACCTAAGTCTCACCACTATGCTTTCGCTATGACTCTAATTCTAAAGCCAAAATAAACACTTAGTATACTATGGTAGGTACGCACCATTATTCGTGATCTGAAGCGCCTTCGTCAGCTTTGTACTCATTCTTTCGATCGACATTTATCTGATTAAGAATTTTATGAATAATTAATTCTTCCCACTTATTAACCGCGGACAATCTTATGTAAAATCATTTCGATAATAGTTCTTCCGAATTCGAGCCTATCTACAGTATCAGTTTCAGACTTACCTCATAGAAACCACATATATTCAACATTCATCAAACAAACAACGTTCATGAACCTACATTCAACGTCTAGGGGTATTTTTGTCATTTCACTACCTAGGGGTATTTTCGTAACTTTAACCTATAGTGGTATTTTCATAATTTTCCAAAATAAGGTTCCAGGTGATTTGGCAAAATAAGGGTATTTTGGTAATTTTCCAACTCGAGGGTATTTCGATAATTTTAAAATCTGGGGTATTTCGGTAATTTTGAAATCCGGGGGTATTTCGGTAATTTTGCCAATCAGGGGTAATTTGGTGATTTCAAAACTAGGGTTTACTTTAGGACCTTACAAAACAGGTGGTGGTCCTTTTGGGTTTTAATTATAAGTTTTGGCCTCAAACAAGTCCTCATGGTTAGGGTGAACAATACCACGCACTGTAGGATTCCAAAGAAAGAGGAGGTGAGTCACTAGGATTGCTTAAATACCAAGCTCTCCCTGGATCCAATCCTAGACATGCGTATGCCTGTTGCCACACCTTAACTCAGCAACTTATTCCGGGTTTGTTTAATTAGATTAAGTTTTATGAAGTTTAAAATATGCTAGAATCCATCAAATTCTAATTAAACTAGTCTACGCCCCATAAAGCCCATCGAGCCCACAGATACTTAACACACAATGGTTCAGAATACTTACCTGGTAGACTTGGGCCGGAAACGCAGGTGCCATGCCGAGCTAACAAACTCATTATCATTTCAAAAAACAACATGCAAGTTTCAAAAGCCCACCTTTAGAAAGCGTTTTGAGCCCAAAACCCCAAAGTCGAAGTTTTGAACCTGCTCTAGTATTAATTTGTAACACCCCAAACCCTACCCAAACACTACAACCGGATCTCGGTATGTTACTAAGGAAATTTTGTAAAACATGTCGCATTTTCAGAAAAACATTTGGTAAAGTTTAACCTTTTATTCTAAAAAATTTATAATTTATAGTTTTAAATAAAATATGCCTTTATGAATTAAAACCAAAATTTAAATACATGTCTTAGTTCAATTAAAAATAAAAATTTAAATAACTAAAAGTAATAAAAGCCCATAATAAAACAAAATATAAACCGGTGGCCTATGGCCTTATTACAACGCGATTTAAAATCCATTAAATAAGAATATAAAATAATAACTAGAGTCTTTTTTCTGGATCCAAATGTTCTTTTGGATGGCCACCTTGCGCTCTTCTCCAGCCCAGTCCGATGCACTAGATGCTACCCGAAATGTTAATTAATTGGTTGAGTCATGAGACTCGAGCAGCAACCCTCATGCACCATTAGATTTGGGCCTTAGCCCCATACAACTAAAATAATCGTAATTAATATGCATAATAAAAATAATATGCAAGCCCAACCCAAATCCTAGGTTTCCATCCGCTACACGCCCCGCATCACCATTCACACCATTGGGGATTTCTATAATCAACCCACACCGCTACACGCTTTGATGGCGGTCGTCTTGCTCATCATCGATCATGGCAGTAGCTATTACAATGATCACGGCAAAAGCCGCTACAATGATCACGGTAAAAATCGCTACAACAGATCACGGAAAAAATCACTACAATGATCACGGTAAAAATCGCTACAACATATAACTTCCTCCTTTCATCAAACCCAACCCATGCAATCACATAAAATCAATGTACTTATATCGTTTAATCAGAACATTCACTAACCTGATGATTTGCTTTTACCCTCTTTGGGTTTCCTCTATTATGCCCGGATTTCGGCATTTATCAAAACATATAAGACTTATATTCATATATTAATCAAACAGATCTAAATGGTGGGAAAGTGTTACACATCTGATATCGCGAGAACCAATATTCTTAGTTGATATCCTTGTTATCCCGATCTACAACTTTGCTCAAAAAGTTGGAAAGATGTGAAAATAGGGCCTCTCCTTGAAATCCCGAAAATAACACAACTTGAGTGTTACTGATCTTTGACTTAGAGATCTAAGCATTAGACTCTCTATTGTTTTCTTGATTCTAAGACAAGGACTTTCTTCAAGAAAATTTGGCAACTTCGTGAGGTGAAATCTAAGAATTTCAATTTTTAGAAGATTTAAGAATTGAAGAGATGTCTAAGAGAGATTTGGCCAATGAATGTTAAGGAGAAGAATAGAATAATAGAGATGTGATTTTGGCTTTTAGGGATTAGAAGAAAAATAACAATAGAGGTTAAAAGATTCGGCCAACAAGGAAATTTTAGAGAGGAAGAAAGGGTGAAGAAAATGGTGGTTTTCAGCTTTTGAGAGGAAAAAGATGAGAAAAGAAAATAAAAGAAAGGCTTCCAAAATTTTGGCACACCCCCTCTTTATATAGAAAATCGATTCCTCCCTTTAGCAGAGATTGATTTTCAGCCAACACTGCCACATATGATAGCTCCTATACCTTTTCCCTTATCTTAATCTATTATCTCCTCAAAAATAGTCTTTATATGCTTATTATCCTTAAAGACTAAATCCCTAAATAATAGCATTTATCTGCTTATTATCCACATAGAATAAATATAATAAAATTCCCAAAAAAATAGCCTTGTGCCGTCCACTTCCCTAATCCCTAATGCCAAATTTAACTAACTTAAATTAGAAGATTTGGGCTCCTTAAAACTTAAAATTTGGGCCCCTAACACTTAAATTAACTCATTCCACATATTCACCCATTAAATGCATAGGCCCAAAAATTTAGGATGTTACAGTTCTACCCTCCTTAAAGAAATTTCGTCCTCGAAATCTCCAACTAACTAGAAATCATACTACCTAAGTCTCACAACTATGCTTTCATTGCGCACTCTAATTCTAAAGCCAAAATAAACACTTAGTATACTATGGTAGGGTACGCACCATTATTCGCATCTGAAGCGTCTTCGTCCCCTTGTACTCATTCTTTCGATCGACGTTTATCTGATTAAGAATTTTATGAATAATTAATTCTTCCCACTTATTAATCATGAACAATCTTATATAAAATCATTTCGATAGTAGTTCTTTCGAATTCGAGCCTATCTATAGTTTTAGTTTCAGACTTACCTCTTAGAAACCACATACATTCAACATTCATCAAACAAACAACGTTCATGAACCTACATTCAACGTCTAGGAGTATTTTTATCATTTCACTACCCAGGGGTATTTTCGTAATTTTAACCTACAAGGGTATTTTTGTAATTTTCCAAAATAAGGTTCCGGATGATTTGGCAAAATAAGGGTATTTTGGTAATTTTCCAACTCGAGGGTATTTTGGTAACTTTGAAATTCAGGGTATTTCGGTAATTTTGAAATTCGGGGGTATTTTGGTAATTTTACCGATCAAGGGTAATTTCGTGATTTCAAAACTAGGGTTTACTTTAGGACCTTACAAAATCGGGTGGCTGGTCCCTTTCGGGTTTTAATTATAAGTTTTGGCCTCTCAACAAGTCCTCATGGTTAGGGTGAACAGTCACTACGCACCAGGTAGGATTCCAGCAAAGAGGAGGTGAGTCACTTGGACTGCTTAAATACCAAGCTCTCCCTAGATCCAATACTAGACATGCGTATGCCTGTTGCCACACCTTAGCTCAGTGACTTATTCCGGGTTTGTTTAATTAGGTTAAGTTTTATGAAGTTTAAAATATGGTGTAAACTAGACCTAGAGTCCATCAAATTATAATTAAACTAGTCTATGTCCCATAAAGCCCATCGAGCCCACAGATACTTAACACACAATGGTTCAGAATACTTACCTGGCGGACTTGGGCCGGAGACGCAGGTGCCATGCCGAGCTAACAAACCTGTTATCATTTCAAAAAAAACAACATGCAAGTTTCAAAAGCCCACCTTTAGAAAACGTTTTGAGCCCAAAAACCCCAAAGTCGAGTTTTGAACTGGGCTCTGGTACCAATTTGTAACACCCAAAACTCGGCCCAAACACTACAACCGGATCTGGTATGTTACTAAGGAAATTTTGTAAAACATGTCGCATTTTCAGAAAAACATTTTGGTAAAATTTAACTTTTTATTCGGGAAAAATTTATAATTTATAGTTTTAAATAAAATCTGCCTTTATGAATTAAAAACTCAAATTTAAATACATGCCTTAGTTTAATTAAAAGTAAAAATTTAAATAACTAAAAGTAATAAAAGCCCGTAATAAAATAAAATATAAACTGGTGGCCCATGGCCTTATTACAACGCGATTTAAAATCCATTAAATAAGAATATAAAATAATAACTAGAGTCTTTTTGCTGGATCCAAATGTTCTTTTGGATGGCCACCTTGCGCTCCTCCACCAAATTTCATCGATGCACTAAATGCTACCCGAAATGTTAATTAATTGGTTGAGTCATGAGACTCAGTGTGCAACCCCATGCACCATTAGATTTGGGCCTTAGCCCCATACAACTAAAATAATCAGAATTAATATGCACAATAAAAGTAATATGCAAGCCCAACCCAAATCCTAGGTTTCCATCCGCCACAGGCCCCGTGCATCACCATTCACACCGCTAGATTTCTACAATCAACCCATACCACTACACGCCTTGATGGCGCCGTGTTGCTCATCATCGATCATGGTCAGTAGCCCACTGATCACGGCAAAAGCCGCCACAACAGATCGTAAAACCGCTACAATGATCACGGTAAAAATCGCTACAACATATAACTTCCTCCTTTCATCAAACCCAACCCATGCAATCACATAAAATCAATATACTTATATCATTTAATCAGAACTTTCACTAACCTGATGTTTTGCTTTTACCCTCTTTGGGTTTCTTCTATTATGCCCGGATTTTGGCATTTATCAAAACAAATAAGACTTATATTCATATATTAATCAAACAGACCTAGATGGTGGAAAAGTGTTACACACCTGATATCACGAAATCCAATATTCTTAGTTGATATCCTTGTTATCTCGATCTACAACTTTGCTCAAAAAGCCGGAAAGATGTGAAAATAGGGCCTCTCCTTGAAATCCTAAAAATAACACGACTTGAGTGTTACTGATCTTTATATTAGAGATCTAAGCGTTGGACTCCTCTATTGTTTTCTTGATTCGCACAAGACATTTCTTCAAGAAAATTCGACAACTTCAGGAGGTGAGATATAAGAATTTCAGTTTTTAGAAGATTTAAGAATTGAAGAGATGGCTAAGAGAGATTTTTCCAATGATTATTAAGGAGAAGAATAGAATAATAGAGATTGGATTTCGACTTTTAGGGATTAGAAGAAAAATAACAATAGAGGTTAAAAGATTCAGCCAACAAGGAAATTTTAGAGAGGAAGAAAGGGTGAAGAAAATGGTGGTTTTCGACTTTTGAGAGGAAGAAGATTAGAAAAGAAAATAAAAGAAAGGCTTCCAAAATTTTGACACACCCCCTCTTTATATAGAAAACCGATTCCTCCCTTTAGCAGAGATTGATTTTCAGCCAACACTGCCACACATGATAGATCCTATCCCTTTTCCCTTATCTTAATCTATTATCTCCTCAAAAATAGTCTTTATCTGCTTATTATCCTTAAAGACTAAATCCCTAAATAATAGCCTTTATCTGCTTATAATCCACATAGAATAAATATAATAAAATTCCCAAACAAATAGCCTTGTGCCGTCCACTTCCCTAATCCCTAATGCCAAATTTAACTAACTTAAATTAGAAGATTTGGGCTCCTTAAAACTTTGGGCCCCTAACACTTAAATTAACTCATTCCAAATATTCACCCATTAAACGCATAAGCCCAAAAATTTAGGATGCTACAGTTCTACCCTCCTTAAAGAAATTTCGTCCTCGAAATTTCCAACTAACTAGAAATCATACTACCTAAGTCTCACCACTATGCTTTTGTTGCGCAATCTAATTCTAAAGCCAAAATAAACACTTAGTATACTATGGTAGGGTACGCACCATTATTCGCATCTGAAGCGTCTTCGTCCCCTTGTACTCATTCTTTCGATCGACGTTTATCTGATTAAGAATTTTATGAATAATTAATTCTTCCCACTTATTAACCGCGAACAATATTATGTAAAATCATTTCGATAGTAGTTCTTTCAAATTCGAGCCTATCTACAGTTTCAGTTTCAGACTTACCTCATAGAAACCACATACATTCAACATTCATCAAACAAACAACGTTCATGAACCTACATTCAACGAATAGGGGTATTTTTGTAACTTTAACCTATAGGGGTATTTTCATAATTTTCCAAAATAAGGTTCAGGGTGATTTGGCAAAATAAGGGTATTTTGGTAATTTTCCAACTCGAGGGTATTTCGGTAATTTTAAAATCTGGGGTATTTCGGTAATTTTGAAATCTGGGGGTATTTCGGTAATTTTGCCAATCAGGGGTAATTTGGTGATTTCAAAACTAGGGTTTACTTTAGGACCTTACAAAACAGGGTGGCTGGTCCCTTTCGGGTTTTAATTATAAGTTTTGGCCTCTCAACAAGTCCTCATGGTTAGGGTGAACAGTCACTACACACCAGGTAGGATTCCAATAAAGAGGAGGTGAGTCACTAGGATTGCTTATATACCAAGCTCTCCCTGGATCCAATCCTAGACATGCATATGCCTGTTGCCACACCTTAACTCAGCAACTTATTCCGGGTTTGTTTAATTAGGTTAAGTTTTATGAAGTTTAAAATATGCTAGAATCCATCAAATTCTAATTAAACTAGTCTATGCCCCATAAAGCCCATCGAGCCCACAGATACTTAACACACAATGGTTCAGAATACTTACCTGGCAGACTTGGGCCGGAAACGCAGGTGCCATGCCGAGCTAACAAACCTGTTATCATTTCAAAAAAAAACTACATGCAAGTTTCAAAAGCCCACCTTTAGAAAACGTTTTGAGCCCAAAACCCCAAAGTCGAGTTTTGAACCTGCTCTGGTATTAATTTGTAACACCCCAAACCCTACCCAAACACTACAACCGGATCGGTATGTTACTAAGGAAATTTTGTAAAACATGTCGCATTTTCGAAAAACATTTTGGTAAAGTTTAACCTTTTATTCGGAAAAATTTATAATTTATAGTTTTAAATAAAATATGCCTTTATGAATTAAAACCCAAATTTAAATACATGTCTTAGTTCAATTAAAATAAAATTTAAATAACTAAAAGTAATAAAAGCCCATAATAAAACAAAATATAAACCGGTGGCCCATGGCCTTATTACAACGAGATTTAAAATCCATTAAATAAGAATATAAAATAATAACTAGAGTCTTTTTTTGGATCCAAATGTTCTTTTGCATGGCCACCTTGCGCTCTTCTCCACCCAAATCCGATGCACCAAGTGCTACGAAATGTTAATTAATTGGTTGAGTCATGAGACTCAAAGTAAACCCTCATGCACCATTAGATTTGGGCCTTAGCCCCATACAACTAAAATAATCAGAATTAATATGCATAATAAAAATAATATGCAAGCCCAACCCAAATCCTAGGTTTCCATCTGCTACACGCCCACGTACCAGCCATTCACACCATTAGGGATTTCTATAATCAACCCACACCGCTACACGCCTTGATGGTAGTCGTGCTGCTCATCATCAGATCATGGCCATAGCCACTACAACAGATCACGACAAAAGCCGCTACAACAAATCACAGTAAAAACCGCTACAACAGATCACGGTAAAAATCGTTACAACAGATCACGGTAAAAATCACTACAACATATAACTTCCTCCTTTCATCAAACCCAACCCAAGCAATCACATAAAATCAATGTACTTATATCGTTTAATCAGAACATTCACTAACCTGATGATTTGCTTTTACCCTCTTTGGGTTTCCTCTATTATGCCCAGATTTCGGCATTTATCAAAACATATAAGACTTGTATTCATATATTAATCAAACAGATCTAGATGGTGGGAAAGTGTTACACATCTGATATCACGAAATCCAATATTCTTAGTTGATATCCTTGTTATCCTGATCTACAACTTTGCTCAAAAAGTCGGAAAGATGTGAAAATAGGGCCTCTCCTTGAAATCCCCCGAAAATAACACAACTTGAGTGTTATTGATCTTTGACTTAGAGATCTAAGCATTAGAATCCTCTATTATTTTCTTCAGATTCAGCACAAGCAGACTTTACTGAAGAAAATTCAAAACTTCAGGAGGTGAAATCTAAGAATTTCAATTTTTAGAATATTTAAGAATTGAATAGATGGCTAAGTGAGAT
The DNA here is from genome assembly GCA_025506655.1 of Gossypium rotundifolium. NCBI lineage: Eukaryota > Viridiplantae > Streptophyta > Magnoliopsida > Malvales > Malvaceae > Gossypium > Gossypium rotundifolium. The sequence goes on from CP106731.1 coordinate 102,738,471, forward strand.
TTGGCCAATGAATGTTAAGGGGAAGAATAGAATAATAGAGATGTGATTTTGGCTTTTAGGGATTAGAAGAAAAATAACAATAGAGGTTAAAAGATTCAGCCAACAAGGAAATTTTAGAGAGGAAGAAAGGGTGAAGAAAATGGTGGTTTTCGGCTTTTGAGAGGAAGTAGATGAGAAAAGAAAATAAAAGAAAGGCTTCCAAAATTTCGGCACACCCCCTCTTTATATAGAAAATCGATTCCTCCCTTTAGCAGAGATTGATTTTCAGCCAACACTACCACACATGATAGCTCTTATACCTTTTCCCTTATCTTAATCTATTATCTCCTCAAAAATAGTCTTTATCTGCTTATTATCCTTAAAGACTAAATCCCTAAATAATAGCATTTATCTGCTTATTATCCACATAGAATAAAAATAATAAAATTCCCAAAAAAATAGCCTTGTGCCGTCCACTTCCCTAATCCCTAATGCCAAATTTAACTAACTTAAAATTTGGGCCCCTTAAAACTTAAAATTTGGGCCCCTAACACTTAAATTAACTCATTCCACATATTCACCCATTAAACGCATAGGCCCAAAAATTAAGGATGTTACAGTTCTACCCTCCTTAAAGAAATTTCGTCCTCGAAATCTCCAACTAACTAGAAATCATACTACCTAAGTCTCACAGCTATGCTTTCGTTGCGCACTCTAATTCTAAAGCCAAAATAAACACTTAGTATAATATGGTAGGGTACGCACCATTATTCGCATCTGAAGCGTCTTCGTCCCCTTGTACTCATTCTTTCGATCGACGTTTATCTAATTAAGAATTTTATGAATAATTAATTCTTCCCACTTATTAATCGCGAACAATCTTATGTAAAATCATTTCGATAGTAGTTCTTTCGAATTCGAGCCTATCTACAGTTTTTGTTTCAGACTTACCTCTTAGAAACCACATACATTCAACATTCATCAAACAAACAACGTTCATGAACCTACATTCAACATCTAGGGGTATTTTTGTCATTTCACTACACAGAGGTATTTTCGTAATTTTAACCTACAGAGGTATTTTCTTAATTTTCCAAAATAAGGTTCCGAGTGATTTGGCGAAATAAGGGTATTTTGGTAATTTTCCAACTTGAGGGTATTTCGGTAATTTTAAAATATGGGGTATTCCGGTAATTTATAAATCCAGGGTATTTCGGTAATTTTGAAATTCGGGGGTATTTTGGTAATTTTGCCAATCGAGGGTAATTTGGTGATTTCAAAACTAGGGTTTACTTTAGGACCTTACAAAACAGGGTGGCTAGTCCCTTTCGGGTTTTAATTATAAGTTTTGGCCTCTCAACAAGTCCTCATGGTTAGGGTGAACAGTCACTACGCACCAGGTAGGATTCCAGCAAAGAGGAGGTGAGTCACTAGGACTGCTTAAATACCAAGCTCTCCCAAGATCCAATCCTAGACATGCGTATGCCTGTTGCCACACCTTAACTCAGTGACTTATTCCGGGTTTGTTTAATTAGGTTAAGTTTTATGAAGTTTAAAATATGGTGTAAACTAGATCTAGAGTCCATCAAATTATAATTAAACTAGTCTACATCCCATAAAGCCCATCGAGCCCACAGATACTTAACACACAATGGTTCAGAATACTTACCTGGCGGACTTGGGCCGGAGACGCAGGTGCCATGCCGAGCTAACAAACCTGTTATCATTTCAAAAAAAACAACATGCAAGTTTCAAATGCCCACCTTTAGAAAACGTTTTGAGCCTAAAAACCCCAAAGCCGAGTTTTGAACTTGGCTCTGGTACCAATTTGTAACACCCCAAACCCCGCTCAAACACTACAACCGGATCTGGTATGTTACTAAGGAAATTTTGTAAAACATGTCGCATTTTCAGAAAAACATTTTGGTAAAGTTTAACCTTTTATTCGGGAAAAATTTATAATTTATAGTTTTAAATAAAATGTGCCTTTATGAATTAAAAACTCAAATTTAAATACATGCCTTAGTTCAATTAAAAGTAAAAATTTAAATAACTAAAAGTAATAAAAGCCCGTAATAAAACAAAATATAAACTGGTGGCCCATGGCCTTACTACAACGAAATTTAAAATCCATTAAATAAGAATATAAAATAATAACTAGAGTCTTTTTGCTGGATCCAAATGTTCTTTTGCATGGCCACCTTGCGCTCTTCTCCAGCCCAGTCCGATGCACTAAATGCTACCTGAAATGTTATTTAATTGGTTGAGTCGCGAGACTCAGTATGCAACCCTCATGCATCATTAGATTTGGGCCTTAGCCCCATACAACTAAAATAATCAGAATTAATATGCACAATAAAAATAATATGCAAGCCCAACCCAAATCTTAGGTTTCCATCCGCCATGTGCCCCGCATCAAAGAATTCACACCATTTGGGATTTCTACAATCAACCCACACCGCTACACGCCTTGATGGCAGTCGTGCTGCTCATCATCAGATCATGGCCGTAGCCACTACAACAGATCACGGCAAAAGCCACTACAACAGATCACGATAAAAACCGCTACAACAGATCACGGTAAAAATCGCTACAACAGATCACGGTAAAAATCGCTACAACATATAACTTCCTCCTTTCATCAAACCCAACCCATGCAATCACATAAAATCAATATACTTATATCATTTAATCAGAACTTTCACTAACCTGATGATTTGCTTTTACCCTCTTTGGGTTTCCTCTATTATGCCCGGATTTCGGCATTTATCAAAACATATAAGACTTATATTCATATATTAATCAAACAGATCTAGATGGTGGGAAAGTGTTACACACCTGATATCGCGAAATCCAATATTCTTAGTCGATATCCTTGTTATCTCGATCTACAGCTTTGCTCAAAAAGCCAAAAAGATGTGAAAATAGGGCCTCTCCTTGAAATCCCGAAAATAACATGACTTGAGTGTTACTGATCTTTGACTTAGAGATATAAGCGTTGGACTCCTCTATTATTTTCTTCAGATTCGGCACAAGCAGACTTTACTGAAGAAAATTTGGCAACTTCAGGAGGTGAGATATAAGAATTTCAGTTTTTAGAAGATTTAAGAATTGAAGAGATGGCTAAGAGAGATTTGGCCAATGATTATTAAGGAGGAGAATAGAATAATAGAGATGTGATTTCGGCTTTTAGGGATTAGAAGAAAAATAACAATAGAGGTTAAAAGATTCGGCCAACAAGGAAATTTTAGAGAGGAAGAAAGGGTGAATAAAATGGTGGTTTTCGGCTTTTGAGAGGAAGAAGATTTGAAAAGAAAATAAAAGAAAGGCTTCCAAAATTTCGGCACACCCCCTCTTTATATAGAAAACCGATTCCTCCCTTTAGCAGAGATTGATTTTCAACCAACACTGCCACACATGATAGCTCCTATCCCTTTTCCCTTATCTTAATCTATTATCTCCTCAAAAATAGTCTTTATCTGCTTATTATCCTTAAAGACTAAATCCTAAATAATAAGCCTTATCTTGCTTATTATCCACATAGAATAAATATAATAAAATTCCCAAAAAAATAGCCTTGTGCCGTCCACTTCCCTAATCCCTAATGCCAAATTTAACTAACTTAAATTAGAAGATTTGGGCTCCTTAAAACTTAAAATTTGGGCCCCTAACACTTAAATTAACTCATTCCACATATTCACCCATTAAACGCATAGGCCCAAAAATTTAGGATGTTACACCGTGACTTCTACAATTGGTTAGGTCAGGATTCGCATGGCCCCTGCTATGTCAGTACGGTGATTCGGTGTGCCCACATGGCCATGGCCATGGCCGTGTGCTAGACCGTGTGGTCTGAGAATCCGTAATTTTTTTTTAATCCTAAATGAGATAAGAATAAAGCTGAAACTACCAAATAAAAATTATTGTTCGGGTTGCCTCCCGAAAAGTGCTCATTTATAGTCTTAAGCTAGACTCTTCGAGAGAAAAAAATTTCAGGGAGTTTTAAAGATTTGATCATCTTCCCTCATACTTATAGTCCTATGACAAAGTTCAAGTTGAGAAGCGTTTACCTTAGAGGTGTCGAATGTTGCGTTACTTACCTTGACTGTTTCGTGTGGGAAAATATTGTGTACCTCAAGCAGAATTTTGCCCTTTGGTTTCGGGTCTGTTGAAGTGATGTCGGGATCTGCTTTGTCTAACAATACCTAGTTTCCTATTTTGAAGTGATTTGATGTCCCTACGAGCTTTTCTAGCGGTTCTTCTAGTTTTACTTCTTGTGGATCTGGTTTTTCTTTGACTTGTATCTTCTGCTTTTCAAGCTTAAGGTCTTGTCCCTTGTAGGATTCTTCTTTGTTATTTTGGGGCTTATGAGTTAGCTTAGGGTTGTCTTTATCTGGTGTTTCCTGCGATGAAAGTTGAATAATTTGATTATCTATTGAAGTGACTTTCTTACATTCATTATTTGTTGTTCTGGCCGAGTCGAGAGCTTAAAGCTTAATCGATTCATCTCCTACACGAAGTATGAGCTCGCTTGTGGCAACATTAATTTTAGTCTTGGCAGTTGCTAGAAAAGGTCTTCCTAGAATTAAGGGGATTGAATTATCCTCATCCATGTCTAAAACAACAAAATCTACTGGAAAAAAATTTATCGATTTTTACAAGCACATCTTCAATAATGCCCCTAGGAATTCTAATAGTTTTATCAGCTAGTTGAATACTCATCCTAGTTTGTTTGGGCTTCCCTAGACCTAGTTGTTTAAAAAATGTATAAGGCATGACATTTATACTTGCCCCTAGATCAGCTAACGCATTATCAATAGTTAAACTACCAACTAAGCATGGAATCGTAAAACTCCCTGGATCTTTTTGTTTCTGTAGTAGTCTATTTTGTAACATTGCCGAGCATGTTGTGTTTAGTCCATATGGTGCTCTTCGTTTATTTTTCATTTGTTTGTCAAGAGTTGTCTTAAAAATTTCTCGAGTCTGGCATCTGGAAAAGAGCTTCAAGAAGGGATAAGTTAATATGTAATTTCTTTAAAAGTTTAAGAAACTTACCAAACTGTTCCTCTGAATCATCTCCTTTCAATGCTTCGGGATAAGGTATACGAGGTTTGTATTCTTTGATTATTGGTTTTGGCTTTTTGTATGCTACCTCTATTTTACCTTTTTCTTCCTTGGTTTATTGTGCTGTGGTGGGCTCGTCTACCTTTATACTCTCTTGAGTTATGATGGCTTGGATCTTTTCTTTTGGGTTTATTTCTGTGTTGCTTGGTAGACGTCCTTGTTGACGTTCAGAAATCAGCTTCATGAGATGTCGTACTGACTTAGTAAGTTCTCCAACTTTATTCTTAATCCCTTTGATCGATTTTTGTTGTTCATCAAGTGCTGCTTTAGTCTTTTGGAAATGAGCCGTCAGCATCTCTTCGAGGTTTGATTGCTTCTCTTATGGATATGGCTAACCTTGATAATTTGGAGGAGGTTGGTGCCTTTGATTTCCTTGATTTCCTTGTCCTCCCCACGAGAAATTTGGGTGGTTCCTCCAACCTGCATTATAAGTGTTAATATAAGATTATTATTTGATCTGAAATTGTTACCTATATAGTTTGTCTGCTCATGTTCTGCTCCTGGTTGGTACGGTGGGTACTCAGGATTCACCACATTCCCACTCGCTTCGTATTGCATTACTGGGTGTACCTGCGAAGAACATAAATTATCAAGCTTTTTATTCATCATCTCCACCCGTGTTGACAGCATTGTCACTGCGTCTATGTTAAAAACTCCGGTTGATTTTGTTTGGCCCTTGTAATTTGCCATTGATAGGTATTCAACGACATCTCTTTAATAAAGTCGTAAGACGCTTCAGGAGTTTTGTTATTCAAAGTTCCACCATCTGATGAGTCAATCATTTGCCTCATTAAAGAATTCACACCGTTGCAAAATGTTTGGACTTGAAGCCACAAAGGTAATTCGTGGTGTGGACATCTTCTTAGGAGATCCTTATATCTTTCCCATGCATCATATAATGCTTCTGCGTCATTTTACACAAAAGAAGATATGTCATTCCTAAATTTGGTCGTTTTGGCTAGTGGAAAGTATTTTGAAAGAAATTTATTGGTCATTTGATCCCATGTGGTGATTGACCCTCGTGGTAACGAGTTCAACCACTGCTTGGCTTTATTCCTTAATGAAAATGGAAATAACTGGAGACGTATGGCATCGTCAGAAATGCCATTTATTTTGAAGGTATCACAGAACTCTAAAAAATTAGCTATATGAGTATTTAGATCTTCATCCTGCAAACCATCAAATTGAACAAACTGTTGAACCATTTGTATTTTAGTAGGCTTTAATTCAAAATTATTAGTAGCTATAACGGGCCTAACAATACTAGATTCTGCTCCTGTCAAGTTAGGTTTAGAATAATCATACACAGTACGCGGAGCATTCTATTCTTGCACATTTGGTGGTCGATTGTTTTCGTCCATCCCTTCAGTAGGATTGGATCTGTCTTGTTGTTCTTCTCTTTGGTAGTCTAGAGCTCGTCTAATTTCTCTACGATTTCTGTGAGCGGTAGCTTCAATGTCACTTTCGTATGCTAAAGGTCCTCTCGGGTTCCTTCTAGTCATAAACTAGAGGTACCTGCTAGGAGAAGAAAGAAATTTAGTATAAATAAAAATTTAACCTAAACAAAAATAAAAGTAAATTGCGAAATAATAAAATTATGGTTAAAATAATAGAAATAGAGCTTTCTTAATATTTTAGTGTCCCCGGCAACGGTGCCAAAAACTTGATCGTGTCAAACAGTCGAGATTTAATATTTATAAAAAGAATGATCGAACCTCTAGACTAACTATGACAACGATAGAGGCAAGTGCACCTATCGAAGAGTAGTATAGTTTAGGCAAGAGTATCTTATCGAACCCAAGGGAACCTAAAAGTACTACTACTCACTTTCTTTCTATTATTTAGCCTGAAATATGGAGTGATTGGTTTATTAATCTAAAAACTAATGAAATACTTAAACTAAATGCAAAGACAAAAGAACGAAACTTTGTGAAAAGACTGTGGAAAAACTCAGTTGATTACGACAATACCCTCAGGAAGAATCCACCTATGACTTCTCTTGTTATCCAACTTTTAATTCATATGACTTCTTTACTTAGCTTGATCTGTGAGACTCCCTAACCTATATTAAACCCTCTCTCGAGGCGAATAATGTCTAACCTTAGGTTAATTAGTGGAACTCTCGTTCTCTTATAATAACCTCCTAAGGAAGCAGTAAATCGATCAATGGACTCCCATATTAGGTTTCACCCTAATCCGACAAAATCTCATAACCCTATCTCTAGGCGCTCGATCAACTCTGCTTAATTATGTTAGATCTACTCTTAGGTAGGGTCTATTCCTCTTCCACCTAAGCATGTCAGATTAAATTAAGCAACATAATTAAGAACAAACTAAGTACTTATCATATAATTTAGAAATCAAATAACAAAATTCGTCATAGGTTTTATCCCCTTCAAGTATCTGAAGGGTTTAGTTCATAACAAAATAAGAAAACATCTCAAGAGAAAAGATAAAACAAAACATAAGAAATCCCTAAAACCCCCTGAAGGAATTGAAGAGGAGATCCTCTGTCTTAAGTAGAACTCCGATCTCTTAAGATGGATCAACTGGCTATCTCCGAGTATTTCCCTGAATAAAAGCTCTGGCAGAGAACTCTGCCCACCAAAATTTTCTCCAGAATGGCTACCTTGGGTTGTTTATATAGGCTCCTTAGATGCTTTACTTGGCTCCTAAGTACCTCCTTCAAGTAGAATTACTATTAAGGTGTTTAAGTGGACTTAGAAGTATGTTTCTTTGGCTTCAAGAATCCAAATTTGGGTGAAATTGCTTATTCCCGTAACAGGGGCACGGCCATGGCACACGCCCGTGTAAGTCGACTTCAGACTGTGGTGATTCTGTTGACACGACCATGCAAGTTGGGATTCAGGCCGTGCTTTAGGTCTGTTGATTGGGACACGGCCTTGTAATTCGTGCTTGGGGCGTGTCTTTGAATGATTGGCGAGGCACGACCATGTGACTTGAAGTCCAGGCCGTGCCAATTTCTTGGGTTGGCCCAATTCCATCCGTTTTAAGCCCGTTTCTCATTCTTTTCGTTCTCGAGTGCTTTCCTGAGTATAAAACATAAAAAGAAAGGATTAAGAGCACTTTTTACATAAATTGAGGGCTAAATCATCCAAAATCATACTAAATGTGGGATTAAAATATGTTACTTTTACGATTTATCAACATTAAGAGTTAGTATCAGAGATAAACACTAAACGAAATTGGTGAAGGTCATATTGTTGAATTGTTGAGACATTGAAGGAAGTTTGATCTCCAAACTTTCTTATGCTTGATAGCTCCAACTACACCAACTAGAAAGTTGACATGAGAGCATTTACTAATTTCATATATAGGAGAGAGTAGAAAGAAGTACTTGCTCATTGAAACCCACCAATTGTTCTATTGAATGGTGTTAGTACTCCCAAACTAAAGATTACTTGGACAAATAAGGGCGATCAGGTTACGACTCACAACTCCAAGGCTTTAAACACCACTTTTAAAAGAGTAGACCCCCCAAGAATTCAAAACAATATCTATGTGAGCAACTACTCTAGAGGCATACGCCATTCTTGAGATAATACATAAAGGGACTTCAATGGTGAAGCAATCCAAACTCCAAATGTTAATATTCAACTTCAGTAATCTCAAAATGTTAGAAAATGAAATATTATCTAATCTTTCTGCAAAATTGTGTGACATCTCTAACCAAGTGCTTATGTTACGATCAGGGTCGCCGTCGTCATCGGGTCGCCACCAAACCCTATCGACAACGTTGGACTGTCGTCGACCACATTCATAAAACCACCATCGGCCACTTCCTAATTTGGCTGGTTCGAGTCTACATCGTCTCAATCGATTTGGATGTGTCTCAATTTTTCAAGTTTTGCCAGAAAAAATTAGGTTACAAAAAAAATCTCTATGTCGGTTTTCGGCTCACATTTTTTATTCTAAATAAATAATAAAATAAAACTCTGCATGGAGATGATAGTCCACGATATAAAATATACATGCCAGAGATAATAATGAATTACATTTAAATTTCTAAAAATAACAACTTTGGTAGAATTACTTTATCATTCATAACAATAAAATAATATCAAACATTCATTCGCATATATTCCCCTAAGGATGCATACAATTACGAGAATGTTACATCTTACAAAAAATAATCATACATGAAGAAGAGAGAGAATTTTAGTCTGGATTTACACTATAAACATAGTGCAACCTGGCTCTAATACCAATTGTTGAAAAAATTTGGCTCGAAAACGATTTTCTTACACAACGAAAAATAAAAATTTTGAAAATCGACACAGTTTTTTATATTTATAACAATAGACTGAAGATGTACCTATGTTTTCAGATAGACGAATCCTTGTCATTCCCGGCTTTCAACCAAATGATCTTCTTCGCTATTCTCATATCACGAATTACTTCGAGTGTGGGCTCCAACAAAATGAATCAAACATAGAACTAGAACTAGTTTTATTTTCTTTTGGGGTGAAAACGAAAATTCTCTTCAAAATAGAAACCGACAGAATTATTATTCCAGAAAATATATTTAATTCTTAGAGAATGAAAATTTCTCTATTTTCGGGTAGAATAACAATATCTAAAAGTTGTGTGTAGCCCTACTAGTCCCATCTATTTATAGGTGGAAAAGGTAGAACCCTTGTTGAATTTTAAAAGTTTATTTCAACTAGAAAAACAAAATCCTAGTTCAGCTAAGATGTAAGAGGCGACATGTAACACCCCTAACCCGTACGCGTCATCAAAATAGGGTTACAGGGTATTACCATGCTTATTGTCCCTCATTCAAGCCCTCAAGGCCTTAGAAGCACTTCAGAAACAATTTGGGACTAAATTGGAAACATTTAGAATTTTATAGAAAAAGATAGAAAATTTCACACTACAAGGGTCACAAGGCGATGTGGACATTCGAAGTAGGGACACACGGTCGTGCCCCAGCCCGTGTCCGTGCTTGTGTAACTCTCTGACTTGGGTCACACGACCAAGCCACACGTCCGTGTGCCAAGCCGTGTAACTCTCAAAATGGCTTCATACGCCCGTGTGCCAGGCCATGTAACAGCCTAACTTGCAACCCTTTGAAACCTATAGGGGACACGCAGCTGTGTCGCATGACCTTGTGTGACACATGGCTGAGACACACGCCTGTGTCTTAGGCTGTGTGGACAAGAAATAGGCCAATTTCAAGCCATTTCTTTCGCCCAATTTAAGCTCACACCTACAAGCAATTTGCTCAACCAGTCAAACTTCAAAACATACCTAAAGCATGCATAATAAGACTAATTCAATATAGCATCTATCCATACAACCAATATGCCAAAAGGCACATCAGTCACAATAATCAAATATACTTAAAGATATGCATAATTTAGCCATTCATCAACCATACATTTTTAATCTATTTCCATACCAAACTTACCACAATGACCACATGCCAAAATCACATTCAACTATACTAAATTGGCCATTCAAAACATAACATTACTTGACAATTTCAACACTAACCATCAAAGCATTAAAATGGCAAAAGTTCATCAACTATAAAATCACATTTACAAGTCAAACATAATGACTATCTCACCAAACGCAATTTACCTATACATGCCATTATAACCATGACTCAAAATATCAAAATCTACTGAAATAGTCGTAGGATAGTGTGATATATTTTCGACGAGTTTCCAAACCAGTCGAGTTTCTGATAATATATAAAACATAGAAAAGAAAAATGACGTAAGCATATAATTCTTAGTAAGTTCGTAAATCATGAACAAAGCTTACCATTTCAATGCATAATCATAAAAATAGACATGAATCAATCCAACACAAGTTTGGCACAAACCTAAGCACCACCAACAACACAAGTTAGTGCTTAATCACATAACTTAGCCAAATTCATGGTAAGATAAATCTTATACTCATAATAAATATGAATTCATACTTTTGATGACATGGCTATTCATACTTTGATCATCAATACTTCATACCTTTCCATAATTTCATAATGTAATCAATCAGAACCCTTACTGGTTTATCTCTTTACATGCTCGCTGAACCACTTAGAATAATATCGGATACACGAGAAGCTCACACAAAGTATGCTAACACATGGTCAAAACCATTCCTTTCCTTTTCTTTTACGTAAATGCTCACACGAGCCATAAATGGGCCTGCTCACACGAGCTAACGGTCAAAACGTAGATACATGATGATGCTCACACAAGCTAATGAGTATCTGTAACAAATGTCGAAACTCAACCATTGATAGGACGTTCAGGACCAACACCCGAAACATGGTAACCCTAATGACATGTCATTTGCATCCTATATATTCTTGAGGTTCAAAGAAGGCTTGATAGTCGTCGTAACATTGTTGGATTTTCCGTCAAAGCATAACGTGATAATTAACATGTAACAGTCTGGTTTATACCCTAGTCGAACAGTGGTTTCAGGACCACGAATTTGAGTCTGTATAATATTTTAATATTAATTTATGCGTCATTAATATGTGATTAAGCATGTGGTAAAGTTTCGTATGTTAATTCATCCGTCTGTGTGTTTAATTTGACAAAAGGATTGAATTGTATTAATTGTAAAACTTGCATGCTATATTTTAAAGTGCTTATGTGTTGTGGCTTTATAAAAGTGATGGCCATAGGAAGCAATTAGACCACTATTTAATTTGTGGGTGAATAAAAGACAATTATGCCCATATTTTATGTTTGTTTTATTTATTAATTGAATGGATATTTTAGTAAAATGAATAATAATATGTTTGTAATAATAAATAAAAGAAAAGATGAATGCTATCATCTTATATTTGGGTGCCAAAATTGAAGAAAGAAAAAGAAGAGAAATTTGTTAGGGCACTCTACTTTATTTATGTAAGATTAAGGTATGTTTTGAGTCGATTTTAGATAATTTTTACGTTTTTGTAATTGTTGCTTAGAATGCTATCAAACCCATGTCTCAATTTGATGAATTGATAATGTTTGTGTAAGATGCCATTGATGTTCTGTTAAGCTTTTTGATGATTTTTGGTGTTAAATGAAAGATATGAGTTAGATGAATATACTTTGTTCTTGAATTTTTGATGAATTTAGCTAAATAGGACAAAATTGAGAAAATGGTAAATTGAGGGACTAAATTGCAAGTTTGATGAAAAATGTGGGCTTGTATGTGATGTATATGTATTCGGCTAAGCTTGTGTATGCATTGATCTTGTGAAATTTGATGTTTTGAGTAAAATGGACTAATTGATAAAATGTGCAAATGGGAGGGCTAATTTCTAAGTAGCCAAAAATATGTGTGTATGGGTTGAATTGAACGAATTAGTCAATAAAAGGGTTAATTCAAAATATGTTTAGATCAAGAACCGAGGAAAACGGACTTAGATCGCGGGAAAGTGAAAGTTAACGAGTAGCCATTTTCATTTCGATAAACCGAATCTGAGGTAAGTCACTATGAAAATAAACGTATTCGTATGATATTATACTTGTTCGTATGATAATGTTGATAATGTATACCTATGAGAGTATATGCTTATGAATTTTGAGATGAGTCTGACATAGTGATTAAGTCTGAGAAGTCCCGGTCGAACCTAGGAATAGATAGGATTAGCTATGTCATGACATAGGTATCTGTTCTGTTTCATCATGTAAGACCACGTCCGAGACGCTGGCGTTGATTCGTGATCTCGTGTAAGACCACGTCTGGGATGTTGGCTTCGATATAAGCTTTATGAGCAAGACCACGTCTGAACGTTGGCATCGATATGAGTTTTACGTGTAAGACCATGTCTAGGACATTGGCATCGTATTGATTTGTATAAGACCTTGTCTGGGATAGTGGCATTGATATCCGAGTGCATATAAGACCTCGTATGGAACATTGGCATTGTACAACTATTCCGATCTTACTGAGCATCCTCCTAGATTCCTAAAGGTTCAATGGGCTAGCTATGAAACGAATCGTAAATACGAGCTGTGAGCAAATAAGTGAATGATTATTCGTTTCAGGCACGTTGAATGCACATTAAGTGTGTATAAAAGGTAAGTACCTATATGACTATGATATGAAGAAAAATATGATCGAAAATGAGAATGTGAATCTTGAAATGTTGAATGTGGCAAATGTGGTCATAAGTTTATGAACCAAGTTATATAGGTGATAGTTGCTAAGTGATTGATTTGTGTCAATGTGTTTATTTGTATATGACTTACTAATCTTTTGGGAAGCTTACTCTGTGTGTATGTTTTCTCTATTTTATAGGTCGTCGAAGCTACTGAAGGCTCGGGATCGTCAAGGATCGTCATCACACTACTAAACTGATTTTGGTACCCTTTTTAAAATGTATATAGCTAATATGGCATGTATAGGCTAGTATGTCGGTATAAGTTGTTATGTGACCTTTGCCATGTGATTTGGCTATTTATGGGTTAAGACTTTACTTAAATGAATGTGTTATATGATGCCTATATTGATAAGGTGAAAGTATGTGAAATGACCAAGTTTTGAGTAAGTAAATGAATGAATTATGCTTGTGATGATATGAGCTTTAGTATTTGAAATAGTTATGGTTGGAATTTGGTATTGAATGCATGGATAGAATGATTAAATTGCATGTTCTCGGTTGCCATAATCACCGATAGGTGATGGTAAATGTTGATTGTAGGTGTGACCCTTTTGAATGGCATATTGGCCTTTCAAAATAGTCATAATCTTACGGACCACGGGGCATGCCCGGGTAAATTGAGAATGGTTTAAATTGCACACGACCTCGAGGGGTGCTTGATGGCGAGAAATGGCGATGTGATTTAGTAGTACACGACCTTAGCACACGGGCGTGCTTTGTGGCCGTGTTAATTTTGGAAGTATGTAACCACGGGGAGGTCACACGGGTGTGTTCATGTAGTCGTGGGAGAGGCACAGCCTACCCCCACGAGCGTGTCTCCATTGTATTCTAAAAAAGTTTTAGTTTCCTCAAAAATTGAGTCCTGACTCGGTTATTATCATGCTTAAGGTCTCGATGATCTACTTAAGGGACATCATGTTTGATATTATTGAATGCATGCATGATTAATTCTATAAATGTTTTTGATCTGTCTGGTAACGCCTTTAACCCTAATTCGGCGACGAATACGGGATAGAGGTGTTACATTTGGTTAGTATCAGAGCTACGCTTTAGTCGATTCTCGGACTAACGTAGCGTGTTAGAGTCTAGCTATACATGCCATATATTTGAACTGTGATAGTGTGATGAATCCTGACGTGTAAAATGTGATTTCTGTATAGCAATGGATCCCGAAAGAGCCGTAGCTGATGACATAGAAAGTAATGTGCCTGCTCCCGCGCAGAGGACAGAGCCTTCTGATCCAAGATCGGCTACAAGCTGTCAGGAGGGAGAAGCTAAACAAGCTTTCTTCTAGATGATGAGTGAATGGTTCACTCAATTCATGAGAAATAACCCGACTGTTTCACAACCCCGCCCGATTAATCCCCCTCGGACTACAGTTGTGCCACCAGTTGTGTATCCGAATCTGTTAAATAAGCCTCTGGTTGACAAGATCCGTAAGTATGGGGCTGGAGAATTTTGAACTACTAAGGATAATGATGCTGAAAAGGCTAAGTTCTGGTTAGAAAACACGATCCGAGTATTTGATGAAATGTCTCTGACTCTAGAAGAATGTACAAATGTGTGGTATCATTACTCCGAGATGCAGCTTATCAATGGTGGAAAACCTTAACTTTCGTTGTTCCGAGAGAACGAGTTACATGGGATTTCTTTCAGATTGAGTTCAGGAAGAAATATATCAGTGAGAGATTTGTTGATCAGAAAAAAATAATTCTTGGAACTAAAGTAAGGCCGTATGACTATTACAGAATATGAACGGGAATTTGTCAAGTTGAGTCAGTACACTCGTGAATGCGTATCGTCTGAGGCAATAATGTGTAAAAGATTTGAAGACGATCTTAATGAAGATATTCATTTGCTGGTTGAGATCCTAGAAATAAAAGAGTTCGTTACACTCGTTGACCGAGCTTGCAAAGCTGAAGCACTCGGGAAGGATAAAAGAAGAGCTGAGTCTGAAGCTCGAGATACAAGAAAGAGATTTCAGAATAAATCATTTCAGTCTGCTTCAAAGAGATACAGAGATTATCAAAGTCATTTCAGATAAAATGCTGGACATTTGAACAGAAATAGAGCTAAATCGCAAATGAGTTCCAAAACTCCAGCAATTTCAATGACCAGCATTGGTAATGTTCGATCCGAGAGACCCGAATGTAAACATTGTGGAAAAAGACATCCGAAAAGCTGTAGATTAAATGACAGAACTTGCTTCAAATGTGGATCATTTGATTATTTTATCTGTGATTTGCTTGAGCCTGTCGAACCAGAGACTGTTCAAAATCTAAGACCTGATAATGCACCTGCGAGAGGTCGATCATCAATGAATATAAAGAATGCCAGTGGTAGTCAGAGAACTATGAGAGACAATGTTGCCAGATCCAAAGCCAGAGCACTTGTCAGAGCGTATGCTATCGAGCTCGTGAGGAAGCTTCGTCGCCTGATGTTATAACGGGTACATTTACTCTTTATGATACTTCTGTGATAGCTTTAATAGACCCTGGTTCTACGCATTCATACATATGCATGAATTTAGTATATGGTAAGACTTTGCCTGTAGAGTCAACTGAATTTGCTATAAAAGTATCGAACCCCTTAGGTAAAAATGTCCTTGTTGACAAAGTATGCAAGAACTATCCATTAATGTTTTGAGATATCTGTTTTCTTGCTGATCTGATGCTCTTGCCATTTGATGAATTTGATATTATTCTGGGTATGGATTGGTTGTTCATGCATGTTGCTGTTATAAACTGTAAAAGAAAGACTATAGATTTACGAAGTTCGAATGATGAGACTGTACGGATTGAGTCTAATGATCTAAATGTATTGCCTGCTATGATATCCGTTTTGAAAGCTCAGAGTTATGTGAAAAAAGGGTATGAATCATATTTTGCTTATGTGATTGATTCAAAAGCATCCGAGAAGAAAGTTGAATCAGTACCCATTGTTTGTGACTTTTCTGATGTGTTCCCTGAAGAGTTACCGGGTTTACCTCGGATTCGTGAAGTTGAATTTGGTATTGAATTGTTTCCTGGTACGACACCTATTTCGATAGCTCCGTATAGAATGGTACCAACAGAGTTGAAAGAGTTAAAGTCACAGCTACAAGAATTTACTGATAGAGGGCTTGCTAGACTGAGTTTTTCGCCTTGGGGTGCTCCTGTTCTGTTTGTGAAAAAGAAAGATGGTATAATGAGAATGTGTATCGATTACAGTCAGTTGAATAAGGTGACTATAAAGAACAAATATCCGTTTCCCAGAATTGATGATTTGTTTGATCAGTTAAAAGGAGCTACTGTGTTTTCCAAGATTGATTTGAAATCAGGATACTACCAATTGAGAGTTAAAGATTTAGACATTCCAAAGACTACTTTCAAAACGAGGTACGGGCATTATAGGTTTTTAGTTATGCCATTTGGACTAAACAATGCTCCTGCTGTCTTTATGGACTTGATGAACAGAATTTTTAGACCGTATCTGGATCAATTTGTTGTTGTATTCATTGACAACATTTTGATTTACTCACGTGATGAGAATGAGCATGCAGAACATTTGAATATTGTGTTGCAAACTTTGACAGAAAAGTAATTGTACGCAAAATTTAGCAAATGTGAATTCTGGTTGAATGAGGTCAGTTTTCTAGGGCATATTGTGTCAGCTTCTGAGATTCGTGTTGATCTGAGCAAGATTTCTGCTATTCTAAATTGGAAACCTCTGAAAAACATGTCCGAAGTTCGTAGTTTTCTGGGTTTAGCTAGTTATTACCGTAGATTTGTTAAAGGCTTCTCGACTATAGCTACTTCGATGACTAGATTACTTCAGAAAGATGTCAGATTTGAATGGTCGAATAAATGTCAGAAAAGTTTTGACCAGTTGAAAACTCTGTTAATAGAAGCTCCAGTGTTAGTACAGCCAGAATCGGGTAAAAAATTTATTGTTTATAGTGATGCTTCGTTAAATGGCCTGGGATGTGTTTTGATGCAAGAGGGCAAATGGTAGCTTATGCTTCGAGACAATTAAAGCCTCATGAAAAGAATTATCTGACACACGACATTGAGCTCGTTGTGATTGTGTTTGCACTTGAGAAATGCCACTTGTTTTTAGATCATAAAAGTCTGAAATATCTAATGACCCAGAAAGATTTGAATCTACGTTAGAGAAGATGGCTTGAATTGTTAAAAGATTATGATCTGGTGATAGATTATCATCCGGGGAAAACAAATGTTGTTGCAGATGCTCTGAGTAGAAAATCATTGTTTGCACTAAGTGCTCTAAATGCTCAGTTAGATCTGTGTGATGATAGTTCTGTGGTAGCAGAATTAAAAGCAAAGTCATTGTTCTTAAAACAGATATGTGATGCTCAGAAATCTGATAATGAATTGTTAGTGAAACTAACTCAGTGTGAAGTGAATTCTGAATCTCAATTTCAAATTATGGATAGTTTTTTGAGATTCCAGGATCGTATCTGTGTTCCGAGAAATCTAGAGTTGATTCGAATGATATTAAGCGAAGCACATAATAATCGCCTATCTGTTCATCAGGGAGTACTAAAATGTATCATGATTTGATACGACACTACTGGTGGTCTGCATGAAACAGGACATTTCTGAATTTGTTTCAAAATGTTTAGTTTGTCAGCAAGTGAAAGCCGAACATCAAGTTTCGTTGGGACTATTGCGCTGATTTTGATTCCTAAATGGAAATGGGATAGAGTAACAATGGACTTTGTTTCTGGTTTGCCTCTGACTTTGAGAAAGAAAGACACAATATGGGACGTAGTTCACCGATTAACTAAATCAGCCCATTTTATTCCTATAAGATGTGACTACTCACTTGAAAGATTAGCTGAGCTTTATATTTCCGAGATTGTGAGATTGCATAGGGTGCCACTATCTATTATGTCGGATAGGGACCCAAGATTCACATCGCGATTCTGGAAGAAATTGCAAGATGCTTTGGGTACAAAATTGCATTTCAGTACAGCTTTCCATCCGCAGACAGATGGTCAATCCGAGCGAATCATTCAGATTTTAGAGGATATGTTGCGATGCTATATACTTGAGTTTATTGGTTCGTGGGAACAGTATCTACCGTTAATTGAATTTGCGTATAACAATAGTTTTTAGTCGAGCATCAAGATGGCACCTTGTGAAGTTTTGTACGAACGTAAATGTCGTACACCCCTGTATTGGACTGAACTCAGTGAGAATAAGATACACGGGGTTGATTTAATAAAAGATACCGAACAGAAAGTAAAACTGATCCGAGATTATTTGAAAGCAGCATCTGATCGTCAGAAGTCCTATGTAGACTTAAAACGAAAAGATATAGAATTTGAGATCGGCAAGATCGGCAACAAAGTATTTCTAAAAGTGTCTCCGTGGAAGAAAGTCCTCCAATTCAGACGTAAAGGCAAATTAAGTCCGAGGTTCATCGGACCGTATGAGATCATTGAACGTGTTGGGCCAGTGGCTTATAGATTAAGGTTGCCCTCTGAACTAGAAAAGATACACAATGTGTTTCATGTCTCAATGCTCCGTAGATATCGATCCGATCCGTCGCATGTGATTGCTCCATCTGAAATTGAAATCCGATCTGATATGACATACGAAGAGGAACCGATCCGTATACTAGCTCGTGAAGTGAAAGAGTTGAGAAACAAGATAATTCCGTTAGTGAAAGTATTATGGAATCAGCATAGAATTGAAGAGGCTACGTGGGAGCCTGAGGATTCAATGAGACCGCAATATCCGAATCTATTTAACAGTAAGATTTTCGAGGACGAAAATCCCTAAGGGGGAGAATTGTAACAGTTTAGTTTATACCCTAGTCAGAACAGTGGTTTCGAGACCACGAATCTGAGTCCGTATAATATTTTAATATTAATTTCTGTGTCATTGATATGTGATTAAGCGTGTGGTAAAGTTTTGTATGTTAATTCGTCCGTCTGTGTTTAATTTGACAAAAAGATTGAATTGCATTAATTGTAAACTTGCGTGCTATATTTTAAAGTGCTTATGTGTTGTGGCTTTATAAAAGTGATCGCCTTAGGAAGCAATTAGACCACTATTTAATTAGTGGGTGAATGAAAGACAATTATGCCCATATTATATGTTTGTTTTATTTATTAATTGAATGGATATTTTAGTAAAATGAATAATAATATGTTTGTAATAATAAACAAAAGAAAACATGAATGCTATCATCTTATATTTGGGTACCGAAATTGAAGAAAGAAAAAGAAGAGAAATTTGCTAGGGCATTCGGCTTTATTTATGCAAGATTAAGGTATGTTTTGAGTCGATTTTAGATAATTTCTACGTTTTTGTAATCGTTGCTTAGAGAGCTATCAAACCCATGTCTCAATTTGGTGAATTGATAATTTTTGTGTGAGATGCCATTGATGTTATGTTAAGCTTTTTGATGATTTTTGGTGTTAAATGAAAGATATGAGTTAGATGAACATACTTTGTTCTTGAATTTTTGATGAACTTAGCTAAATAGGGCTAAATTGAGAAAATGGTAAATTGAGGGACTAAATTGCAAGTTTGATGAAAAATGTGGGCTTGTATGTGATGTATATGTATTCGGTTAAGCTTGTGTATGCATTGATCTTGTGAAATTTGATGTTTTGAGTAAAATGGACTAAATTGATAAAATGTGCAAATGGGAGGGCTAATTTGTAAATAGCCCAAAATATATGTGTGTATTGGTTGAATTGAACGAATTAGTGAATAAAAGGGCTAATTCTGAATATGTTTAGATCAAGAACCGAGGAAAATGGACTTAGATCGCGGGAAAGCAAAAGTTAACGAGTAGTCGTTTTCATTCCGATAAATCGAATACGAGGTAAGTCACTATGCAAATAAACGTATTTGTATGATATTATACTTGTTCATATGACTAATGTTGATAATGTATACCTATGAGAGTATATGCTTATGAATTCTGACATGAGTCTAACATAGTGATTAAGTCTGAGAAGTCCCGATCGAACCTAGGAATAGATAGGATTAGCTATGTCATGACATAGGTATCTGTTCTGTTTCATCATGTAAGACCACGTTCGGGATGCTGGCGTTGATTCATGATCTCATGTAAGACCACGTCTGGGACGTTGGCTTCGATATAAGATTTATGAGCAAAACCACGTTTGGGACATTGGCATCGATATGAGTTTTACGTGTAAGACCATGTCTAGGACATTGGCATCGTATTGATTCGTATAAGACCCTATCTGGGACAGTGGCATCGATATTCGAGTGCATATAAGACCTCGTCTGGGACATTGGCATTGTACAACTATTTCGATCTTACTGAGCATCCTACTAGATTCCTAAAGGTTCAACGGGCAAGTCTGTGAAATGAATCGTAAATACGAGCTATGAGCAAATAAGTGAATGATTATCCGTTTCAGGTACGTTGAATGCACATTAAGTGTGTGTAAAAGGTAAGTACCTATATGACTTTGATATGAAGAAAAGTATGATCGAAAATGAGGATATGAATCTTGAAATGTTGAATGCCGTAAATGTGGTCATAAGTTTATGAACCAAGTTATATAGGTGATAGTTGCTAAGTGATTGATATGTGTCAATGTGTTTATTTGTATATGACTTACTAAGCTTTTAGGAAGCTTACTCTGTGTGTGTGTTTTCTCTATTTTATAGGTCGTCGAAGCTACTGAAGGCTCGGGATCGTCAAGGATCGTCATCACACTACTAAACTGATCTTGGTACCCTTTTTAAAATGTATATAGCTAATATGGCATGTATAGGCTAGTATGTCGGTATAAGTTGTTATGTGATCTTTGCCATGTGATTTGGCTATTTATGGGTTAACACTTTGCTTAAATGAATGTGTTATATGATGCCTATATTGATAAGGTGAAAGTATGTGAAATGACCAAGTTTTGAGTAAGTAAATGAATGAATTATGCTTGTGATGATATGAGCTTTAGTATTTGAAATTGTTATGGTTGGAATTTGGTATTGAATGCATGGATTGAATGATTAAATTGCTATGTTTCTGGTTGCCATAATTGTCTGATAGGTGATGGTAAATATTGATTGTAGGTGTGACCTTTTTTGGGTGGCATATTGGCCTTTCAAAATGGCCTATAATCTTACACGGATGGGGCACACGGGCGTGCCTGAGACCGTGGGTAAATTGGCAGAATGTGGCTTAAATTGCACACGGCCTCGACACGGGTGTGCTTGATGGCCGTGTGAGAAATGGCAGTATGTGATTTAGTAGTACACGGCCTTAGCACACGTGCGTGCTTGGTGGCCGTGTTGATTTTAGCAGTATGTAACCACGGGGAGGTTACACGGGTGTGTTCATGTAGCCGTGGGAGAGGCACGGCCTACCCCCACGGGCGTGTCTCCCCTGTATTCTAGAAAAGTTTTAGTTTTTCTCGAAATTTAGTATGCGTTTCAATTTATTCCCGACTCGGTTATTATCATGCTTAAGGTCTCGATGATCTACTTAAGGGACATCATGTTTGATATTGTTGAATGCATGTATGATTAATTCTATAAATGTTTTCGATCTGTCTGGTAACGCCTTTAACCCTTATCCGGCGACGGATACGGGATAGGGGTGTTACATAACATAATAGCTTTTAAATCAAATACATTAAAATGCTATTTAAACTTACAAACTGTAACAGCCCATTTTCAGTGAAATCAGAATAGTGGTTTCGGGACCACAAATCCGATCCTAAAATAATGTTTATTTTTATTTCATTATATGGTCCGTATTATGATAGACATGTCGTGTGAAAATTTTGATACAAAAATTTTATCGATTAAGTGTTTAATTACAAGAAGAACTAAATCGCATAAAATGTGAAAGTTGAATTCTAGTAGCTATAAGGATTAAATAGATATGGAATTCAAAAATAGCGGTCCTTATATGGTAATTAGACCATTAAAGAAAAGTATGTAGATTTTGGCGACTCATCCATGGAAATTTAGAAAAAGGGTAAGGACTAAATAGGAAATTAAAATAATTAATGAATTAAAAAGATGATAAAAATTGTCATCTTATTATTTTTATCATCTTCAACCTTACAACACATGAAAACCCTAGGAGAGAGAGAAGAAATTTTCAAGGCTTAATTGGGTAAGTTTCCTTATCCCGTTTTTAGTAATTTTGATATTTTTGAAACCGGGATAGTCTAATCTATCTATTTGGGGGATTAATTTGAAAAGTTATCAAGGTATGAAATTTGGGTCATGGATGAATATGCTGAATGAAACACCCCAAACCCGGCCCACAAGCCCTGACCGGATCTGGCATGTTCCTAAGAAACAACAATTCAAAACTTATTTGTTACTTTTGGAAAATTCGAGTAGTTTTGAAGAAAAATTTGTTTGAGTTGAGTTCAATTGGAAACGGTGTTGTTTATGTGTCAAAACATTTAACATTTATTTTTACAAAAAATTACTTTAACTTTAAATTGAAAAAAATCGTATCATACTAAAATAATTAAAATGCATGGATAAACAGTTTCATACTTGTGGCCTTATTACATCAACAACAAATCCCGAAATAATCCAAAATACTTAAGTATAGAAAGTCCAAAATAAAAGAAATTCTGAGCTGAGCATGGCCACCACTAAGCTCCTGCCGACCCGGTCCATTACTGAGTGTCACCTGAAAAATATCCCACAACGGGGTGAGTCAAACAGACTCAGTGTGTAACAGCCAACACTAAGTCCCAACAAATTTAGGCATATCAGTTCAAACATGTACAGATAGCAAATATAAGTAATGATGCATTCCCGAACCCAAACCTAGATTACCATCCGCTACACATCACCCGTACCAACCATCACACCGTGGGGACTACTAAGTCGACCCTCCATCCGCTACACATCATCGAAGGCAGTCGCTGCAGACGACTTGCACATCGCCCTTATAATTTCGTGGCATAGCCACCAGATAATATTTTGTGACATAAGTCACCACATTCAGATTTCGTGACATAAGTCACCACATTCAGATATTGTGGTATAAAACCACCAAATCACTTCCCCTTTCATAATCACCCATGTGCCCCATGTCATACAAATCATGCAAAGATTATGCCACATTCTTTATTTCACATTCTTACCAATATTCACATATGTGTCATAACAGGTATTCGTAACATTGTTAACATAGTTTTAGAGAATAACGTACCTGAATATGTCGTACCATTGAATGGTACCTTAAGCCATATCTTTCACATTCTTATTAACATGTATATTAAATTAAATCCGTAAATCTATTAAGATTCAGTGTGGGTTACACACCTGGTATTAATGCTTTCACTAAATCTCGAAATCTACCAAAACCGATTGCACTCCTTCCTAATACCCATAGTTAAAATCGGTTAGGCATTAATACTAAAATATGGCCTTGGCCGAATGTCACATGCACTTACCTTGTGAATCTTAGATCCCGAAATTAATCTTTGGTTGTGGTATCTATCGAAATCTCTATAGACCCATGTTAGAATCGATCGCTACACATGATCTATTAAAATGGCCTATGGTAGAATGTTACCATAGCTTACCTCGGATCTTAAAAGTCCCGAGAGATCCCTTCTTGAAATCGGCTATAATAGAAATCCCGAAATCCCTTCAATGTTTCAGCCAAACAATACTAATGGGATTAGTACCTTTTTTCCGACAGTTAGAGAAAGAAAAGAATCAAGAGTTCGACTAGAGAGATTCTTACCAATAAGATGACTAAAACGCAATTGATCACTACCTTCAAGAAATTAGCAAGAGAGCTTGCAGGAGAAATCGATTCAAAAGTGGCCACGAAGTGAACTTTTAGCTTTGAATAATCGGCTAGGGGTAACCTTAAGTGTTCGGCCTTTGTTAAGCACTAGAGAGATTCGGCTTCAACAAGAAACACAAAAAGAAGGGTATGAAGCTTTAGGGGTTACGGCAATGGTGGAATAGGGAGGAGAAGGTTTCGGCTAGAATAAAAGAAAAAAGAAGAGAAAGGTGTTGGTTTTGGAGAGAAAAAGAAAACGAAAGAGAGGCCAACATTCTTTATGAAATTCGGTTATCCCCCTTACAATACTTGGCTGAAAATCACCTTAAGGGAGTCCCTCAACCGGCCAACACTTTTCCCCCTTATCAGCTCCCTTACTTTCCTCCTATTTTATCTCTTCTTCATCTATTCGAAATAATCTAATTAAATAAAAATAAATCATCATTTATCTACTACTTTAGCCGAAATTTTAAAAGGATTAGACCATATCTTAAACTCCTCCATCTAGTCTCCCTATGCCGTCCACCTCTGTCTCTCTTTGCTGCAAAATAAAATTCCCCTTTTTGCTTCCCTTGTGGCTTGAACCCAAGCCTTTTCCCCTTGCTTGTGGCATCACACTCTAAGGCCCTAAGTGGCGCCTCCAAGCCACTTAAACAAGCCCATTTTTGTGTCATATTTCCCCTACTAATTTTCTTAAGGCCTATCAGGCTTAGCTCCCTCTTTGAAATTTAAAATCAAATAATTCTTAAGGCATTCACCTACATACTAAGGTTCACAAAATTCATAAAACACATTCCACATACACACAGACATGCTTCCACATATATATAAGCAAAATGCACAAGCCCCTAAATCCCGGATATTACAGTTCTACCCCCTTTAAAATAATTTCGACCTCGAAATTACCTGGTTAAAATAAGTGAGGGTATTGCTGTCGCATTGCTTCTTCCGACTCCCACGAAGCCTCTTCTGATCCATGATTATGCCATGACACTTTGACTAGAGGAACTGACTTCCTCCGTAACACTTTCACATCTCATTCCAAATTTTGAATCAGCTCCTCCTCGTAAGATAGATCTGGTCTCAGCTCCACCTCTTCAACCAAAACTACATGAGATGGATCTGATCGGTATCGATGTAGCATGGAAACATGGAATACATCGTGTATCTGCTGCAACTTCGAAGGCAACTCTAACTAGTATGCCACCGGTCCAATTTGCTTCAATACCCGATAAGGTCCTATAAACCTGGGACATAACTTCCCTTTGCGACCGAATCTCATTACCTTCTTCCACGGCGAAACTTTAAAAAACACATAATCTCCCACAGCAAATGCAATTTCCTTCCGTTTAAGATCCGTGTATGACTTTTTCCAGTCAGATGCCTCCTTCAATCGTGTTCGAATTACCTTAACCTTTTCTTCTGATTTTGTCACAATTTCTGGACCCAAAATCTGACGTTCCCCTAATTCGTCCAGGACGTAGGAGTGCGACACTTCCGTCCATACAACACCTCGTACGATGCCATTTTAATACTGGCCTGATAGCTGTTATTGTACGCAAATTCCGCTAAAGGCAAATACTCTTCCCAACTTCCTCTGAAGTCTATCACACATCCCCTCAGCATATCCTCCAACACTTAAATCACTCGCCGATCGCCCATCCGATTTGTGGATGAAAAGCCGTACTGAAGTCTAATCTGGTGCCTAAAGCCTGATGTAGTGCTTTCCAAAATCGAGACGTAAACCTTGGATCCTTATCCGAGATAATCGACATCGGCACTCCGTGCAGCCTCACAATCTCTGCCACATACAACTTTGCTAGCTTCTGGAGAGAATAGTCAACCCGCACTGGAATGAAATGTGCGGACTTTGTCAGCTGATCCACTACCACCCATACCGAGCCCTTCTTAGTAGGCATAAAGGGAAGCCCACTAACGAAGTTCATGGTAATCCTCTCCCACTTCCACTGTGGTATCTTAATCGGCTGAAGCAACCCTGATGGAACTTGGTGTTCAGCCTTAACTTGCTGACACGTTAGGTACTTCCCTACAAATTTGGTAACTTCCCGCTTAAGACCAGGCCACCAAAACTGTTCCCTTAGATCTCCATACATCTTACTTCCTCCAGGATGCATAGCACAAGGACTACTATGCGATTCTTGAAGAATTTTCTACCTTAGCTTATTATTCTTAGGCATACAAACCTTTCCCTTGAAACACAATACTCCATCGTCAATAATACCATAATCCTCCAACTCCCCACTCTGTACTTGCCGAAACTTAGCACTTAAATCATCCTCAGCCAACTGTCCCTCTTTCACCTCATTCAGCCGTGACGGCTTGACCTGCAACTCTGCCAGCAAACTTCCATCATCATAGAGGCTTAAATGTGTGAACATTGCCCTCAGATCCGTCACTACCTTCTGACTTAGGGCATCTGCCACCACATTCACCTTGCCTGGGTGATACTCTATAGAACAATCATAATCCTTCAATAATTCCACCCACCTTCGTTGTCTCAGGTTCAACTCTTTCTGAGTCAACAGATACTTCAGGCTCTTGTGGTCCGTGTAGATCACTGACTTTTCTCCATATAAGTAGTACCTCCACACCTTAAGAGCGAAGACTACTGCTGCCAATTCCAAGTCGTGCATCGGGTAGTTTACCTTATGTGGCCTTAATTGTCGAGACGTATAAGCAACTACTTTCCCGTCCTGCATAAGGACACCTCCTAATCCTGTATGGGATGCATCACAGTATACCATAAAATCCTTCCCTGCCTCAGGCTGAATCAAAACTGGAGCTACAGTCAAGACTCTCTTAAGCTTCTCAAAGCTCTCCTGTTGCTTATCAGTCCATATGAAAGGTACCTCCTTCCTTAGCAACTTCGTCAAAGGTGCGGCTATTGACGAGAACCCTTCTACAAACCTTCTGTAATAGCCTACTAAACCCAAGAAACTCTGAACTTTTGCCACGGACTTAGGTGGTTTCCAATCCAACACTGCCTCAATCTTCCGAGGATCCACCCTTATCCCTTATGCAGATACCACATGTCCTAAGAATGTAACTTCCTTCAGCCAAAATTCACACTTGCTGAACTTAGCATATAGCTTTTCCTCCCTTAACACTTGTAACACAACTCGGAGGTGCTCATCATGTTCTTCTTCCAACTTCGAATACACCAAAATATCATCTATGAACACAACAACGAACCGATCCAGATAGGGTTGGAAAACCCGGTTCATCATGTCCATGAACGTGGCTGGGGTGTTTGTCAATCTGAACGGCATTACCAAGAATTCATAATGCCCGTACCTTGTTCGAAAAGCCGTCTTATGGATATCTACTTCCTTCACCTTAAGCTGATGATATCCAGACCTTAAATCTATCTTCGAAAATACTGCGGCCCCCTTAAGATGATAGAACAAGTCATCTATTCTTGGCAAAGGGTACTTGTTCTTGATGGTCAGCTTATTCAACTGACGATAATCTATGCACATGCGCATAGTTCTGTCCTTCTTCTTCACAAACAAGATCGGTGCTCCCCATGGAGACACATTGGGACGGATAAACCCACGATCAAACAATTCTTAGATCTGAGCCTTGAGCTCAACCAACTCCTTTGGTGCCATTACATGCGGGGCAATTGACACGGGAGTCGCACCGTGATAAGTCAATTTCGAACTCCACCTCTCTATCCGGGGGTATTCCAGGTAATTTCTCCGGTAAGACATCCACAAATTCTCTTACGGTTCTAACTCCACTAACTCCCCCTTCTTTTGCATCCAACGCACTAACGAAGGCCAAAAATGCCTTGCACCCTTTCCAAACCATCTTATCCGCCTTTAATGCCGAAACTACGTTAGACAAGTAGTTTCTTCTTTCTTCTATCATAATTATCGTCTTATCCTCTAGGGTCCTTAATTCCATGCGCTTAGCTGCACAATCCAATATAGCCTGATGTTCCACTAGCCAGTCCATACCAAGGATGAGATCAAATTCTTCGAAGGGTATTTTCATCAAGTCGGCAGGAATACCACTCCCTGAAGCTCTAGAGGTACACTCTGAAATATCTTATTCACCACTACAGTTTGACCTAATGGGCTTACTACAGTCATCTCCCTATTAGATAGTTCAGAGGCTATACCTAGTGTTTCAACTACTCTACATGCAATATAAGAATGGGTAGAGCCAACATCAATTAGAACAAAATAAGGCTTGTCAGCTATAAGGAACGTACCGATTATGACGTTCGGTGGGTCTCCATCCTCCCTCCGATGAACCGCATATACCAGACCTGCTGTCTTGCTTCCGTGTTACCTACACCTCGGCCTGGTGTTTCCCGTCCTCTACCAGAACCATTACTTTTGCCAGCCGAACCACGGCCTCGCGGTGGCTGCTCTCCTCCTCTTCCAGCCTGGTTAGGACCTTGGCTTACTGGTCGACCCCTTTCTGCTCTCATAGGACAATCCTTAATCATGTGGTCCTTAGACCCACACTTGAAACATCCTCCCGTCTTCTTCCAACACTCTCCTAGATGTATCTTCCCACATTGGCCGCAAGTACGGTACTGTCCTCCCGTAGCAGCCTGCTGACCTCATGGCCCATCACTTTTAGGCCTCTTCTGCACATTCCCCGATGACCCTGATGATCTAAAACCTCTCTTTTGCCTATTTTGGTCCATATTCTATCTCACAGAGTCCTTAATTCCTTCGGCTACCTTAGCCTTTTCTACCAATACGGCAAACTTCCGCTCTTGCTGCGGAGCTATCAACAACCTCAGATCATCCCTCAGTTCGTCCTCAAACCGGACATATCGCTGATGTTCCGTAGCCACGATTCCTCTAGCATACCGGCTCAACCTTAAGAATTCAGCCTCGTACTCTGCTACAGACTTATTCCCTTGAACTAGCCTCAAAAACGCCTTCCTCTGTGCATCCACATAACTAGTTCTAATGTACTTCTTCTGATATGCCGCCTTAAAGTATTCCCATGTAAGATCATCAGCGGCAGCACCATCCCGCACCGTGAGCCACCATTGATATGACTCATCGCGGAGTAGCGACACTACCCCTTTCAGTTTTTCCTCGGCAGTTAGGTCCAAGTCATCCATAATCTGTTCCGTCGCCTCTAACCAATACTCAGCTGTATTGGCTGCCACACTAGATACTCCACGAAAAAACTCAGCTCTATTAGCTCGAAGTTGCTTAGGTACCGACTTCCGAGCTCTCATGCCTCCTCCCGCTCCAAACACCTTTCCAAAACTCGCAAAGATCACCGTGATACTACATTTTCCCGTCGATCCTCGATATTCCACATCGGTGGTGGTGGTGGTGGCATTTCATTTTGGACCCTTTTCACGACCTAACGGCTCCGACACGGTCATTCGGCCTCTACCACTACCACGCATGCGTTCCGACCACGCCCCTAGAGTTCATACTTAGAATCGCGTTTATCCGATTAAAAAATTTATAAATTACTTTTTGTTCCACTGATTTATCACGAACAGTCTTATGTTCAATAGTTCTAAGGAGTAGTTCTTTCGAATTCATACACATACAGTCTCAATTCATTCATTCAATCACATTCATGAACTTGGTTCATTACAGAAAAATGTTGTAGTTGTCATTGTTTGTTGGTTTCCACTACCCAAGGGTATTTTCGTAATTTTATCCTATAGGGGTATTTTGGTAATTTTCCAACTTAGGGTATTTGAAAATTTCACAAGGTAGAGATTTTGGCATTTCCACAAAATTGAAATACTTGGTAAGAAAATTTCAAGGGTAAAATGGTAATTTTATAATCTGAGGGTATTTTCGTAATTTTTCAAGCCAGGGCATTTCGGTAAATTTTTTTTTTTGCAAAATATGGTTCCTGGTGACTTTTTAAAATAAGGGTATTTTTAGAAATTTTTAATTTGAGGGCACTTCGGTAACTTTCTACACTGAGGGTATTTTGGTCATTTGTACGGGTTAGGGGTAATTTGGTCAATTTACAAATCAGGGGTATTTTGGTCATTTTTAAATCAAGGGTACTTTGAAATTTTAAAATCACGATTTGTCTTTAGAATTTCACAAAACAAGGTGACGGGTCCCTTTCGAATTTTAGTTATTGAGTTTAGCCTGTGACTGAGTCCTCTTGGTTAGGGCGAATCGTCACTATGCACCAGGTAGGATTCGATCGGAGAGGAGATGAGTCACTAGGACTGCTTAAATACCAAGCTCCCCCTGAATCCAATCCTAGACATGCGCACAACAGTTGCCACACCTTTAACTCGGTGACTCAGACACAGGTTTGTTTGGTTTGACTTTAAGTTTTATGTATCTTGGTGTTGAAGTAGGCTAATCCTAGGGTTTAATTCCTAGTTTATTAATCTACATCCCTATAAGTCCCACATACAAATCACGAAAGAGTTAGGAGTACTTACCTGGTGGACTTCGGGCCGGAGACTCAGGTGCCATGCCAGAAAACCTGCTCAATTAAACCCAATTTCAAAGGAAAGAAAACATTTTGGGCCCAAAAAGCCCTCGAGGTCGAGTTTTGAATCGGGCTCTGATACCAAACTGAAACACCCCAAAGCCGACCCACAAGCCCTGACCGGATCTGGCATGTTCCTAAGGAAAAACAATTCAAAACTTATTTGTTACTTTTGGAAAATTCGAGTAGTTTTGAAGAAAAATTTGTTTGAGTTGAGTTCAATTGGAAACGGTGTTGTTTATGTGTCAAAACATTTAACATTTATTTTTACGAAAAATTACTTTAACTTTAAATTGATAAAAATCGTATCATACTAAAATAATTAAAATGCATGCATAAACAGTTTCATACTTGTGGCCTTATTACATCAACAACAAATCCCGAAATAATCCAAAATACTTAAGTATAGAAAGTCCAAAATAAAAGAAATTTTTAGCTGAGCATAGCCACCATTAAGCTCCTACCGACCCGGTCCATTACTGAGTGTCACCTAAAAAATATCCCACAACGGGGTGAGTCAAACAGACTCAGTGTGTAACAGCCAACACTAAGTCCCAACAAATTTAGGCATATCAGTTCAAACATGTACAGATAGCAAATATAAGTAATGATGCATTCCCGAACCCAAACCTAGATTACCATCCGCTACACATCACCCGTACCAACCATCACACCATGGGGACTACTAAGTCGACCCTCCATCCGCTACACATCATCGAAGGCAGTCGCTGCAGACGATTTGCACATCTCCCTTATAATTTCATGGCATAGCCATCAGATAATATTTTGTGACATAAGTCACCACATTCAGATTTCGTGACATAAGTCACCACAATCAGATATTGTGGTATAAAACCACTAAATCACTTCCCCTTTCATAATCACCCATGTTCCTCATGTCATACAAATCATGCAAAGATTATGCCACATTCTTTATTTCACATTCTTACCAATATTCACATATGTGTCATAACAGGTATTCGTAACATTGTTAACATAATTTTAGAGAATAACGTACCTGAATATGCCGTACCATTGAATGGTACCTTAAGCCATATCTTTCATATTCTTATTAACACATATATTAAATTAAATCCGTAAATCTATTAAGATTCAGTGTGGGTTACACACCTGGTATTAACACTTTCACTAAATCTCAAAATCTACCAAAACCGATTGCACTCCTTCCTAATACCCATAGTTAAAATCTATTAGGCATTAATACTAAAATATGGCCTTGGTCGAATGTCACATGCACTTACCTTGTGAATCTTAGATCCCGAAATTAATTCTTGGTTGTGGTATCTATCGAAATCTCTATAGACCCATGTTAGAATCAGCCTGCTACACATGATCTATTAAAAATGGCCTATGGCCAAATGTTACCCATAGCTTACTTCAGATCTTAAAAGTCCCGAGAGATCCCTTCTTGAAATCGGCTATAATAGAAATCCCGAAATCCCTTCAATGTTTCGGCTAAATAATACTAATGGGATTAGTACCTTTTTTTCTGACAGTTAGAGAAAGAAAAGAATCAAGAGTTCGGCTAGAGAGATTCTTACCAATAAGATGACTAAAACGCAATTGATCACTACCTTTAAGAAATTGGCAAGTGAGCTTGCAGGAGAAATCGATTCAAGAGTGGCCACGAAGTGAACTTTTGGCTTTGAACAATCGGCTAGGGTAACCTTAAGTGTTCGCCTTTGTTAAGCACTAGAGATTCACTTCAACAAGAAACACAAAAGAAGGGTATGAAGCTTTAGGGTTACTGGCAATTATGGAATAGGGAGGAGAAGGTTTCACTAGAATAAAAGAAAAAAGAAGAGAAAGGTGTTGGTTTTGGAGAGAAAAAGAAAACGAAAGAGAGGCCAACATGCTTTATGAAATTTAACTATCCCCCTCACAATACTTGGCCGAAAATTACCTTAAGGGAGTCCTCAACCTACCAACACTTTTCCCCTTATCGCCTCCCTTACTTTCCTCCTATTTTATCTCTTCTTCATCTATTCAAATAATCTAATTAAATAAAATAAATCATCATTTATCTACTACTTTAGCGAAATTTTAAAAGGATTAGACCATATCTTAAACTCCTCCATCTAGTCTCCCTATGTCCACCTCTGTCTTTCCTTCTTGCAAAATAAAATTCCCTTTTGCTTCCTTGTGGCTCGAACCCAAGCCCTTTCCCTTGCTTGTGGCATCACACTCTAAGGCCCTAAGTGGCGCCTCAAAGCCACTTAAACAAGCCCATTTTTGTGTCATATTTCCCCTACTAATTTTCTTAGGGCCTATCAGGCTTAGCTCCCTCTTTGAAATTTAAAATCAAATAATTCTTAAGGCATTCACCTGCACACTAAGGTTCACAAAATTCATAAAACACATTCCACATACACACAGACATGCTTCCACATATATATAAGCAAAATGCACAAGCCCCTAAATCCGGATATTACACTAAAAATTAGAAATTTATGGTATAAATAAAAGGTTGTTGATCGATGAACAACTTTTACAAAGTGATTTTTGATGAAAACATGATTTAGGGACTAAAATGTAAAGTTGTGAAATTTGATGAAAAATTCTAAATTTTTATGAATACTTGTGTTGTAAATTTTGTAATTGGATTTTGGTTAGGCTTGGAATAGAGAGTAAATTTCACAAGTTTCATTTTTCGAGCCTAGGGATGAACTTGGAATTTATGGAAAAGTTAGGGGCAAATTGGTAATTTTGTCTAGGACGTAAATTGAGTCCAAATGAGTATGAAATAAGAAAAATTGATGATTAAAGCTATTTATAGATCTGGACAACTCACATTCGAGGTTAGATCGAGAAAAAGAAAAGGTTTTGGATTAGTAGATTACTTACGTGAACAAGTGTCGAGGTAAGTTCGTGTAACTTAATCGGGCATGTAAATATATTTAATTGAATGTTTTGTTTGTATGAAATGTGACTTATATTGATTTACATTACTTGAATGCTATAATGAGAAATCTAATACATGCTTGAATGGTCAAAAGGGGTTAAGTCCCGATTGAATATTGAATTCCGATGAATATATGTGCTTTCTCGAAATGGATGAAGTCCTACATTTGTTGCGGACGGGATTTAGCTCGAAAGAGTATTCCTATTGACCTCATTATAGAAAGGATTTAGCCCGAACGGGTAATCCTGATATAATACCTCTCGAGTATACGTTATGATTAGGGTTTAGCCTGGACTAGTAATCCTAATCTAGCTCTTCTGAGCATACGTTTATATAAAGGATTTAGCCTGCACTGGTAATCATGTTATATGATATGTAATATCCAAGAATTAGGGCTTCTGCATAATTGCTAAATTGTATGAAGTAGCATGCCTATGTGTGTTTGAATGTGTTATATGAATTTTTAAGAACTTCAATGTGTAGGTAAATGCCTTAGAAAATATTAGATTTTA
The DNA here is from genome assembly GCA_025506655.1 of Gossypium rotundifolium. Lineage (NCBI taxonomy): Eukaryota > Viridiplantae > Streptophyta > Magnoliopsida > Malvales > Malvaceae > Gossypium > Gossypium rotundifolium. The sequence continues at coordinate 102,772,399 of CP106731.1, forward strand.
AGTATTAAAGGGGGAGCTAAGCTTGTTAGGCCTTAAGAAAATATGTAGAGGGAATTGGACATAAGAATGGGCTTGTTAAAGTGGCAAGGAGGTGCCACTTAAAGCCCTAGGAAGTGACGCCACAGAAGTGCAAGGAGGGCTTAGGTTCGAGTTGCAAGGAGAGCATTTTTGGAGTTTTATTTTGCAGCAAGGAGGGGAGGTAGTGGACGGCATGTGGACTCTAGAAGGAGCAAGTATAGATGGGGTTGGAGAGTTAAGGATTCGGCTAAGGAGGAGTGGATCAAGGGATAAGGGAGAGAGGGAAGAGAGTTGGCCGGCCTAGGGACTCCCTTGGTGCTATTTTCGGCCAAAAGGAGGGAAGGAGGTCATTTTTTCTTTCTTTTCTTTTCAGGAGTGCTTTTGCCGAAATTCTTCTCTTCTCCTATTCTTCTTTTTCTTTCCTTCTACCCCAAATCCATACCTATTCCCTAGTAGCTGAATATTTTTTTGTCATTAAGAGCCATAGCCGAATCTCAAGGTGCCCTTATTCTCTCTTCTTTGTCCCAAGTCTTAAAAGCCGAAGTGGATGATAGTTCTCTTCTCCTTCTTTCAATTAGTGTTATCACCTTTTCCCGAAACCATTCTTTTTCTATTATATTCAAAAGTCGAATCTCTAAAGGAGGGTTGTCGACTACTCTCTTAGTCTTCATAAGCAACGTGGGTGGTAAGTAATTCTTTCCTTAGCAATCGGTTTCCTCTCTCTCTCTTTTGGTGGCCAAAACCGAATGGTTGGCCTTGATTTCCTAGGATGGCCGAATGATCATGGGGTCATTATTTTGTGTTTCTTTTAGGTGTAGCTAGCGTAAAGGACCAGTAAGGATTCTTTTGGGGTTCGGCTACTCAAGGTAAGGAGCAAGTTTTCGGCCAAAGGTTATTCCATAAGTGTTTATATGTTAAAACCGAAACTAACACTGAGTGTATAGGGATTTTGACAACTTCAGGAACAAGTAACCATTTCGGGATTTAGAAAAGCAAGGTGAGTGGGTTATGAACATTCGGCCAAGGCCATATTTAGTGATTAATGATTGGCCAAATTCTAACTTTGATTTTTAGGGAGGTGTACACTCTATTTTGGTAGACTTTTTGGGATTCAGTGAAAGCGTTAGTAACCAGGTGTGTAGCCCTACACTAATACCTAATAGATTTATGGTATTAACTTAATATGCGTGTTAATAAGAACGTGAATGATGTGGCCAAAGGTACCATTCAATGGTACGACATACTCAGGTACGTTATTCTCTAAAGATTTGTTAATAGTACTATAAACATTGAATATGACATATATGAAATTGATTACAAATATGAATAAGGCATATGGCATGATATTTGCATAACTAGTATGAAATATGGGGCATATGGGTGATTATAAAAAGGGGAAGTGATCCGGTGGTTTTTACCACAAATTTGGTGACTCATGTCACATAATCTGAATGTGGTGACTTATGTCACATATTATTATCTGGTGACTTTGTCACAATTATCTGGTGGCTATGCCACAATTTATAAGGGCGATGTGCAAGTCGTCTGCAGCGACTGCCTTCGATGGTGTGTAGCAAATGGAGGGTCGATTTAGTAATCCCCATGGTGTGATGGTAGGTACGGGTGATGTGTAGAGGATGGTTATTTAGGTTTGGGTTTAGGTTTGCATCATTAACTATATATGTTTTATACATGATTTGTATGCCTAAATCGTTGGGTGTTTGTGTTGATTGTTACACATTGAGTTTGTTGACTCACCCCGTTGTGGGACATCTTTTCAGGTGACACTCAGTAATGGACCGGGTTGGCAGGAACTTAGTGGTGGCCATGCTCAGCTCAGAATTTATTTTATTTTAGGACTTCCTATTTATTTGAAGTATTTTGGATTTATTTCGGGTTTTCTTTGATGTAATAAGGCCACTAGTATGAAACTATTTATGCATGCATTTTAATTATTTTAGTATGATACGATTTTTATCAATTTAAAGTTTAAGTAACTTTTCTTAAAAATAAATGTTAAAGGTTTTGACACCTAAACACAAATGATTTTCAATTAAATGGTAAACTCTAAAAACTCGGCTTTTCCTTCAACTTATAGTTTTCAAATGCAACGATAAAGTTTTAATAAGACCTAGTCTTCAAGAACAACACCATTTTCAATTTGAACTCAACCCAAACATGTTCTCTTTAAAATCACCCAAGTTTTTCCAAAGCAATAAACACGTTTTGAACCGTTTTACTCAAGGAACCTACCAGATCCGTTCAAGACTCGCGGGCCGGGTTTGGGGTGTTTCATGATATGTGGCTCAAAAATGTGTTCCTTAGTTAAGTGCCCTAATGGGTACCCTTAAATAAGAATTAATGGATTATTGAATTGTACACCTCGAGTGTACTTCTAAAGCATCCATCGAAATTTCAATGATTCAACGGACACAACTCTTGACCTGGTATGAGAATCTTATGATGAAATGTTAATGACTTGAAAGAATACTGCTTGATGAGCTCATCTATGTTTATTTGATTTATATGAATATTTTGGTGACTAATATGTTTGATTGAACGCATGTGTTTAGGCAATTTTGCTAATGGATGGAAAACATGATATTGTATGCTTAGATTAATAAACGGGATTGGTAAGTTTAGTTTTCGTTATACAAACTTACTAAGCATGTAATGCTTACTCCGTTTTTTTTCCCCTATTTTATAGTGCTCGAAAGCTCGCGAAGGTTGGAGATCATTGAAGCATCGTAACACTATCAACTAGTCATTTTGGGTATACTTAGTAAAATCATTTTGGTATAATGGCATGTACAGGGCAACTTAGCCAATAGTGGCTTGAAAATGATGTTTTGTAACCTAGCCATTGGAATGGCTAGTAATGGCTTATTTTGGTATGATTAAGCTGGCTATTATGATATATTTATATGTGTTATGTTAAATATATGTGATCAAATGATGTTAAAGCCTAAGTTAATCCAAGGTAAGTTTATAAATATGTGTGCATGTAGTGGTATGCCTTGTAAATGATGAAATTTCCTTGAGATGGATGCTTGAAATGGTTGGATTGTATTTGGTATGTTTTAGTGAAGGAACATGGTGAATTTGGGTGACAAATGAGGCTAGGAAATGGCTTAATTTTGTCAACACGAGTAGACACATGGGCGTGTGCACACACAGCCAGCCCCATGGGCATGTGGTCCGGCCGTGTGTCCCCTGCACCTAAAAATTTAGAAATAGAATGCTCAGGATTGGGCACACGGGCAGAGCAGAGACACAGACATGTGTCTTAGCCATGTGGTTGACACGGCCTTGAACACGGGCGTGTTACATGGCTGTGTGAAAACTGCACCTAAATTTCAAAAATTAAATTCGCCATACGGCCTAGCACACGAGCGTGTGACTTGGTCGTATAACTTAAATTTCTTCATGCTTGCAATTCGAAGAGTAACAGGGGTTAGGGACACGGGGGTGTGAGCCCTACAACCTTGGAAAATTTTTGAAATGTCACAAAAAATTTTATGAGTTCTTGATTAAGTCCCGACCCGATTTTAATGCTCATATTGGGCCTCGAAGGTCCAATCAAGGGACGTTTTGAATAATAATGATGAATGAATAGTGATTAACATGAAATGTAGGTAAATGTTTCAAAAAATTTTGTAATGCTCTGTAACCCTATTCTGGCGACGGATACGGGTTAGGGGTGTTACACGAACTTACCTCGATCACAAAAACGACGAAATAGGATCAATTAGTCCGATACTTTATCTTTCCCTCGATCTAGATCAGTATGAGGCTTAACTTGATCTAAATAATCAAATTCAATCCATTCAATATTCATTCTATTCAATACAATCCAAAATACATACTTTTATAAATTTATACCTTTACCCCTAATATTTTAACTTCTTTACAATTTAGTCTTTAAGCCCGTAAATTGAAATTCATGAAATTTCATCTACACACAAAGCTAGCTAAATTCAATACACACTCATAGCAACTCATACAACTCATTATGTCACAATTTCACCTTATATTTTACACATTTTACAAATAAATCCCTAATTGACATTTTCAACAAAAATCACTTTACAAAAGTTGTTTATATATTAACAAGGATTCATTTTTTTCATAAAACATTAAAAACCACATGAATACATTCATGGAAAAACCCTATCCTTTTAACAATTTTGCAAATTAGTCCCTGAGCTAGCTAGATTAAGTTACAACGATCCCGAAAGCATAAAAATCATTAAAAATGGGACAAAAATCACTTACATGTAAGCTAGAGAATGAACTAAAACTTCAAAGCCCTAAATGGTGTTCTTCCTTCTTCATTTTCGGTGGAAGAAGAAGATGAATGAAAATTAAAAGAATTTTTTTTTGTTTATTTTAACCTTTATTACTAAATTACCAAAATAACCTTTAAAAACTTTAATAATTTCAATAAAACCAATCTCATAAATTTCCACTATCACTTAAATGGTCTAATTACCATATAATTACTCATACATTTTAGTTCTATATCCATTTAATACCTTTAGTTACTAAAACTCTAATTTTGTTTCTTTTACGAATTAGTCCTTTTTACCAAATTAAGCATGCAAACGATAAAATTTCTTAACGAAATCTTTATATGACCTTGATAATATTTTTTAGACATTAAAATAATAATAAAATAAATATTCTCACATTGAATTTGTAGTCCTAAAACCACTGTTTCAATTTCACTGAAAACGGGTTGTTACACGATAGCCTTAGTTAAATATACTAGGATTTGTCGTCCCCCCTTATTACATAAGGGGCCTTTGGGCCTCTTCCATATCAAGTTGAATGACAAGTACTTCTCGGGCTTTTAACCGAATTCTTTATAATCCAACCCAATATTTGTTTTTCTATTTCTCAAAAATAAACTTCAATATATTTCCTATTAAATAATTTTCTCAACCCAATTCTAATTCTGTTAAAATAATGAGAACTTTACCATAAAAAAATCTATGAGAAAATATATTTAATATTTCCACATTCAATGGTTCACAATGTCCAAATGATTTATTTCCATTTTCGAACTTCATTTATTCAAAAAACATAAATTCATTTTTCAGGCCATTTTATTTTTCATTTTCATTTTGGAGAAAATCACATTCATTTCCAAATGATTTCATTTCTCCATTTTCATTGTCATTTTGAAGAAAACCTTAATCATTTCCAAATGTTTCCTATTTCTCCATTTCACCATTTCTATTCATTTCTGCTCATTTGATTCAACATAAAATTCATTTCTGGTTTCAACGAGCTAGCGAAGGGACCAATTGGACATATGCAATTAAGGATCAAATAATTTATAATTAAGTTCCATCTTTTCGCCTATTAATTATAAAATCATTTAGTCAGAAATTCATTCCACTATAGTATCGTGGCTGACCTCTCCCCAATGGCATGACATTACGAAAGCAACTCAATCAGTACTCGTCCAATGACTTTGTCATAAGTGTGTTTCCCTCATAGGACATCATAGGATATCATTAATCTCTTTGGGATAATATTTTTTCTCCCAATATAATCCTATTTTGGCTCATGGTAACCATTACATCTTCCTTCATTAAAATTCAATCGTTATCAAATAGTGATCATGTCATCCATCACAAAGATGAACGATCTGTAGCCACGTTTACTTTCCATCAACCATGTAATTCCAATGAGAGGATATCATTTACCCAAGTCTCAGGCTATGAATTCCACTATTATAAACGACGCTACATACTGCAGAAGTAGTATGCCCAACACACCAACTTTCGATTCCTTATATATTTGAACATAGGCTTTTACTTACATCAAAGTGTACGAGCCACACATACATGGTCCGTCATCCACTCAGGATTTATGTATGTCACATAATGAATGTTACAAGTGAATAAATCCATAAACAGATTCACGATCTATTCTTCTTGGGTCCAGTCTGATGTACTGTCAATCCAGCCAATCACATCTATGTCTCTATCTTTTGGAAGTCATTCGCTTTAATGCCCAAGACAAAACATCTCCCCAATTGGACTTGATAGACGACATATTAGTCTTTCAATCGGTTTACTCATTTTCAATTAGACTAAGGACATGTTTAGGTATGTCTACTAATATAAGTTGTATTTCCGTATTACGGTTCGACCACGTAATACCGCTTAATATTAGTTTAAACATTAGATAACTAATAAGCAATATTTGTTTCCATTTTGCTTTGCGTGCAAAAACTATATGAGGACAATCTTACCAAGTATATTACTGTAATCCATGAATTTGTTTTATTATTCAATCTGTTTGAAAAAATTACAAGTTTACAAATGAATATATTACACTCAAGACACCAGATCCAATAGTCTCTACCAAAATGTTTCTCTATAAGGTAATTGCCATAAAGGAGGCTAAGGATATCAACGCAATAAGGATCAACAAGTTAATTGGATTTCTGTAAATATTCGAGATGAATTTGAAGGAAAAGAAAAAGGAAAAGTCAAGATAAAAAAGAACATTTCTCTACAAGTTGCTTCCACAATTACAATTGAAGATGAAGCTACCATTAAGGACTTACAGGAGCAATTAACCCTTCTAACTATGAACTTCAATAAGACATTTAAGAAGCTGTTGAGGAATAGAAAATGATTTGAAGGAGATTTATCACTAAAGGAAAAAGGAAAATAATATCCATTAACTAAGAAAGTCCAAGACCATGCTGAGTGTAATGATGGACATTTGGCAACATACAAGCTAAATGTGCCAATACGTTATAGAAAAAGAAGAGAATATTTCTCTGTGACATGGAGTGATGACTCTACTAGTGAACAAGAAAATACAAGGAGCTTCTGAGCAATTATGTAGCCTTCACTTTCAAAGTTGTAATTAAAGTGCATTTGTCTTAGAGAATTACAAGATAGTGACATTGAATTCATGGAAGACTTCATGGATACTTAAAAGACTATGCTTTATAAAAGGGACCAAATTTATAAGACTAATGCACTCATTCTAATGAAAATTCTATTCTATGTTGAAATATGACAATCAAAAGCTGATGAAAAAACTTTAGGAAAAGGAACTTGATGACCTAAGACCTAAACTCAGTGCACAGAAGCAAAAAGCTAGATAAAATCTTTATGTTGCTGCAAGAATGGAATCAAGGAGGCTTGGGGTATATAAACACAAGAGACCAAAATGTGGTTGAATTGTGTTTATGAAAGCTAAGGTAAAAAGCTCTTTAAAGGTTGAGTTGTTCACGTCATGATGAAATAATAATAATTCATTAAATTTTTTATCTATATTCACTACAGCAAAATAGACTTTTAGCGGCGTTTTTAGTGGCGTTTTAAAGAAAAACGTCGCAAATATTATACAATAGGCAAAAAAATGAGCAATAGCAGCGTTTATTTAAAAAATGCTGCTAAAAATGATATATAGCGGCGTTTTTAGAAAAATGCCGCTAAAAGCCGGACCATTAGCGGCTTTTAAAAAACTTTTCCGACCATTAGCGGTGCTTTTCTAAAAATGCCGCTAAAAGTCCGACCATTAGTGGCGCTTTTATAAAAACGCCGCGAAAAGTCTGAACATTAGCGGCGCTTTTATAAAAACGCCGCTAAAAGTCGGAGCATTAGTGGCGTTTCTGGGAAAAACGCTGCTAAAAGTCTAAACATTAGCTGCGCTTTTCAACAATGCCGCTAAAAGTCTGAGCATTAGCGGCGTTTGTGGTAAAAACGCCGCTAAAAGTCTGAACATTAGCGGCGCTTTTAAAAAACGCCGCTAAAAGTCTGAGCATTAGCGGTGTTTTTGGAAAAACGCCGCTAAAAGTATATTTATATTTAAATTATAATTATATTTTACATTATTTAAAAGATAATAGATAAGCTTTATATATATATATATATTAAAATTAAAAAAAATTGTAACCCATGCATTTGTAGAGAAACAAAATTAATTAGTAAATTGAAAATGTTATTTAAATTTATTAAAATATTGAAAGAAATATTATATAATATTCAAAACTTATCTAAATAAATTAGGGTTTAAGGTTATAATTAAGGGTACTTTAGTCGTTTGTATGGGCTGACTATGGTTTCGAGTTCAGTATTTCAAGATTTAGGAATTAGGGTTTAAGGTTTATGGTTTAAAGTTTAGGGTTTAGGGTTAGTTATGGCTTAGGTTTATGGGTTTGTGGGTGTATGGTTTAAGGTTTCACGGGTTTAGGGTTTATCGAATGAAGACAGGATATCAAATTTCATTTAATTAGTAAAAAATTATAAAAATATATGCTATAAATTAAATCTGACCGTGCATCTGTTTATCCCTAAACCTTAAACTGTAAACCCTAAACTATAAGCCCTAAACTATAAACCTTACACAGTCTAAACCCTAAACTTTAAATATCAAATTTAGATTCTAAACCCTAAATCATGACTGTGAATACTCGACCATAAACCCCTAAACTGCAAACACTAAACCATTAACCAATTAAACCGCAAAATATTAAACCGTAAAAAGTCTAAACCTTGAAACTTTATTTCATAGGAACATATATATTGATGTGTATACATGTAAATATTAATGTAAAATCTTATATTTATAATAATTAGTGGAAGCACTTACTATTGATTAAAAAGTTTATTAAAATTTTGAAATTATAATAAATCATAAAATTTAGTTTTCTTGTAATAAATAAATTATAATAAATCAAAAATTATAAAAATAATTACCTAACTATTCTCTATTTTAATTTAGGAATAACAATAAATTTATTTTTAATTTTAATTTTAATTTTAATTTTAATTTAAAACACGATTGAAATTTAACTAAAGTTAATCTTTATTAAGTAAAAACACAAAAATTTAAAACCTAAAAATTTTGAAAAATATATATATTTGAATGTTTAATTTCTATAAAGATATATACAAAACTAAAAATATTTATAAGTAAATAAATGTCTACTTTTCAATTTTTAAAATTAAATTTATTTATTAAAGAATAAATCTAAAAATAAAAACAATACTAACAAGTTACCCATTAGTGGCGTTTTTAGAAAAACGTCGGTAATATATGAAAATAACAGAACGACGTCGTTTTCCGCTGAAATGTTTAGTGGGGTTTTAGTCAAAACGCCACAAAAGTTGTGTTTTACCGGCGTTTTAGCCAGAAAATGCCACTAATATTTATAAAACGGCGTCCGTTTTGGTATATTTTATTAGTGGCGTTTTTGCCAAAAACGCCGCAAAATTGAGAGAAAACAACTGCGTTTTTGTAATTTATTTTGTGGCGTTTATTTAAAAGCGCCGTAATAGGGATAAATTTTACATAAACGGCGTCGTTCTTTTTACAGCCAATTTAAGGACGCAAAAACCTTAAGTCATTTCGACAGTTCCCCATTTTTTCTAACTTCCAAAATCTCTAATTTGTTCATCCCCCTCTACAATTCCCCTCTGAATCCCTAATTTCTTATTCGATTCTGGTGCAATTCTTCCCCAATATGATTACTTTCCCCACCAGGTATTTATTTACTGTTGTTGAGAATTCTGTATGTCGTCTCCCAAATTATATTTGTTTGATTGTCGACATGGATATTATGCTTAGCTGAATTTTGAATAGTATCCTCTTTTCTGAATTTTGATTCTCGGCATGGAGGTTTCTCTCTCCACAGAAGGGCAAAAAGCGGAGAATGTATATATGGGTCCTAACTCCATTGTTAAGGTATTAATATATATTATGTTATTTGTTTATATATTTATTTGTATGTTTATTTGTTTTGAAAGTTGAAGATTGAATTTTGAAGCGGGTTTAGGGTTCTTATGAACTTCCCAATTTGAAAGCTCAAAAAATAGCAATAATGACCCAACTTTTTTTCTTTTTGTTTTTGTTATATTTGTTATTGTTGGGGGGAGGGGTTGAGCTTTATCTAGTAGATTTGATTATGGGTTTTGATTCATGGAATGTTTGGATACTGGGAAAATGTGGATTTTATGCCATATGTTCATATACTGTGGATTGAGATCTTTGGTTTCCATAATATACCTCATTGGATTTTTAGTGTTAGAAATGTAACATATTTAACGTGGACTGTTTCCTCTTCTCTGTTAAGTGTCCACTTAGATGTTTTGAATAGTGTCAACAAGATGCTTAGTAAATTACAAAGCTTATGAATTAATACATGGAGATATTTATCATTACTTACTACATGGATCTGTGGCAAGTTTCTTCTCATTTTAGTACCTGGACCGTGATTCGCTTCTAATATTAAAATATAAGTTCGTTTTTCGTTTTACTTTTTAAAATTTGTTCAAGTTGTGCCCCCTGATAAGAGAAAAAGCTTGTCTTTTGCGGTTAGCATAAAGGGTCTGTTGCTATTTTGTTTCTTTCTTTCATGTTAGTAACAGAGTAAAATGTTGAAAATGGTGCAGGAATAAGGGGATAATATTTGTTGCAATTGATCAAAATAGACCTCTCTCAGACCAGGGTCTTTTTGATATTGTATTGCACAAGGTTAGTAGATATTTCTCTGTATATGTTTAACTATCTTTCATTTACCTGTTCTTAAATTTTATTATGAAGCGATGCATACTTAACATGACCCATTTTGTATCTCGATGCGGTTGATTTGGAAAAGAATGGCGCTGATTCTTGAGGTTGGTCCAAATTCTAGAACCTATCATTTTGTTTACTTTTTAAGTGATGGATGTTCGGAATTATTTGAGTGTGAATCCACTTGTGTTTGATATATTATGTTGTGGTTTTGATGTGTTGTACATGTGAGGAACCGAATAACCCAGAGACTGGTGTCAGAAAATTGTTGTTTAAATCTCATTAGTGGCTTGCAAGGAAAAAAAGAACATATGAATATATATGCACCTACTGCATCATGTCCAAGGCTTGCAAGAATTTTATCCACTGTTTTATTTCTTTTGAATTACTTCTTTATCATTTTTGTCAAATGTCAAGTGTTAAGTGTTGCAAATTGAAGTGTTTAAGTCTGCAAATTGAAGTGTTAATGTGTTGCAAATTGAAGTATTTAAATCCTATGAATTGAAGTGTTAAAGTGCTGCAAATTTAAGTGTTTACATGTTGTAAATTGAAGTGTTTTAAGTATTGCAAATTGTATTGTTTAGTTCTGAAATTGAGATGTTTATTGCTATAATTGAGGTGTATAATTGTTGTTAATTGGGATGTTAAAGTGTTGTAAGTTTAGGTGTTTAAATGTCTGTAAATTGATGTTTAAATGCTGATTCTTATGCTCAATTTCAAATATGATAACTTATGGTTGAACTTGAATTTAAGTTAGAATTGAGATATTTCAAGTCCGATCGGTGGTTTTGTGTGCTTGAATATGAAGTTTTGTGTTCTTGCAAATTATAGTGTGTTCCTTTTGTATAAAATAATGTGTAAAATCTTATATACGCATATAAATGGGCTAACCCAGTGTCGTTGTCTACTTATGCGTATTGGGACCGATTAGTAGCGGACCCAATCGATTACGATAACAATTGTTGAAGGAAACGAAGCGCATTTTAACCTTCTTCACTTTGTGGATTTATACTACTGGGTAGCGGCTTTATCTTTTCATCTGAGGTGAGTTGATTGAGTTGAAATTTTCAAATGTTTTACATCCTTTAGTATTAACTTGATTTGATTTGATTTATTATAATTCGGAAAAAAGATAGTTACCAAAATTGATTTTTAAAACCGTAAAATTGACATGTTATTGGAGCTAAGGTCATTAAAACTATTTGTTCATGTTACTTAAGTTTAACTAAAAAAACATAATTTTAGTTCAATAATTATTAATTTTAGCTTAATCAATTTATACTATTGAGAGAGTCGAAATTGATTATTATGATTCTTGAGTTGAAAAAATCATATAAGCGGTTTAATATATTATTTAGAGTGATATTTGTATTATTTTTAGTCCAATATGGTAGTAAAATTTATATATTTTGGTACTCAAAATCAAGTCTAAAATTGAATTGAAAACTAAAAGTTAATTAATATTGTTATCTATGCATACTAAAATATATAACTTTTCGTGTTGTGCTAAATTTTTTTAAAAAAGATTATAATTGTTTAATAATTCATTGTTATTTTTCTATAATTGTTTTATATTATTAATATTTTTAAAAATTAAGTACTTTTAATTTTTAAAATTTATTGTAATTTTAAATTTTTTAATAAGTTCTATATATTTTGTATTTTTTATATTTTCATTTCCAAACCCCAAACCCCAAACTATAAATCTTAAACCCTAAACCCTAAACCTTAAACCCTAAATCTTAAACCCTAAACCCTAAATTTTAAACCCTAAACCTTAAACCATAAATACTAAAACCTTAAACCCTAAACCTTAAACCCTAAACCCTAAACCCTAAAACCCTAAACCCTAAACCCTAAACCTTAAATCCTAAAATCTTAAACCCTAAACTTTAAACCCTTAAACCTTAAACCCTAAACCCTAAACCATTAACCCTTAAACCTTAAACCTTAAACCATAAACCCTAGTTGTAACAATGTCACATATGATGAATCTAAAAGAAAACAAAACTTACCTAATTTTAGGATCAAATTTCATAACTAACATAATTTTAAGTTAAGATCAAACTTCATAACTTACATAATACTTGTATAGAAAAAAAAAATATTTCAAAGTATATAGGCTGGAAACCTGACTGGATTGCCTTATATCTCACAGTCAGATATAATGGATCCTCCCTAGGTGTAACAATGCCACGTATGATGAATCTAAAAGAATACAAAACTTACCTAATTTTAAGATCAAATTTCATAACTGACATAAGTTTACGATCAAATTTCATAACTAACATAATTTTAAGTTAAGATCAAACTTCATAACTTACATAATACTTGTATAGAAAAAAAATTTTAGATTCAAAGTATATAGGCTGGAAACCTGACGGGTTGCCTTATATCTCACAATCAGATATAATGGATCCTCCCTAGGTGTAACAATGCCACGTATGATGAATCTAAAAGAATACAAAGCTTTCCTAATTTTAAGATCAAATTTTATAACTGACATTTTTTACATAACTTACATAGTACTCAGTTATATATATGATCATATCATAACTTACATAAATTATTAATTAACAATTTAGTGTGTAATTTATTGTCAACTTTAGACTTCAACAACTACTGAAATGGATAGGAGTTGGATGAAATTGTCAAGGGTAAGCAAGCTCGCTATCGAAATGGAGTAGAAACTTTTCGAATTTTGCATTTCAAAATACAAGCCAAGAGAATATGATTCTTTGCCCGTGTAAGACGTGTTGCAATATTAACGGCATTATCGTGAAGTGGTCTCGAACATCTAGTTGTTAATGGCTTTGTCCGAGGGTACAAAAATGGTTTTTCATGGAGAGTGTACATCTAGTGGAGCATCTTCATCGATGAATCTGGGTATCCTCATAGTGCTTTCAATCGAATGTTAGAGACGATAACATGGAAGGCACGTTGGGGATGCTTTAATATCTTGTGATGATGGTTTGGTCATTTCCACGACTTGGGTGCAACCGATGATCAAAATTTTGGTGGAAATACTTTCACCAAACAAGAAGAAGTGTCTTGGATGAATAACCAAATGAAGAAGCGGCGATCTTCTACACGTTACTTGGTGAAATGAATGAAGAAGCGTATGAGGATCAAAATTTTCCAAACTGTCATTACGTATTCGTCTTTTCACTTAAAATATTTGGAGGGTGGACCGGAAAATCGTTGACAATCTTTGTTAGAGTTTCGCAAGAAATGTTCCGCTTGCAAAAATCCTTCAATCTTCCAAAGACATGAAGAAATTGATAAAGGATTTGGGCCTTGGCTATAACAAAATTCACGCTTCCCAAATGATCGCATGTTGTATTGGGGCGACGGATAAATCAATAGTCTTTGTCATGTATGCGCCAATCCGTTAGATTAATAGAAATACAGAGGACGATGCGAGGATGAACACGATACACAGTCAAGGAAGTAGCCAGTTAAGATTTTACGGTATTTTTCGCTAATACTAAGGCTTCAACGGCTTTTCATGTCGTCAAAGACAGTCGAATCAATGACGTGGCACCGTGATGGACGAACAAATGATGGGTTGTTAAGGCATCCTGCAGATTCTTTAGCTTGGAAATCGTTTGACTCCAAATTTCCAAGCTTTGCAAGCGATCCTTGAGTGTGAGGCTTGGGCTAGCATCCGATGGATTTAACCTTACAAACTCATGAGCACAACGTCAAGATTTTGGCTGTGGTGCTTGTTCCTACAATTTGCCTCCATGGGTTTGCATGAAACAATCTTCTTTATCTTGTCTATGATTATACCGGAGAGAAAAGGCCGGGAATGATATTGACGTATATTTGCAGCCACTTGTTGACGAGTTAAAACAACTATGGGCTGGTGTTCAGACATACGATGCAATGAGAAAAGAGAACTTTAATTTACGTGCGGCTTTAATATGGACTATTAACGACTTCCCGCTTATGCTAATTTATCCGGTTGGAGTACCGGAGACGTTATGCTTGTCCGTGTTGTCTTCTTGCAGAACATGTTCGCAATGGTTATATAATGGGAAGAAGTTCTCTTACATGGGGCATCGTCGGTGGTTACCGAAAATTATACATTTAGATTTCGAGTGCTCGGTTTGATGGTATGAAGAGTTCGCACCAGCTCCTTCGCAGCAAATTGGATCCGAAATATTATTAATGTTGAAAGATATGAATTTCATTTATGGGAAGATGAATCAACCGCCAACCCAAAAAGAAATAGAAGATCTAGGGATGAATCGATGATGAATCGATGAAGAGGACTATCCTAATGAGGCGGACTTGTGGAAAAAAGAAGTATTTTTTCGAGTTGCCTTATTGGGAGCATCGATTTACGTCATAATCTTGATGTCATGCACATAGAGAAAAATGTCTGCGAGAACATCATTGAGACTATTTTGAATGTCGATGGAAAATCGAAAGATAATCTTCAGAGTCGACTTGATTTAGTCCACATGGGAATTTGGCGTGAGCTTCATCCCCGAGAACTTTCGAATATGAAATATCGGTTGCCGTCTGCTATTTTTCAATGTCGAAGATGGAGAAAGAAGTGTTCTGTACGGTGTTGAAGGATATAAAGGTCCCGGATGCGTATGCATCAAATATATCGCGATGTGTGAGTCTTAAGGATCGAAGACTATATGGCTTAAAATTGCATGACTATCACATCTTGATGCAAGACTTACTGCCAGTTGCTATGCGGTGCTGTATGTCGAAAAAGGTGACGGCTCCTGTAATTGAACTGTCGAATATTATGAAAGGCATTTGTGGTAAAGTTTTGAATGTTCAAGAATTAGAGAGACTACAAGACCGAGCTGCATTGACTTTATGCAATCTGGAGAAGATATTCCCGCCTTCCTTCTTCACTATTATGGTGCACTTGTTAATTCATCTCCCACGTGAAGCACTTCTTGGTGGACCCGTTTTCTATCGATGGATGTATCCCATTGAAAGGTCTTAATTTATTTATAAAATATTCCTTCATTCAGCTCAATTCCCATAATAGTTGCAACTTTTGATAATGTTGTATACCGTGTTTAGGTTCCTTTTCAAATTGAAGTCATACTGCCGCAATAAGCATTATCCGGAAGGATCAATTGCCGAGGGCTACTCGGCAGAGGAATGTATGACTTTCTGTTCGAGGTATTTGGAAGATGTTGAAACAAGAATGAACAGACCAAGTAGAAATGCTGGGCTCACAGATCATAATTTGGTCGAAACTTATTTATTTCAAAGTTTCGGAGAACATATCGGCAAAGTCGAAATTGCATAATTAGACGATAGATCGTGGGTCCAAGCACATCGATACGTTCTTTTTCATCATGATTCAATGGAACCATTTCGGAAGTAAGTTCTAGAATTTGATAAATACTCATCAATTATAATTCATTTGTCTTCTAACAAAGTAAAATATTTTTTTACCGTAGTGAGTACAAACTAGAGGTGAGCATGGGCCGGGCTGGGCCATTTTCGGGTCGGGCCCAACTAAAAATTTAGGCAGTTCATTGGGCTTGGTAGGCCAGCCCAAAAATGGGCCTAAAATTTTGTCCAAGCCCTACCCATATAAAATACTAAAACACAGCTGGCCCTACCACCAGATATTAATTTTTATATTATTTTATATAATTTTAAATATATATAATACATCAAAATATTAAAAAATCAAAATAAATATTTTTCAACAAATTGAAAATGAATTTTAAAAAATATGTAGACTTAAATAACACTAAAATAGATGCAACTTAACAAGCAAATGCCTCTAAAATAATAACAAAATTAACAAATGTCTTTAAAATAATAACAAAATTAACAATAAAATAAGTTTTATATAATATCTAAACAATAACAACAAAATAATAGAAATATAATAGTTAAATGGTAGCAAAATAAAGAGAAAACAATAAAAAATAATATTTAAAAATATTTTTTTGCCTTTAATGATTTTGGTAGGAAGAACCGCCTGCCAAGAAATTCTTACCAGGCTGCCCATTTTTAAAGCAGCCTCATTTTCTGTCCAAGCCTATTTTTCGGCCTATATTTTTACCCTAACCCTCCCATTTTTAGGCGGGCCTTGGTAGGCGGTGCCATGCTCAGCTCTAGTACAAACATATATTGAGAGCTCGTTCACGATCCCGAAGATTAAATTGGCGAGAAATTAATAAGTTGTTCACAGAATCATTTCATGAATGGTTAAGCCAAATGGTATGCAATTTAAATTTTTATTGACAAGTAATAATGTTTTCTCATAACATTCATAATTACTCGATTTACTTTCGACTCAATAGGTTTGGAGTCGAAATGAAGTAAATGACGACGTTAAATGGCTTTCACAAGGTCCAAACAGAATAGTTAAAAGATATAGTGGCTTCCTCATTAACGGATACAGATTTCATACAAGGTATCGTGAGAGATTGAGGAGAACCCAAAATTACGGAATTGTTGTTAATTCTTCAATTACAAGTTATGCTAGTGCTAGGGACAGTAATCCGGTTGAGGGGAATTTGGAATATTACGGACTTATTACTGACATCATTGAGTTGGATTATTACGGCAATTGCAAAGTTGTCTTATTTCGAGGTGATTGAGCTGATGTGAATACGGCTCATGAATTAAAATGATCAATATGGCTTTACAATGGTGAATTTCTCTCGATTGATTCACACCGGAGAACAAGCGATGGATGAGTCAGTATGTGTTTTCTTCTCAAGTTAAACAAGTTTTTACTCAAAGATCCAACTGATGAGGGTTGGTACGTTGTACTTCAAAACACCCCTAGAGACTTGTTCGACATTGGCAGTGGAAGTAGAGATGACATAGTCGAAAGATCAGAAACTTTGCCTTTTCCAGAACAAGACTTAACTGAAAATATCCCTAGTACTAGTCAACAATTTCAATGGGTTCGTCAGGATGTGGACGAAGATATTTACGAAATATGATGTAGTAAGATTTAACGATTTATTATTTATATGTTATATTATAATTTTCATGTTGGTCATGTTACATAATTTAACTGTTTTAAATGTCCTATTATTGTTGTTATTTGTTACTAAAATTTTGAACTATTTTATGTGTATTGCAGGGAAAATGCCTAGAAGACGATTACGAGGTTTAAATATTGTCCGGAGTACTCCAAATCCAGAAAAACTAAATAGTGGACAGGATACAGTTGTTGGATCTTCTACTCTGCCGGACATAGATGACGAGCATGGACAATTCCAAAGTAATGTTAAGTTTATTTTACATGCATGTTGAATTTTATTATTGATTCATTTTTCAATTTTAATATAATAATATATCATTTTTCAGCTGAGGGTGGTGGGACGAGCAGAGCTCGAGGACGTACATTACTTACAGATTTATACAACTTAGACCTATCGACCGTGTTCAAGTAAGGAGAAACAATCATGGCCATCCTATCGGATCTGAAGCTCGACTGTTGGTAGGCTATTTGGGCATTGTAGCACGAAATGCGAATATGTTGCCCATTAACTACGAATCATGGCATCACGTGCCTGATGCCAACAAAAATCGTGCTCTCGATAATATTAAGGTAATAAAAGGTGAATGTAATTTATAATACTTTAATTTAACCTTCATTTATATTAAATTTTTTAATTTTTTTTCTAGGGTAAATTTGCTTTAGAGGTCTCCGATGACTATGTTAAGAAGACGTTGGGTAAAAAATGGAGAGACAATAAAAGCGCCCTAAAAAAATAATATTTTAAGAAAGACATAAGCCTCGACGAAAAATTGCGAAATGTCCCACCGGGAATGTTGAGGTACCAATGGGAAGATCAAGTTAGATTCAAATTCAAAGAAAGGAGAGGTATTACGTACTTTCAAAGTCTTATAAATTTTTTGGTTTATCGATTTACTATATACATAATTCAAATTCCATTATGTAGGACCGTGAGCGAGTTGGAACAAACAAAGAAATGAAACAACAATTCACGCATACAAGAGGTTCCGAAGTTTTGCTCGTGTGGTGAGGCCGAGGTATTATAATTTATTACTTCTTTCAAATATTAATTACTTTATACTATTAAATTATATTTTTTCGCTATAATGTAGGAAGTTTCACAGTCAAAAGTTGGACGCCTTCAACTTTTTGACATTACGCATAGGAAGAAGGATAGATCTCCGATGACATCTGAGGCTGCAGAAATTTTGGTATATTTACTTAATAAAATTTGATTTATTATAAATATTTATAATGTTTAATTACAATAGTTTAATTCATCGTTTGTAGTTGTAAATTTATAATTTTAAGTTATGTTCCATTCCTTTTTATTATATATTTCGTTTCTAACTTTTTTATTGATTTATTAGGATAAACTAAAGGAAAAGAAGGCGGAGTATGAAGCGGTTGCTTCGTCTGATAGTTCTGTTAATCTCGAGGAGATTGATAACAGAATTATTCCTGATGTTTTAGGTCCTGAAAGGTACGACTGCTTCGATTGATAGTTTTGTTATTTATAACAAAATTATCACTAATGTTTTCTGTCTTACAAGGTATGGTTGGGTTCGATGTCAAGGATCAGGTGTTACCTCGACTCAATATTTTTGACCCGGCTCCCGACAATACATGCCTTTCGGGAGTCAATCTCGTGCTGAAGTTCAGAGACTGAAAGACCAGATATCTCTGATGGAAGCGAGCACACGGTGAGTAAATTTCTCACTTAGAGCGGAGCCAAGAATGAGGAGGCGAGCATATTGCTCAACTTAAAGCGGAGGCGCAGCGGGAGGCAGAAAGCGAAACAAAAGTATGAAGAACTCCACTCAAATGCAGACTATGATGCGCTTGTTCCAAAGCAGATTCTGAGAGGCCGCCTCTTAGACATTTGTTTTATTGTTGTAAGATTTTTTTAACATTGTTACGATTAACATTATTGTAAAATTGTTTGAATTATTATTCATTTATTAATAAATATCATATATCTTTTATTAAATTTGAAGTATCGTTTAGATTTAATGCTTTTGGTGAGATTTCAATGTTTTATTTGCTGCCTTGGGTTGGAATTATATGCAATTGCTGCTGTTTTTGGTTGGTTTTTAATGCAGGGAAGGTAGGATATTGTAGAAAAATAGCATTGCAAATTTGTGCAAATTAACGACGTTTATTGCGAAAAAACACCGCTAAAAGACCAGACCTTTAGCGGCGCTTTTATAAGAACGCTAAAGACCGACCTTTAGCGGCGCTTAGAAAAGCACCGCTAAAGGTCTGGTCTTTAGCGGCGTTTCTTAGAAAAGCGCCGCTAAAGGTTCAGCCTTTAGCGGCGTTTATATAAAAGCGCCGCTAAAGGTATGAACTTTAGCGGCGTTTCTTATAAAAGCGTCGCTAAGGTCTAGTCTTTACCGGCGTTTCTTTGAAAAGCGCCGCTAAAGGTCCGGTCCTTTAGTGGCGTTTCTTAGAAAAGCACCGCTAAAGGTCTGGTCTTTTAGCGGCGTTTAGAAAAGCCGCTAAAGGTGCGGTCCTTTAGCGCGTTTCTTAAAAAGCGCGCTAAAGTCCTTTCTTTAAGGCATTTAGAAAAGCGCCGCTAAAGGTCAAGACTTATAGCGGCGTTTTTTCGCAATAAATGCCGCTAACTTTTGCGGCGCGTGTTTTAGCGGCGAAAGCGCCGCAAATTATATTAGTGGCGCTTAAAAACGCCGCTAAAAGCCATAAAAAACGCCGCTAAATGTCTGTTTTGGTGTAGTGATTCAAATAAAAATTATCATTCGTGCATTATACTAATTTGATTTTGATTGTAGTTATGAAGATATTAATTGTTATTGCATTTCCATTTGTCTATTATTTATACTATTATTCAAGTTTCAGATTAAGTTTGTGTCACTCGTTAATCGAATATCGATTCAGTTGGAAAAATACCAATTTATCCTTTCTATTAAATGATTATTATTATTTTGATAGTGATTTTGTCTTTTCATACTTTTATATAATTTTAAATAAATGAACTAAAATTAATATATCCAAGGATTAAACATATGTTTAATGAATTTATAAACAAGTTCTTTACCACTACACAAATAATAATTATTGAGTAAATTTTAAAAATATTTTTATGTAAATTTTTCTCTCATCCACATCATGTATCTATACTATTATTTAAATCACTAATTGAGTCGGTGTCACGAGTTAATTTATATCAACATAGTCAAGAAAATACCAATTTACCCTTTTCTATTAAATGATTATTATTATTTTGATGACCTTTTTTTTTTGTGTCACAAGTCAACTCGATATTTAAGTTTTACAATCAAATTTTTAATATTAAAATTTTCTTTTACCAATATGATAACTTTTTGACATTTTATAAAAATGACAATTACATAATAAACAATTAGAGTGAATTTATTATTCTTACTTTAATGTATTTAACTATTTAATTTTTTTACTCACAATTTTAACTAATTTTTCTTCTTCTTTTTTGGTGAAAAACTAATTTTTCTTCTTTGATTTCATACATATTGCATATGTGTTGTTAATATTATTAATTTTAAACCGTACATTTTATTATAGGTAAACCACTCGAATAATCACTTATTTTCAAAAAAAAATTATTTTAAACACCTAAAAAAACTTTTACAAAAGGAGCACTTATGTTAAAAAGTTAATTCATTTTGATTGCAAATGTAAATCTTAACAGTGATTCCAGCTATTTTTTTGTTATTTTCCAGGTAGGATATTAATATCCACCTCATTCCCCCAAAAACCAAGCAAGCACAAAACCCTTTCGTTGGAATAGCTGGCAACATAGAAATTGATGTTCCCTTTGAAGTTCATCTGGGCATCGAGCCAAACTTAGTCTATACAATACATGATCTGGTTTGAATTAGGGTATGTTTGGATAAACGATATATTTACTTGCGATTATTATAATTTATAGTATTTGAAATCCTATAAATAGAGGACATGTATAAATTTATTGTGTCCAAGTAAAAATTGAATCATTATTCCATTTTTCAATTCTTTTCTCTTGTTCATCCATTAGTTCTCTTAATTTATAATAAATTTCTATTTTCTAAATTTTTGTGACTAAAATATAAATTTTAAAAATTAAATGATTATTTATATTATTTTATTTTATTTTTAAACTTATATTTATATTTCAAATAGATAAATGCATGCGGACATACTCGTATGATAGAATTTAGGCTAATTTATTAGAAAATATCAATTTTTAAAAAAATTTACGGAAAAAGATTGAAAAAATAATTATTTACTGAAAAGGGCTATTTCTTCCAAAAACGCGTCCACGTCAGCGTATTTTCAGGGGATGCAGCAGGAAAACGAGTCCACGAGGGAGTGTTTTCTGCCACATCAGCAAAAAACGCTTCCTTGAGGGCGCGCTTTGCTGATGTGGCAAAAACGCTCCCCAAGGACACATTTTAGCCCGTGTTTTTTTCTAAAAAAAACTATTCTCGAATTAAATTTTCAAAAAATGTCATTTTTTAGATATTATAAAAATAGACTAAATTTTTTAAAAATTTACGAGAATAAACATTTATAAAGGCTCAAAGTGACAATACCATTTTTTTAAGGTGTCATCAATTAATATGGAAATATAACTTACAAAGGAAATCTTTATATAGACCCAAAGTCTCATTTTTCTTGTTTTCTTGAGCAATGTGGGATATGAGATATGTGTATATATAGACTCATGAATAGTTTTGCACCTTGTTCCTAAGCAATGTGGGATTCCTTCCTCTTTTAACTAACAACATGAGATTAAAGGCTACACTATATTTGATTTTTTTTTTTTACAAAACAATTTCTTTTTTTTTATATTTTGTTAACATTTTCTTATATTATAAAATTATTTTTGAGATTTTTAATCTTATTGCATTTTAAAATTGTTAACATATACAAAAGAACTATTAAAAAAAAGAGAACAAATTGCACATATCAAACTTGTACATACAATAATTTTCTATTCAATTTTAAATGTTTGAAGTTAATATCAATGCAATTCTAATTTTAAAATAATTTTCCATTATTTAAATTTAGAAGTTATACTTTTAATTTTTTATTATTTATTTTATTTTATATTATGAATATTTGATTAATAAATAAATGGTGAGTATTTGGTCCTCAAATAGTATCTTTTTGTAATTTTAAAAATTGATATATCTTTTAAATATATATTTATTTTTATTATTTTACTATACTAATTAATTTTTTAATTCTAATTTAATTCAATTTTCATCACCTAATGAATGCCGATAAATTTATTTTATGTATTTTAACAAGATAGATAATCTATTTAAACATATTATATAATTATGTTAAATAAGTCTTTTTTATAGAAATATATAATATACATAAAATATAATAATTATTATTCATATTTTATATCTAGATTAAATTACATTAGTAGTCACTTAACTATATTTTTAGCTATCGAATTATAAAACTTACAAAATGATCACTCAACTATTAGTAATTTTTAAATATTTATTTTTTAATATTTTACCATACTCATTATATATTTTATATTTTTTACTTATAGAGTTTAAAAGTTTTATTTATAATGTAACAAATGTTAACAAGGTAAAAAAAAATTAAACTCTAAGTAAAAAAAAAATCAAATATAGTGTAGCATTTCATCTCATGTTGTTAGTTAAAAGAGGAAGGAATCCCACATTGTTTAGGAACAAGCTGCAAAACTATTCATGAGTCTATATATACACATATCTCAAATCCCACGTTGCTCAAGAAAACAAGGGAAATCATACTTTGGGTCTATATAAAGATTTCCTTTGTAAGTTATATTTCAATATTAATTGATGACAGCTTAAAAAAATAGTGTTGTCACTTTGAGCCTTTATAAAGGTTTATTCTCGTAAATTTTTAAAAAATTTAATCGTGTTGTCACTTTGAGCATTTATAAAGGTTTATTCTCGTAAATTTTTAAAAAATTTAATCTATTTTATAATATCTAAAAAATGATCTTTTTAAAAATTTAATTCGAGAATAGTTTTTTTAGAAAAAACACGGGCTAAAACGCGTCCTTGGGGGAGCGTTTTTGCCACATCAGCAAAGCGCGCCCTCAAGGAAGCGTTTTTTGCTGATGTGGCAAAAAAGGCTCCCTCGTGGACGCTTTTTCCTGCAGTATACCCTGAAAACGCGCTGATATGGATGCATTTTCGGGGGAAATGGCCCTTTCCGGTAAATAATTATTTTTTTGTTTATTTTTCGTAAATTTTTTTAAAAATTAGTATTTTTTGATAAATTGGCCTAGAATTTAAACTATAGTTATACGGGGGTAAAATACCTAAAAATACCCAAAAAATAACTTATTTACGGAAAAGGGTCAGTTTCAAAAATATTTACAGAAAAGGGTCGTTTTACCCCAAAACGCGTCTACGTCAGCGCGTTTTGGAGGGATATGCCAGCAAAGCGCATCCCTAGGGGCGCGCTTTGCTGATGAATCACCAGGAAAACGCACTAACGTGGACGCGTTTTTGCCCTCTCTCCCCGTCCAATTACAGTATGATATTCTAAGGTTTCTGGGCTAAGGTAAAAATATATATAGGGTTTTGGGCAAAATTTATTAGTCCAAAAAATTAATTGAATTTTTTTTACAGTTGTATGTGGCAAAATAATTTTGAGAAGACGTTTCTGAACAAACAGTGGCAAAAAACGCTTCAAGAAGGATGCATTGTTAGCATGAGTACTGAAAAGAGCTCCCACGTGGGCCGCCTGTTGCTTCTGATAGTCTCCGGAAAATTATTTTGAGAAGACGTTTCTGAACAAACAGTGGCCAAAACGCTTCCAGCAGGGTGCACTGTCAGCAAGAGTATTGAAAAGAGCTCCTACGTGGACGCTCTTTTGCTACAGTAGTCTCCGGGAAAATTATTTTGAGAAGACGTTTCTGAACAAACAGTGGCCAAAACACTTCCAGCAGGGTGCACTGTCAGCATGAGTACTGAAAAGAGCTCCCACGTGGACGCTCTTTTGCTCTGATGAGTCTCCGGAAAATTAAACTATAAATCACCAAATTTCATTCTCAAGTTGCATAAGGAAATTGAGGCAAAAGAAAAAAAAATAAAATGAGTGAACGATTAATATTGTTATTTACTACGATGGTGAGGTTTGTGACACGAAAATGGTGTTGTTTTCTTATCGGAGAACACAACGCGATCGAGTTTTAATCGAGCGTCGATTTGGTAGAACTTTGCAAAAGAATTAGGCGTAAAATATTTGGAACAACGCCAATGAAAGTTCAGTCTATTAAGTATAGATTTTGCGCTTCGGTTGATCTGGTGAGATATGGCTCATTCGACATCAAAGGTCCTCGGAGCTTTGAGGAAATGGTGGAGACTCATCTTGCCAGTGGATCACTCTATCTCGAGGTATATGTATAATTTTCATCTCCAAGTGATCTTTCTGCGACCTCAACATCTACTGTTGTTCGAGGGGAATACATGACCCCAAGCTGACACTCTGTTAGTGGGAGGCAAAACACGGAAGTGCCCGTGCTCGGTGGTAGTATGGAAAATATAACCCCTGCACGACACTCGGTTGGTGGATGGGACATGCATATCCGTCATTCGATATCCGATGATAGAAATACGTATTGGGGGACATCATCAACTTCTAGTAGTTGGCAATCCACATATGATTGGGAACGTTACGAAAGATGTTTAAGGAGGGATAATGTACTCCCCACGACATCCACCGGCGAGGGGCCCTCGTTTGTTGCAAGTTATGGAGGGTCGGACGATGAATCCGATATGGATCCACCTCGGGAGCCCGGGCCCGATGGTGCAGAATTTGAAATTTTTTCTAAATTGGAGCCTGTTCCAATTGTACCTGAAAATGTTGAGGGCGGCTTAGACGAAGAAGAAGAAGATCCGCTATTCAGGGCGTACTCGCCTCCAGCCCATATGCATAATGTCGATCTATCTCAAGATGATGCATTGGAGTTTCCTGAGCTACCACACCGGATGCGTGACCGTACAACTTCTTCGTTGGATTCAGGCCAATTAGAAGTTGGTA
Source organism: Gossypium rotundifolium (assembly GCA_025506655.1). Classification (NCBI taxonomy): domain Eukaryota; kingdom Viridiplantae; phylum Streptophyta; class Magnoliopsida; order Malvales; family Malvaceae; genus Gossypium; species Gossypium rotundifolium. Next base: position 102,797,981 of record CP106731.1, read on the forward strand.
ACCAGTTTTCCAACAAGAATACTTTTCTTGCTGCATTGAAACAATACAGCATCAGGAACGAGGTTAACTACAACGTGGTTAAATCTAAGCTCGATAAGTACGAGGCGAAGTGTGCAGTGCAAGACGGTACATGTTCATGGAAAATCATGGCCTCGTTGAGGAAAAGGACAGGCTTGTGGGAGATCAAAAAGTACAAAGGTCCACATTCATGTCTTGCCGGTACAGCACCACTATGTGTTCAATATTTTTGAATAATACTAATATTATGTAATGTTGCATTATTTAACGTGCTTGATGTGTGTTACACAAGATCATCCAAGATGGATTCGGACATGTTGGTGACTTAATAATCCTACGGTGAAGGCCGATCCCAAGACTACAAAGGCTTACCTTAATTAGCAATATTCGTAGCCAATTAGGGTACACGCCCTCTTCTGAAAGGCTTGGTTAGCTGCGAAGGCGTTAGAAAAGTTGCATGGTTTGGGGGGCGCTTCATATAATGAAGTCGGCGGTGGTGTCAGTCTTTGGAGAGATATGTCCCAGCGGCATAATGACCTTGAAATGGAACCCAGATACTACAACGATCGTTTGCTCCATGGATGCGCAGTGTTCAAGCGTCTGTCTTGGTCATTTAAGCAATGCGGAGATGCCTTTATAGACTGCAAGCCATTGGTCCAAATTAACGGTACCTTTATGTATGGTAGATATACACATCGGCTATTGCTAGCGTGGTACAAGACGACTGTGGGAGAATCCTTCCGATTACATTCGCAATAACACCGGGGGAGTCAGCTGATGACTGGGACTTCTTCCTATCTAGGTTAAGGAGGCATGTCTGCCCCCAACCTGATATATGCGTTATATCGGATCGGGGCCCTGGAATACTAGCCGTAATAAAGTGTCAGGAAAGCCTGTGGCATCGCACACACCATCGATATTGCCTAGGGCATGTTGCATCCAACTACTACGGGAAACATCGATCTAAAAGTTAGCGACGGCAAGTGACCGATATGGGTATATAATATCTGTAACACCCTGAATAATTGGGTCTGTGCATTTTATGTGTTTGACTGCTTAAAATATTAATTTGAGAATTTGAGGTACAATTGGGGCTCAAATTGGGCTGAGGCCTTGTTTTAAATATTTTGTTTAGACACTATAAGGGCTTAAATTAAAGTTTTAATAGTTTAAGTGACATATTGGGCTTGTGGCCCAGCAACTAAGAGCACGGTAGAGGGGAGATTTAAGTGGCGTCACTTGAGTATGAGAAAGGCCCAAATTTTGGCTACTTGAAGCCTAGGTTTGAGAGCTAAATTTCAGCATTTAAAGGGGATAATAGGGGGACGGCACAAGGCTATTTTTAGGGATTTTAATGTTTATTTTATGTGGATAATTAGGCAGATAATGAAGAGAGGAATTAGGGCTATTTTTGAGGAGATAATAGATCAAAGATTGGAGCCATCTTTAAGTGTTTAATGTTAGCCAAAATTATTAAGAATTTGAAAAGAAAAGGGCATTCGGTTTTGGCTTAAGGTATGTATGCCGAAATTCCTAGCTAGTTCTCTCATCTTTCTCTTTTCTTTGCCGAAATTCCTATGCTATTCTCCTCTCTTTTCTTTTCTTCTCTTGAGTTGGCGAACCCCGACAAATTCTTTTCTCATCTCATTCAAACCCTTTAGCGAAACCTCTAAGTTTCCTTACTTTTTGTTTACTTTCTTCAAAGTCAAACACCTCGCTTAGATTTTTAAAAGCTAAAACGTGAGATCTAGTCTTCCATATGTGTGCAAAATCATTCTGGGTACCTACCGTGTCAAATTTTGAAGAAACCAATAGGTATGTGTCGATTTTGAGTTTCCAATATTTCTTCGGCTTTTCAAGGTCTCTAGCCGAATAGCTAATCAAGTGACTAATCAAAGGTTTTTCTTATTTTTCGGTATTTTGGGATCTGAAAAGGAGTCCAACGCCTAGATCTTTAAAGTCAAGGTTCAGTAACCTTTGAGTCGTGTTATTTTCGGGATTCCAAGGATATAGATTGAGGATAAGAGATCCGGATAGCAAGGACATCGACTAAGATTATTGGATTTCGCGATATCAGGTGTATAATTCTCCACACCATCTAGATCTGTTTGATTAATATATGATTATAAGTCTTATATGTTTTGATATATGCCGAAATCCCGGCATAATGATGGAAACCCAAAGAGCGTAAAGGCAAATCACGAGGTTAGTGAATATTTTGATTAAACGATATAAGAATATTGATTTTATGTGATTGCATAGGTTGGGTTTGATGAAAGGAGGAAGTTATATATTGTAGCGGTTTTTACCGTGATCTGTTGTAGCGGTTCCTTACTGTGATCTGTTGTAGCGACTTTCGCCGTGATCTATTGTAGTGGCTACGGCCATGATCTGATGATGAGCAGCACGATTGCCATCAAGGCGTGTAGCGGTGTGGGTTGATTGTAGAAATCCCCAACGGTGTGAAAGGCTGGTACGGTGGCGTGTAGCGGATGGAAACCTAGGATTTGGGTTGGGCTTTGCATAATTTTTGTCATGTATATTAATTTTGATTATTCTGTTTTATGGGGCTAAAGCCCAAATCTAATGGTGCACAGGGTTGCACACTGAGTCTCGCGACTCACCCTTTTAATTTAACAATTTTAGGTGACACCTAGTGCTTCGGACCGGGCTGGAGAGGAACGTGAGGTGGCCATGCAAAAGAGCAATTGGATTCAGCTAAAAGACTTTAGTTGTTATTTTTATATTTTGCGGATTTTTAAAAATGGTTGTAATAAGGCCATGGGCCACTAGACTATTATTTTTGTTTTGGGTTTTATGTTGGGCTTTTAAGTTTTATGTTTCCAATTAAGTTAAGACATGTACAAAATTTCAGTTTTTATTTAAAATCCACCAAGATAATTTATAACTTAATATTTTACACTTTAATGAATTCTTAAGCTTTCAGAATAAAGGTTTAAACCTAGTAATTGTTTTCCAATATGCGACATGTTTTGTAAAATCCCTTAAGTGACATACTAGATCTGGTTGTAGCGTTTGGGTCGGGTTTGGGGTGTTACAATATCTATTAATATAATTTCGTTTGTAATATTCAATTTATTCTCAATTGAAGAGTGGTATGTAATATTCGCTATCAACGTATATTGGTAGGGCGAGATCAATAAGAACCATTTTCAGGAGATGTTTGCGAGTTTGCGCTCAGATAACTACAATAAAAATCAAATTACAATAAAAAAATAAAAACTGTTATTTTATTAAATATATAAAAACTAAAGTACAATAAAAAAATTAAATTACAATAAAAAATAAAAAACTGTTATTTTATTAAATATATAAAAACTAAATTACAAAAAAAATTAAAATTAAAAAAATTATATTACAATTAAAAAATAAAAAAGTCGGTCCGAATCAGTGTTGATGCTTGGGTTTAATCGATGCCACACAGGCGGTTGGCGATTATCTGTTGGACTCCTCCTTCATCTAGCTTTCGGCTGGGGTTGTGGAACCTCGGGTGGGGATTTTGGTTCCTCCGGTACTGGGTCTAATTGTGGGTGTTGCGAGGATGACCCACCTTGATAAAATAAAGACCCCGGAGGTGTTTGCATAAACCACGGCGGGGGTGTCTGAATCCCGTATGGCGAAGGAGGGTGGCAGAAAGAAGTGCTCTTCGACGGCTCCTCCTGTGATCCCTCACGCGACGACGGCCTAAAGATCGGTTAGGCAGCGGGAGTAGTCAGGAACAGACTCGAACCCGACCATGCATTCCAACCTGGGGTGGGACTAGGAAAAGAAACATATATGGGTTAGGAGGATACATAAAAGGGTGAACTGATGGGCCCGGTGACTATGTCGGTGCTGTTGATGGCCCCGTCTCATCACACCTTCTTCTTAGAATTAAAGGGCCCCGACGTTCCCTTCGTTCACGAAGTTGCCGTCGCCTTTCTTCTTCCGACAACAGATACGGCTTACCATGGATCCTAAACCATGGCATGTATTCCGGCACGCACACTAACTCAGGAACAATGATCAGTTCCCGGATAGGTAAATAGTCATACCGGTTCTCCCACGTCTCGATATGTGCTGACTAAAATCTTGGACAATCCGTGTGCAGCTACCGTAAGTCCACTTTGTGCTCATCATCGAACACCTCAGGTGGCACGGGAATCGGTTGCCGGAATCCAAATTGTCACAGAACCTGATCTGACTGGTGCATCTCCACGGTCGCATAGGTGATCAATGGGACCTTCAAGTGCCAACTATTCGAATTTTGGAAGAATTCCTCTGGAATTACTGCCCGAATTTTTGGATCCTCGTACGGTGTCCATTGAAACTATATTAACATTACCAAAATATTAGTTATATACATAATACTAGACACTAAATACGAAATACTAAATTATAAATACGAAATTCGAAACTTACTTGTGATTCCGACCGTTGGTCCAATAGAAGCCGTATATCTTCAAGCGAGCTAGGTATTCCAACATGACTCGCCGAATGGTTCCACCTAATTAAATAAATTTTTAGCATACAATTATACTATAAATCTATGAAATAATTGTAAAATATAATATTAAATTTACCTCATTATCAATGGGAATGAATATGGGTGGTCGAGTCGAGGTCGTAAAAATGGAAATCGAAACCATGCCCATGATCGCAGAGTGATAGGCAACCTCCGATTTTCACTTTACTCGGCCGTCGCCCATAATCTCCCGATACAACCTCGATATGCAGCAGACCCCAACTCAATTCACCGGCTTCTCCGAAATCAACAAGTTTCAGCAGCCATCTCAGGTGTATGAGGTTTCTAGAAAGATCCGGCATCAGATAGCCTCCAATTATCTGAAGAATGTATGCCCGAGCATACCATATCGTTTCTATTTCGGTCAAACCCTCATTCGACTCCGGGAATGTGTCTCGTAACTAGGCCATCTCGATTCGAGCTCCTTGAATTTTATCCGAAATGGCACCCGAAGCTCAGAGCATACGGCCCCAATCACCGAAGTTGCGGACCGGTGACTACTGAATTGGCCCACCTAATCCCAGCGCAATCGCACATCTTCCAGGTGATGGTACACTCTCCATAGAAGATGGAAAGTGTCGTCTCGGTCTCCACCTCTCTATCAACGCTTCGATCAAAGGCGGCTCCAACTTGAACCCCAGGCCTATTATGGCCACGTGCCAAAAACCCGCTTCCCGTAGATAATTCTTGATCAATGGCGATGGGGACCATGCATGTCATGAATATAACATTCCAACACCCAATCTACAGACTGTTTAAAAATTATAAAATAAAAATTAATTAAATTGCATAGACCTAAAAATATTAAATAATATTGAAAAATTAAAATTAAAACTTACCATTTGCAATTGCTCGACGGAGATGTGCTTGTTGTCTAGGCAAGTAATTCCCTACCATTTGTAATCTGATCGAAAGTTTTAAAAGTTTCAAAAAATATATTAAAAATTTAAAAAATTAAAAAGGGCTTTTCTGTAAATTTTAAAGAACTATTTCAAAATTTTAAAGGAAGTTTGAAGGACTTAAAGAGAATTTTGAGAGGAACTTGAGAGGAATTTGAGAGAAGAATGAGTAAGGATTAAAGTGTGAAAAAAATAAAAGGGTTGAGGGGGTTTTATAGGTTTTTTTTACCGTTGGGCCCCCCACGGTCAAAAAAATTTGACCCTTTTTTTTACCGTTACATGGCTAAAGTGCGCCTTTGAGGACGCGCTTTGCTGGCATATCCCAAAACGCGCTGACGTGGACGCATTTTAGGGTGAAACTATCCTTTTTAGTAAATATTTTTGAAATTGGGCTTTTTTTGTAAATAATTTATTTTTTAATATTTTTGGGTATTTTACCCGTTATACGGGTCTATTATTAATTATAATTACAACAGTAATTGACTTTTTAGAAAACAAAAATTGTATAAATTTGTGTACTTAATTAAAAAACTGTTGAAGTTTATTGGGTTTTTTAATGAATATTATTATTTTTAGCCTTTTGTTTTCTCTTCCATTTCCAACAAAATGTCTGAACTACGGCCTTCGATTCGTGAAGGGAAAAGCCCTAGCCAGCTCTGAAGGTACTCACTCTTCACTCACGAAACCTTACACCTTCTTTTCAATGTGTTTGGTTACCGAGAAAATTTCAAGAATATCGTAATATATCTTTCAACTGTGAATTTTCAGATTCTTTTTTCTTTTTACTTCTGCTTCTCACTGTGAAATCTTAGGTTCGTAACTTCCTATTAGTGAACTGGTAGTATCTTATGAACTACAGTTATTTGACTTGTAATTGTACTTTTGAAAAAATTGATGAATTTTCTTTCTGTCTTAAGGACTTAATTTTCCCCCCTTCGCGATTTCTTTCTCTTCACTTGCCCTTTAAACTGCAATGAATTGAATATAATAGATACTGGAGTTGTTTCTTTCAACTTCAACCTAGGTTTTGCTTCTTAATTTCATTCCTTTTAAGTGGTGGTGATTAATGCTATTTCGAAGAGTCACTAACCTGATTTGATTTTTTTTTTCAAGCGTGATTGAAGGATTTTATTTAATTTAACTTCAATGTTGTATTGGAAAAAATGGATTCTTCGTTCAACTGATTAAACTTCAATTGTGTTGCCTTTCAGTTAAATGGAAGCCTTAGCTGCTGAACATTTAGAGAGAATCTGTATTGTTTCGTCCTGTATTTAGCTAAAAGGGATAGTATTCTTAGCAGTTTGGGTTTTGAAGTATTCGTAACGTTTTAGCTTTGCAATTTCTGAAAATGGGTGGAAATACATTAGTCCAGATTCCAGCATGCCCGTCTTTGTCATCTTCAACTTTGACCACCCTCCCGCATTCTTCTCCAAAAGTTTTGCCATGTCTTCCGCCTAAACTAAGAATGAGGTTGGCAAAAGTTAGAGCTATGTCTGCTAGTACTGAGCATAACCCACAACCTGGTTCTTCGGAGCAAAAGAATCCGCTTGCTGTTGTTTTAGATATTCCTCGGAATATTTGGAGACAAACATTACGTCCATTGAGTGATTTTGGGTTTGGTCGTAGAAGCATTTGGGAAGGTGGGGTTGGGTTGTTTCTTGTGTCAGGTACTGTGCTGCTTGCACTTAGTCTGGCTTGGTTGAGGGGATTTCAGATTCGTTCTAAATTCCGGAAGTACCTAGCGGTGTTTGAATTTGCTCAGGCATCTGGTATTTGCACTGGAACACCTGTTAGGATTAGAGGGGTGACTGTAGGCAATGTTGTACGTGTTAATCCCTCCCTGAAAAGTATAGAAGCTGTTGTTGAGGTATGTTTCAGGATAATAATTTTTCTGTAACATTTTGTTTTGGTTTGGCTTGGCTTGTGTATGCATCAACATTGCTGCTATCATTCTTAGGTTGAAGATGATAAGATTATTATACCTCGAAATTCGCTGATTGAGGTCAACCAATCTGGTCTTTTGATGGAAACTTTGATTGACATCACACCACGGGATCCAATTCCATCACCTTCTGTGGGACCTCTTGATGCAGAATGTGTTAAGGAAGGCCTAATTGTATGTGATAGGCAAAAGATAAAGGGGGAACAAGGGGTAAGTCTGGATGCCTTGGTAGGGATTGTCACACGTCTCGCTCGTCAAATGGAGGAAATTGGTATTGCCAACACCTATTCACTTGCCGAGCGCGTTGCTGCTGTTATTCAGGATGCAAAGCCCCTGCTCACAAAGGTGTGCAATGTCTTGTTACATTTTGTCTTATTGATAAAATTTCTTCTTCTTAACTATATTGCTGATAGATCTGGTAAGCCCAAAAGAAGTGAATGAGTCTGCTACATTATCTTCTTTTTTCTGTGAGTTCTGTTGATAATAATAAATGATTTATTATTACATCCACACTGTAGCCTAATGTACATAAATCTAGAAGTAATCAAGTCTGCACATGTTTCCCTGCTCTCTAACTGACTGGATAAGCATTCTAAACTGAACTTTTGATGGATCCTCATGCTCAGAATTTTGAATTTGATGTAGTGATTTTTCAGATTGAAGCCATGGCCGAAGATGTGCAACCTTTGTTATCTGAACTTCGTGATAGTGGTCTGCTTCAGGAGGTTGAGAATTTGACCAGAAGTCTAACACAAGCCTCTGAGGATTTAAGGTGAATTCTCTCTTCTTCCTTGGTTATAATTTGATTGAGACGTGCTTGTCACAAAGAGTTGCTCCCACATGCTATAACTAAGCATTGTTTAGAAGAGAAAATATTTGATACACTCAGTGGAATTTAATTCCATACGCTAGGTTGGGGATATGACAAGTGTATGTAGGGTATAAAAATAATTAAAAAAATAATATATAAAGAAATGGGACACGTGGCAAATTTGTAACTCTACTTGTGGAGTTAAAAAAGTGCACTGCCAGTGTACTAAACACTCGTCCTATTTAGAATTGCACCCACAAAACCTTATTTCCTCTTGCTTATAATTAAGAATTGTTTGAAGGCACTTGAATCTGTGTCATCTGAATCATATTTGAACATAAATATTTTGAAACTTAAAAGTAATGAAGTTATGAATTTTTTTCATTTCTCTAGCATCGAATAAAAAAGTTGATTCTGTAAATAAAAGGTCTACTGGTGCGTCATGGTTTTTATTTTCTAGGTAATGTTTGGGAATGCATCAAACAATGCTGTTAATCCTTACATTTTACGTTGTCATCTTCCTCCATACTTTTATGATTTTACCTCTGTGTTCAACTGCTAACATTATATTACTGCTACAATCAACCCTAATTCTATTAGTTTCAAGCCACCACCTTATCTTCCTCACCCTCTGTAGTCCCCTAAACCCAAAGGACCATATGCCCAAATTTCCAGCTATCAGGCTATCGATCCTTACTCTTACAGTTAAAGCACAGTTGTAGATGTTGCATCATGAGCTCATACTAGATCCTCGAATTTGGGGTAGCAAATTTAAAGATGCTGTGGCTCAATAAAGTAATAGTAATGTGGAAGTATCAGGGTGCACACTTTGAATTTCAGCTATAGTAGGATGTAATTTTCTAATTATGATGCGAGGGAAAGAAAGACACTTTCTTTATGTGAAAACAAGACGTGGCCCCTAGATTTATAACCTTACAACTACAATTCCTTTCTGTGCAGAAGGGTACATTCATCCATTATGACCCCTGAGAACACTGAATTGATTCAAAAATCAATTTATACTCTGATTTTTACCTTGAAGAATATTGAGGTAAAAATTTACTTACCAGCCACTGGCATTCCTCTCAATTGTTTATTTAAATCTTAAATTCACATCTGTCCTACCTCTCACACTCTCTCTTCATGTACCATTGCAGAATATAAGTTCTGATATACTGGGATTCACGGGTGATGAGTCTACAAGAAAGAATCTGAAATTACTTATTAAGTCGCTTAGCAGGATGTTGTGATGGTGAAGACAAGTGAAAAGAATAGAATAATTGATTAGACAGTCCAAACTCAAAACTGGTTTGTTGTTCTTTTTTCTTTTCTTTTTTTTTTTTTCATTGTTATAAAGGGAGAAATTGAAGTGAAGCTTCCAGTTTGTACTCTTTATGTTCCATTGCAGTATCTTAGAAAAATCTTGATGCTTGAGGTATTTGTTGCACACCTTTTACTAGTATAAATGAAAATCAATTTTTTTTTTTCGATTTTTAAGTAGTAGTTGCAAACCGTTGTTGTTATGGAATAAAAGTAGAAGGCATTCTCAAGTAAGTGCATTTCAACATTGTTAAAAGATTGCAGAAATAGAATCCCTCACTCCTTCCCTGTATTGAAAAGTTATTAGGCATTGTTTGTTGAGTTCTTGATAATATCGGCATTATTGAACTGCTACAGATTCATGTCAAGTTTTTCCCATTAATTTACCGTACTTGTGTTTTTATTCTTCTTTTGGAACATACGAAGAAATCAGCAGGGAGAAGGGAATTTGAAGGTAAACATTGAGCCTAACCCTCTTATTCAGGTTAAATGAATCTCTTGCGCCTCCTTTGTATTCTTCTCTCTTACGGGACCCATAAGATCCCGAATATATCGTGTTTACAGGAAGGGAAAATTCTTTTGAATATTGCAGAATCATTCCTGTAAGGTCAAAGGACAGTAATACTTGTTTAAACACCAAAACAAGTATGTTTGCCTATGCATATGTCTATATTTTCTAGCTCGTTCCAAATTTTATGCCATTCATGTTATGACGATGGGTGAGCTTTTGATCAGTTCTATTTTAAAAACACTGACTGAACTTAGATTTGGAGGTCTCATTTCGGCCTTAATATATATTTAAAAAATATTTTTTTAATTATAATTTGTAATTATATCAATGTAGTTATTAAAATTAATAATTATAAGTACTTCATTAAATAACTAATTCAATTTAAATTAACTTGTTTCTTCCATGATTTATACCAATTAGACTCAAACGTAGATACCCAGAAGGCATCATTTATCTGTTTTCTTATTGCAGCCGACATTGTTCTTTTTTTTTTTTTTTTTTTTAAGAAAATTTTGTATGGGGCAGCATTTGTTAATTTTAAAATAACCCCACAAATCTCGAGTAATTCAGATTATATGATTCTTCTTTTTAGCTGAAATTGACTTAAGCAGTACTATTTTGTGAGTCCAAAACTCAATCTATAATTCATGAACTTTTTCTTTAAAATAAAAGAAAATGATGGATGAAACTTGTCATATATAACTTGTAATTCGATTAAAAATATTATAAGTTAATAATAATAAAAATATTTTTTATCAAAAAGTACAACATATATCTTATAAGTTTATTCATCTCAACCATTAAAATTTGAATTTATTTTATGTATATAATTCAGATTCAAAATTAAGAATACAGGAATAAAAATTGTGAAATGAAAAGGTATAATTTCCCTTTATTATGTGGTTGAAATTTGACGAAAATTAAGGGATAAGAAACTTTGGAAAGGAAGACTTGTCAACCAATTAAAATGATACGTAATGATTAATCATAACTCAAATAGGTTAGTTCAGTTGAAAAAAGAAGAAGATGATATCCAATTTTATTCAATCATTTTAATTAGATAATATTATCAATTAATAAATTTATTTTTGAGCATTTTAATTTAAAACCAAACGTTTAAAGCCATAGTTTATTTTTATTTTTATTTCCATAAACCCAACTTTTAATCCAAAATATAATCCTTAGCATATGCCAAGCATTAATGTGGTAAAAATCAAGATCAAAATAATAATAATAAAAAATTATTATTATAGAGCTTGGATTGACAAATGTAGCTATAGGTAGTGGGTGGTATTTTGAGAGCAAAATATGAGCTAAAAAGATAGATATATGAACAGCCAAGTGACATATTACCATTGCCAATTGATACTTCAACTTGTGAACTTCCCCGTTATCTATTTTATAAAGATTAGAAAAATGTTGATACCATATTATCAACTATTTAATATAAAGTTGCTATATTTTGAATCTCCACTACTAAAACAATTATTTGTTAAATTGGTATGTCCCTCAAATTGAATTTCTCTTTTAAACATTTTAATATAATTTTTATACTCATAACTAAATTTTAATATAAGTTTTTTAAACAATAATTAAAATTAAATCGAGTTAATCTACATTTAAAATATATTATTTCTCCTCTTAATTTAATCTTTTTCTAACTTTGATTCTTCAACCATCAAATCATAAATTTTAGAGTTTAATAAGAGATCGTATTTATGTTTTTTATATAAATAGTAATCTCCTTTAATTAAAGTTTATGATTTTCAATATTAAAATTTTATACGATTAGTTTCATCTTTAAATAAGTAATTAATTTTGATTGGTCTTGAGCTCTCCTTTTTCATCTAACCTTTTTTTTGTTCTCATTGGTTTTTTTAGTTGACTTGAGAATATCTATATATCAATCATGTCATTTTCAGGTTTAATATTTTTCTGTTTGTTTTCCAAGAAAATTTAGGTGCTGCCTTACAATGTAGGCGCGACATTAGAATAATTTTTTAAGAGAGTTGAATGAAAATTTAATTTTTTATAATTTATATATTTATAATTTTTAAAGAATTAAATCAAATTTTTATATTTAAAAAAAATAAAAGTGTAATTTTATTTTTATTAATTTAAAATTTTAAAAAAATTTAAAAATTTTAAATAATAATTTTCTATTTAGGGGTAGGGCCATACCACCCCTAGAGAAGCCTCTCCTTAGGTTAAGTGATTGCTTGTTTCCAAACTCCCACATATTTCTTTAATACTTACTACACTGTTCACGAACTAGCCGTGGTCCGGAATTTTTTTATTTTCTAATTTAAGTTGGGTTTGAAATTCAGAATTATTGTTAATATGATAATAAATTAATAAAATATTAATATTTTTATTTGATAATTATATTTAACTAAAAATTATTGCAAATTAATAATTCCAACCAAACAAATTACTTTGAATGACGCATCTTATATCCAAATCCAACGTGAGGAAAAAAATCATGACATTATTTTGCAGTTTTTTTTTTTTTAGCAAAAGTCATATGTGATAGTATTTAGTATATTAATGTCTCGTTTGGTTATTAATATAATAATATGAGGAAAATTTTATTTGTTACATGTATATTACAATGTTTTGGCCTAAAATAAAAAATATTTAATATAAATTTAAACTTGAAATTAGTAACATATTAATTATTATTGTAAACAAAAATATGATCTTTTTAAAATAAGCGAAATTTTTTTCTTTTGTTAAAAATAAGAAAATACGAATTTGAAAAAAGAATTGAATCAACGTAAATGGATGATTGAGTAGTTAAACCCTCTAGTTGTAGTGTTTGGTAAATAGAGATTTACAAAAGTTTATCGAGCTAAAACCTCCACTACAAAAAACCATTGGGATGGATAACTTTTTACACTTGATTGAGAATGAGATATATGGGATGACATATCTAATCATATTTGCTCAAAAATTATTTCATTTGCCCTATGCTCTCAAAACTAATAAGGGTGCCAAAAGATAAGTAGCCTCCATTCTTCCATTTTTACTTTCACCTATAAAGTTCAAAATAAATCTCAACAATATTCACTAATTAATTTCCATAATGAATGTTTTAATTCTTGATAATAGTGTTTTATTTCAATAATTTTAATCAATAAAGACTAAAGTATTATAAACAAATAAATATTTAACAATAAAATGTGTCATGCTATTATATCAATTTTCAGCTATCAACTAAGTTTTACCAAATATCTTTAAATAAACAGTTAATAGAATCAATTAGTCAAACTAACCAACGCAATCAAGAATCACTAATTCCCAAACAGGACCATAATTTAATTTAGAATTATTAATTCACATTTAAAACTAATTATAGTATACGTAATAATTACAAATTATAAACATAAAAATATTATTATAAAGTTATCATAGTTTAATATATGTTTTAGTTTAAACTTATTCAATTATTAATGATAAGTTTTAGTTTAAATATTACACATTATAAAGATATCTACATATTAGTGATAAGTTTTGGTTTAGGTTTATTACTCCTAAAGTAGAATATTACATCAATTAAATAATAATTACAAATTGTATTCACTTTTAAATATTATTCTAAGATTAACCTAAAGTAGCAAGACATTTTAGTATAATTATAAATTTAATTTCATACTATTAATTGACATTTAAAAAGTGATACTTACAAATTGTATTTATAATTTAATTAATTTTTAATTTGAATATTATTATAAGTATAAAATAGAAATTAATTATCTATTAATTATCACTTAATTAGTATTAAAGTTATATATTAATTGGATTTTAAGTTTAGCTCTATAAATAGAATTAGTAGTTAGATAAAAATATAAAGCGATAAATCTCAAAATTATACATGAACTTTGATTTAACATGCAATTGTATACATAAACTTTAATTTAGTGCAATTATACACGTGAAATTCTAATTTTGATTTAATCTTACATTTAAAAAATAAATATATCAATTTATTTTTATATTGGATAAATATATATTTTTATGTATGCAATATATAAACATAAAATGACATTATATCAATAATTGTGTTAATAATTTACAAGATTTAAATCAAATTAAAATTATCTATATAAAATTACACAAAAGTAAAATTCATGTATACGATTTTACATTAAACCATAATTCATGTATATTGATATTTATCACTAATATCAAATAATATTCAAACAACAATGGAATGAAGAGAGAGGAAATTATTTTATTATTTTAATTGATAATGAGATAATACTTATTTTTATTATTTCAATTTAATATTATAGTTGTTTATATGTTTTATCTCATACAACTAAAATCTAAGCAGTGATATTTAATAATGTTGTAACAAAATTCAAAGATAACTTTGAATTGATGTTAGCATCTAGTTGTATATTTCATTAAGGTTAGTAAGAGATTTGATTTTGTTGCAAATCGAATTCCCTTTTCGAAAGCATTGTTTTTATTTATTCAATGATTTTATATATTGCGTGATGAATTATTATTATTATTAAAAAATACATCCTACATTTTGTAGATTTGTATGTACACAGAGTAAGTTTTAACATCACGTTTGATTCGTTGTTTGGTTGAATGGAATACATGTTGTAATAGCATAAAGAAAAAGACTTAGATGACCAAAGTACCCTTAGCAATTTTTTTAGGTAGATGATTATTGTTATTGTTATTAAATTTTAATAAGATTAATATTAAATATATCTTAATAAAAATAAAATAAATAATTTTATCATATTTTAACATAATAATTATTAAATACAATTTAATAAAATAATATATGAATTAATAACATTCTTAATATAATTATTATTAAAATATGAATTAATAAAAGTCATAATATATAATATTATAAAATAATATATAACCTACTTTATTATTTTTAAACCGCAATACATATTTAATGTGTTAAAATATCATTAGCGAAATAAATAATTTAATTATCTTCTAAACTAAAAGTAAAATATTAGAAGCAATAAATAGCTTGAAAATTATATTTTAGATTCGAACATAATGTTCATACATTAACAAAAGTTATATGATGTCATTAGCTTATATGCCATAATCTATATGTTAAATTTACAACATCAAAAAGTTACAACAGTTTATAACATTCTATCATGACATTATACTATCCAAATATTACATATACAAAAAGTTACCAAAACATCACCAACACAACCATGATTTTTAATGGTAAAAAAGAAATTTTCTCACCTATTCCAATTGCATAGAAGAAGGTAAACTAAAGAAAATGAGCATTTGCATTGGATGGTCTGAAATTTTGCTCAACACACAATAGTGTTCATTCTCAGTTAATCCTTCTACTTCTCATAAGGCTGGATATAATTTTAGAGCACTTTTTTAAATGACCATTTCTGACTTTTGTTGAATTAGCACTTCAGAGGCAATGCTCCTACTTATTTCAAGGCCAACAGTCCGTATGTTTTCCCTTAATAACGTGCCAGCATTAGTAAATGAAGTAGAATAAATTGTTCACTTGCATCAGAAATCTTTTTTTCTTCTTTGAAAATGTGAAATCATCTTGATTTCTAGATGGTTGTGGTTGTGTAGTTGAAAGATCCATCTCATCCAAAAAAACATCAACTTCGCATCCATGCATCCATGGAAATCGTTTCTTTCTTCATGAGTATTTGTAGTAACTACATCCTCAGCATCTATTTCTTCAATAATATCAACGACTATTTGAGCATCTTTCCCAGTGGCTCAATCTTTTGCGTAGATGTCAATAAGTTGGCCATAATAAGGGAAATTGCGCTGTCTGAATTGACCAACTTCTTTATGACTATAAAAAATGAGGAATCCATATTAGATATAAGTTTGGTCAAAACAAGATAATAAAGACAGGAAATAATTCTTTCATCTATATATGAGTTCCACACAACATCTTCAACAACAACAAACTGCCTATGCTCGTCCCAACCAAAGCCGCTATTGTCTTTTCCACTGAGCATGTCATAAACGATTGTCCAATCCCTTTTCAATGTCCTAATCCTCGATTCAAGATTAGGTTCAGCCTTCAACATAGCATAGGGTAAAACTTTTTCTAACATTCTTTCCATCTCATTTAAATAACCGGCCTTGAATCCCATATCTGCGTTAAAAGTTCCAACATTGTGCAAGTCGACCATTTAGGCAACTAATGCAGCATCTTCTTCTGGAACCCATTTCCTTTTGGTTCCTCAAGAATTTTGGGAAGAATCACATGATTGTGAAAAGCCTAACATAACTATCTTAAGAAAAAAACGCAAACTAAAATTAGGTTTGATATTATGAATAAAAAGGTCGACACTTTATAAAATTATAACACATGACGAATCAAAAGAAAATAAATTAAAGTTGTAATTCAACAAGTCTAGTACAATACAAAAAGAAAATTCAAACACCACCAAAGTTTCATAAACTAGATACATGGTATAACATAAACAAATTAACCTTCTACTATTTTTACCGTAAACCTAACTAATTTCTAGATGTCTGCCATTCATAGAATATTCAATTGACTAGTCCCATCCTCCAAGTATTCCATGCATCTGATGGATGAATATTTACGATATTGGATTCATCGTCATCTATCACATTACTAGGTAATCTTTCTTCCAACTTCGCTTCAATAGGATCAAGACTCATATAGGTTCGAATGAAATTATGAGCAAACAACATGTAATAATGATTTTATTGTGCACCCTCACAGGATAAAATGATGGACAGCTAAGTTTTCCCCATCTAAGTTCTAATAACCTAAAGCATCTTTTAATAACATTACGTGTTGAAGCATGTTTCATTTTCAAAAATTTTCCTGTAGTACTTAGCTGGTAACCCTGACGCCACTCATTCAAATGATATCTTTGTCCTCTAAAAGACGCAAAAAATCTCTCACAGTTTGTGTAACCAGCATCAACTAAATAATAACAACCTATAAAAAAGAAAAAAAAAACTATTTATCATGATTGATTTTCCTAAAAAAGTATTACCTTAAAAATTAATTCAAAATCCTCCAATTCTGCACTTTACCATGAGAAACTTTTAGTCCATGTCTCATACTAATGGCATATCGAAGAACCTGTTCATCAGTAACAAAACCTTTTCAATCAGTAAGAACATAAAAAAATGTATATCAAGTTTACAAACACCTAACATATTTGTTGCTATGTTATCTTTTCGCGTTCGATATCTAGGTTTATCAACTGTTAGAACCCTAATCTTGATGTGGATTCCATCTAAAGAACCTAAGCAATTCTACATTACATGTATAAAACCTTGGGTTAGGGTACTATATTTAAATCTAAATCCACTAAATCATGTATGAGCTATATATGAAACTCATTCCAATATCTTGAACCATTTCTACCTTGGGTCTGTAGAATTTGTTGTAATTAGCTTTGCCTTTTTAAATAGCACATCTTGTAAACATATGACAACATTTAGAAAATTGTGAAATGATCTCCTAACAGTTTCCCGAACCTATTAAAGTGATGATTGATAACTCAGTTTTAAGGTGATAAGAAATGATATGTAAAAACATTGCCACTTGCTCAGCAACAAGCATGTTCCTTGACGACTTCAATCCTCTTAAAATTTGTAACATCTCACATAGTTTCAAAAAAAGCAATTATATTCATCCTAACTTGTTCAATATAAGCCTCGTCACTAGCATATACAAGTCTTATCACAAAATCTCATTTTTTTATAAAAATCTAAAATATATGATCTAATCCTTGGTCTATAAGTATGTAGGCTATGGAAGACACCCATTGTAACTAAGAACCAACTCGCAACTGTACACATTTGCAACCATACTGTCACAGAAAGACCAATTCTCTTACGCCTCTCACTTTGTACTATTAAAGGTAGACGAGCCATTACTACAAGATATTTGTAACACCCTAACCCCGATCTGGACGTTAAGAGCAAGTCTGGAAAGGTACATCGAATAGTTTCCGAAAAGTTCATCTTTTAACTATTTAAAGTTTAACTTTCAGAAATCATTTAAGTACTTGAACTAACGTATAAATCTAAACTTGAAAACTGAAATCCCAGATAAAACAAACTATAATATAAATTTAATTAAAAAGTAAATTAACCAGATAAGGACGATTGAGCCTCCGCTGCGCTGACCTGCCTAAGTCGATGGGTTACCTAAAATTCAATAAAACATACAAAATGATTTAATAGGCTTAATGTGTAAATTGTAAGCAATAAAAAGAACTTCAGTTCCTCATTGTTCGAACAGTTCTAAGAATCAGATAAGAAAGTAGAACAAAATATATCAGTTACAGAACAGATTACAACAGATACAAAATACAAATTTCCTACCCCTATCCGCTACACACCATCTCCGTCCAACCCTACACACCAAAAGGGTATCGAATACCCATCCATCCCTACACACCACATAATGACCGTATGTCACATTCAAAACGTCGAAGACTAGCTGGCAAAACAGAATGCGAAAGTCGCCAGAATCAGATACATATACGTGGCTTAACCACCAATCTTGGCAGATTATTAAACTGCCCACAATTTCTTTCTTATTCAATCCTGACCCTAATGCAGATGTAGAGTTATAGATACAAATATGAACATATGGTGTTACAGATTCAGATTATACTCAGCTAATACAGAATACAATTACTCGCTAATTTACAATTCGATTATATATATAATAACAATTTATACAGAAACAAATTATCAGTCAATAGGTTTTATAGCCCAAATCGGATCATGCAGACCCTATGGTAAGCCTACGTTCAACTGGAACGAGGTTTACGACCCTAACAAGAAATCGAAAATTATGACCCACGCGCCCATGTGGATTCACGTGGCCTGAAAGGCTGGTTCATATGGTCTACACGGCCTAGCACATGTCTCTGTGGCCTACTTTGTTACCACACATGGCCTGGCACACGACCGTGTGACTCAAACCAGTGAATTACACGGTTTAGCACACGATAAAGCACAAGCCCATGTGACTAAAATTACAAAATTTCTCTTACACGGCCTGAACACATGCCCATGTTTTTAGCCTCTACGACTCTAATTCACAAATAGTAAGTTACACAGCCTGGACACACGCCCGTGTCCTTGGCCCGTGTGACCTTAATACACAAACAGTGAGTTACACGATCTGTCACACGATTGTGTGGCATCAACAACCATGTTTTCAATGTTTGTAAATCATAGAAAAACGGGTTTTTGTTACACATCTAATGTAGTTTTTAGCCCGTGTGACTCTAATTCACAAATAGTAAGTTACACAGCCTAGAAACACGCCCGTGTCCTTGACCCGTGTGACCTTAATACACAAATAGTGAGTTACACGATTTGTCACACGACTGTGTGGCATCGACAGTCATGTTTTTCGATGTTTGCAAATCATAAAAAAAGGGGTTTTCATTACACATCTAATGTAGTTTCGATGTCAGAACAACACAGAGAAATCTAGAACCTAAAACCACCATCCAGTATCCATCTTAACAAATTAATCTAACTAAAACACTAACTTAGCAATCAAATTGAACTATGTCGAAAATTTTGATATAAAACCCTGAAAAAAAGTTTTATTCACTTACCAACAATCGTACAACCAATAAGCGGAACTAACTCGTTGGAGGAACACTTCTATCAAGATATTCGTCTAAACGGAAGCAATTCAAACACTTAACAAAGAGTTTGGAATCGCTAACAATAGTATTCAATCTCACAAAGTAAAAATGAAATCAAACAAAATCGAAGAAAAACAACCACAAAACTTACGTAGAAACCTTTCAATTGAAGCAATGAATAATGTCGTACCCTCAATTTATCTCAATAGTAAAGTTACAGAAGCATTTGAACTAAAAAGAGAAAAATAAAAGAACATAAAAAAATAGAAAAGGAGAAAAAGGAAAAGACTTCAAAAAAAACAAAAAAAAAACTTTTTAACTAAACTAGAAAAAAAAACTAAAATGTTTTACCATAAAGCATAAAATAAATCTTCCTTATTGCATGCACAGAGACTCAAACATAGGACCAGAAAATTATACTAAAACTTAACCATCGAATCAACAGGCTCATTCTTAACCTAGATTAACGCACAAATAAACTTAAGTCAAATATTCAAGAATAAGAGTTGAACCAAAAGGGTAGCAAAATTTCTAAAACTAGGACTTGAACCCCTGACCTCATCCATATAACAAAACACTTAACCACTAAAGCAGATTTGTATGTATAGACGGAAACTAACAACAAAAGTTCAAAATTTAGAGCGTTACAACTCTCCCCTAAAATAAATTTCGGCCTTGAAATTTACCTGACTCAAACAAATAAGGGAATTACTAACTAATCGAATCCTCAGGTTCCCACGTGGCTTCTTGGTGCCATGATCCCACCATAGAACCTTAACCAGAGGAATTATTTTTCTCCTCAAGACCTTTACGTCTTGATCCAAAATCTGAATAGATTCCTCCTCAAAAGTTAAATCCGATCTCACCTCAATTTTCTCAACAGGGACGATATGAGAGGGGTTAGACCGATACCGTCTTAACATAGAGGCATAGAACATATCATGAATTCGATCCAATTCAGGAGGTAGCTCTAGCTGATAAGCAACAAGTCCAAAACGTTTCAGAATACGATAAGACCCAATGAACCTCGAGTTCAACTTGCCTTTATGTCCAAACTTAAGAACCTTTTTCAAGGAGAAACTTTCAAAAATACTTGCTCACCCACAGAAAAATTGATATCTCGCCTTTTTAAATTAGCATACAATTTCTATCAATCGAAAACTGCCTTGAGGCGATCTCAGATACTAACTTGGAACCCATAACCTAATATTCACCTAACTCAGTCCAACATAGAAGAGTATGATACTTACGACTATACAAAACCTCGTAAGGTGCCATCTAAATACTAGACTGAAAACTGTTATTATACGCGAATTTAGCAAATGGCAGATAATCCTCCCAACTACCCAGGAAGTCGATTACACAACTCTGTAACATATCTTCCAAAATCTGAATGACTCACTCAGACTGTCTATCGGTTTGAGGATGATACATAGTACCTAAATCCAATCGAATGCCTAAGGTCTTGTAAAGCTTTTTCCAGAATCAAGAAGTAAAACGTAGGTCTCTTTCAGAGATAATCGAAGCCGTCACTTCATGTAACTTTACGATCTCAGAAACATACAACTTAGTCAATCTCTAAAATAAATAATTGGTCATGATTGTAAGAAAATGAGCGAATTAGTCAATCGATCAACGATAACCAAAATTGAATTATTCTTAGTAAATGTCAAGGGCAACCTACTAACGAAGCCTATAATCACACGCTCTCACTTCCAAAGGGGAATCTTAACTGGTTGTAGCAGACCTGAAGGTAACTAGTGCTTCGCATTCACCTTTTGACATGTCAAACAATAAAAAAATAAGGCAATTTCCTCTCATTTCAAACCGAGCCACCAATATAACTTTTGAAGATTCCTATACATCTTATTCCTATCTGGATGCATAGTATAAGGGCTACCATGCATTTCCCATAGAATCGACTGCTTCAACTCAACATCAATAGGCATACAGATTCAACATCTGAAACATAGAATCCCATTTCTATTTAATCCAAAATCAAAAGTCTCACAATCTTCAACTGATGAAAACAAGAAACAAGAGACTCATCATTTATTTTTTTAGCTCGAATCTGATCAACCTAGGTCAGTTTAACCTGTAACTAGTCAAAAGACTACCGTTTTCAAACAAACTCAGACGAGCAAACATCGCTCTCAGATCAATATCGCTCTACGACTAAGAGCATCGGCCACAACAGTGGCTTTATCGGGATGATACCCTATTATATAGTCATAATCCTTAAATAACTTAACCAATCTACGTTGCCTAAGGTTCAAATCCTTCTGAGTAGTAGATACTTGAGACTCTTATGATCAGTGTAGATGATACACCTCTCACCATATAGATAGTGCCTCTAAATTTTTGGAGAAAAATTACTACAACCAACTTAAGTTTGTGTATGGGATAATTACCCTTATGTGACTTAAACTGTCGAGATGTGTAAGCCACAACCTTACCTCATGTATCAGAACACATCCAAAGCCTACATGCGAAGCATCACTATAGACAACAAACTCTCTACTAGATTCAGGTTGTACCAGAATAGGAGCTTCAGTCAAAATGGACTTGAGCTTTTCGAAGCTTGCTTGTTGTTCATCAAACCATACGAAAGGTGTGTTTTACACAACTTAGTTAGGGGAGCTGCGATAAGCGAGAACCCCTCAACAAACCTCAAGTAATAGCCTGCCAAACTAAGGAAACTCTGAATCTAAGACATATTCTTCAACTGTTTCCACTTGATCATAGCTTCAACGTTCTTAGAATCTACTTGAATCTCTCACCTAAAACGACATGCACTAGAAAGGTAACCTTTTGTAACCAAAACTACACTTGCTAAACTTAGCATTAAGTTGTCTCTCACGGAATATCTATAGAACTATCTGAAAATGATCATCATGCTCACTCTCAGTCTTGGAATAAATCAAAATATCGTCAATGAAGATTATGACAAATTGATCCAGATACGACTGAAATACCTGGTTCATCAAATTTATAAATGCAACCGGGGCATTCGTGAGACCGAAGGGCATAGAAACTCGTAATGCCCATAAAGAGTCCTAAAAGTGGTCTTATACACATCAGTCTCTTTAAACTTGAGCTGATGGTACCCGAAACGAAGATCAATTTTGGAGAAAATAGATGCCCATGAAACTGATCAAACAAATCATCGATATTCGAAAGTGGATACTTATTTTTTAACGTTAACTTATTCAACTGATGATAATCCACACATCCTTATCGTGCCATCTTTTTTCTTGACAAATAGGATCAGAGCTCCCACGGAGACATACTCAGTGGAAAGAACCCTTAATTGAAAAGTTCCTGAAGTTGAGCTTTTAGCTTCATAAGCTCCTTCAATGCCATGCGATAAAGAGCAATAGACATAAGAGCGGTACCTGGTAACAGTTCAATATCGAACTCGACCTCCTTGTCCAAAAAAATCCCCATTAAATCTTTGGGAAACACATCTGAAAAGTCTCTTACGGTATGAATGTCTTTAACAGAGAGCTTTACAGAACCAGAATTAGACACAAGGGCCAAGTATGCTTCACAACATTTTTGAACTAACTTTTCAGCTACAAGAGCGGAGATTACATTAGAGAGGTAATCTCGATGCTCACTGATTATAACGATCTCAATATGCTCATCAAATATTAGAGTAACCCTCTTAAAGGTGTAATTTAAATTGACTCGATATTCCACGAGCCAATTCATTCCTAGAATAGAGTTAAACTCTCTAAACAACAACTCCATTAGGTTAGTCGAAAGCACAACACCTTAAATTTCTAACGGAACACGTCTATACAGTTTATCAACTAGGACCAACTGACCTATAAGACTAATTACAGAAATCTCTCTAGCAGTATTCTTAGCAGATATACCAAGATTCAAATAAACAGTACTAGTTACATATGAGTGAGTAGAACCAATATCTATTAGAGCAAAATACAGAACATAATAGATAAAGAACGTACCTGCTATAACATCGGCATTGTCTTTATCCTCACAGTGCCTCGTTGCATACATGGGAGTAGATTGATGTGCCTCAACATGACTCGGACCTCTGCCCGATACTCTTTAACCTCAGCCAGAACCATTACCACCCCTAACCGTACTACGACCCCTAGATGGCTGACGAGCTACTCTAAATGGTTGAACAGAACCTAAAGCCTAAGTCTGTGTAAAAGCTTGCACCTGGTCAGATCTCAGGGGACAGTCTCGAACATGATACTCCATCGATCCGCACAAAAGACAAGCCTCCAACTTCCTCCAACACTCACCCAGATAGCATCTCCCACAATCATTACAAGACTGAATCTCAGTCACTGCAGTTGGTGCCTCAGTCCTTGGAGGCCTAACCAATCTAGCTTATTTCTTAAGGAGCTGAATAGAACTAAAGGGATCCAAGTCCCTCCTAAACCTACTTTGACCTTTCTCTCGGTCTCTCCTCTCGCACTTAGTACACTTAACCTCTTCAATATTCTTCACATTGTCCACCAAGATGATAAAAAATCACTCCCTTTATAGAGCTAGTAGGACTCTCGGATCATACCTCAATCCTTCCTCGAATCGAACACTCTTATCACAATCAATGGAAATCAATGTTAAGCATGCATGCTCAATCTTAAAAACTCAACCTCGTACTCAGCAACAGACTTATCACCTTGAACTAAGCTTATAAACTCACGTCTATAAACCTCCACAAACTCGCTCCACATACTTATTCTGGAAAGCGTTCTTTAAAAAATCCAAAGTAATCTGTTCGAGCTAAGCACCCTGCTAAATAGTCAACCACTACCAATAGGCTTCATCTCGAGCAGAGACACTACACCCTCAGTTTCTGTGCAGGAATGCAGTCAATATCATTCATGATGCTCTTGATGGCCTTTATCCAATACTCACCTCTGTTGGGGCAACTCCCCCAAAAACCTCAGCACCGTTCAATCAAAATTGTTCAGTAACCGACCTACGGCCTCCATGTCAAAACCATTTTTACTTTAAGTTTTTAAAAATGGGATCGACTTAAAAAAGTGATGTGGAGTCGCCACCAATCCTTTTATTTAGGTGTGATTGGATCACCTTTGAAAATCTTATTGGTCTACGAAATTAAAAAAAAAAAAAAAAAAGGTTCGGGAGTCAGTTATGTACGAGGAAGGATTAGTACCCCCATACGCCCCAAAACGGGTACCAAATCAATTAATTAATGTCCTTATGTTGAAAACTTGAAAATATTAAAACATGATTATGTTTTAAGGAAGGTTAATTTATTTTGAATTGAATCTCAAGATTAACTCGTTTCAAAGGAATAAAAATATCATATCCAGTCGTTAGGTTATAACACGTTTATACTTTAACACCGAGATCATCTTTAGTCTTCAAAACATGCAAATAAAAAATGGTATTTGGTTATTTAATTGAACAGAAAATTACCACCCAGTACGTTAGGGCATAACTTTTCGAACTTCCAAACATACAAATATTGCCTCATCTTGAAAAATTTTCAAATACGAAATATTAACATTGGCTCAATATACGATTTTTAACAAAATAAAACATTTGGTAAATGCTTGAATATATTGAAATTTGAGGAATAATACAATAACAAGATGCACAAACATTAATTGAGAAAATACACAAATTAAACGTTATATTAACAATAGGCTATGAAATTTTATAATTCTACAAAATTGATAATAGCAAATTAATATAAAATAAAATTTTGGATACTAATAAAAAATAAGTTGATTCTTGATCAACATTTTATGGAATTGTTTAAAATGAAATAATTTGTGAATGAATTCATTAAATACATATTTTAAAAATAACTTACTCATTTAAACATATATATAATTGTATATGAGTAATAAGATTTAAAAATGTATGAAATGAATTAAAGTATATAATAAAATATGATCTTATTATATATACATGTAAGTATAAAATAACATAGTATAATTGTTTTAAAATTAATATTACATAAATTATCAAAACAATATATGGCATATGATTTAGTATTAAATATTTTTACAATAAATAAAAGAAAATACATGTGAATGGAAAATAAAACAAATTAGAATATTATAAAATAAAATTGAAACAATTTAAAATAACTTGAATAATGACTAAATTTAAGACTAAAATACATGAATTATTAACACATAATCAAAATAAAATTAAAAGGCCATTATATAAATAAATCTAATTAATTAAACCAAATCAAGGGTCATATTGCATTTTCGCATAGAAAATAAAGGATCAAACTAGCAAATATCCTACTATCTAAAACGCAACGTTTGAACATGACTAGATCGAAACAACGCGCAAATTATATAAACCAATTAGAAAAACAAATGAATTATAAAACCGATGTAATCGAAGAACAGTACGATTTAATGCACAAATATTCCATTTTTACAAAAGACACGCGAATCCTGTGTCTTCGAATCGGATCGGGTCGAGCCATTTTGCACGACGTCGTTTAAGGCTATTGAAACGAGCCAAACGGCGCCGTTTTCTTAATGAACTAAACCTAGTTAAAAACATGTTTAGCACCATTTTAATTAAACACTAGCCCTCTTTCATTTAGTCTCCAGCCGCAATCTGAAACCTCTTCATCGAGCCACTAAGACGCCACCATAAACTGCGAATAGCAGCACCTAAAGGTTCGATTTGCTTCCGTAACTCCGACCTTAGAGCATTACTTTCTGATTAAACTCTTCGTTTATCTCCGATTGCGACGGAGAAAACAAACGGTGGTACATCTCACATCTTCGCCTAACTCCGATTGCGACGGAGAAGACGAGGATACTCAAAAAGGTACGCATCTTTTCTATTCTTTTTATTTCACATGAACACACAAAGAAACTGATTCCAAAAAGAAAAGAAAAAGAATGAAAAGAAAAAAAGTTTTGAGAAATGAAATCACCTTCTGCTTTCTTTTTTCTGGTTTTGTATTTCTTGTATTTGTGTGCGTAATCTTTTACTGTACAGTATTTGGCGTTTTATAGCCAGAAGAAAAATGAAATACAACAAATACACGTTTTCCTTCTACTGTATTCCATACTCTTCTACTGTTTTCTATCGTTCTCTGCTACTTTACCTTTTTTACTGCACATTCTGCTGCGAAGGAAATCCCTGTTGGCGCGCGTGCGCGCGATGATAGCTGGCGTGGGTGCACGCGAGGCGCGCATGGAACAGAGCTACGACGCCAAAAAAATTTGAAAACCTTTAGGGTTTCCCTTGGTTCTGATTCATTTCGGGCTAAAGTCTGGTTCCAGGCTTTAATTGGGTTTTGGACTCAGGCTTATGAAAATTTTATTTGGGTTGTTTATTTATTTAAAATATTGGGTTTATAATTCATTTGGGCCGATTGGACTCTGCTGTTTTGTAACAAAGACATTAGACATTTTATTTTATTCTATTTTGTTTCATTGTTTTATTTTGGTTAAATAGGCCCAAACGAATTGGACCTGTTACACTCCATATCTAGAATGGACCCGTACGACCCTTTTTAACTCTCGTAACATAGCTTGAGACAGTACGTCATCCCCGATTGTCGAAGTCTAAGACCCAGTCTCAACAATAAAAGTACCAACGATCTCGTTGGTCTCCAAATAAGGCATATTGCCCATAGAAGATGACTCCATTCGAGCTCCTCCTCGATGTCCATGACACCTATGCGAACCACGTCCACGACTATAGCATGAACTCATTATATCCACTTATCAACAATGTTAGAAGTTCACAAATCAATTTAAAGTTCTCATCAGATATCTTATTTCACACTTCATATCACAATCTCTAAATAAAATCATAAGTTCAGTCATTATAATAGTTTTCTAGCTAAAAATATAGTTAAAGCATAAGTACTTATAGGTTCGGCGCTGAAGACTCAGTCCTTTATAAGATCAATTTTAAGATTACTCGAATAAATTTTTTCTTCAAACCACATTGTAACAAAAATAAGAGTCCAGAAACACAACCTAAATTTTGAAATCTGACTCTGACACCACTCAATTAACACTCCAACCTCGACATAGACATTAAGACCAAGTCTAGAAAGCTACATCGAATTGTTTCAGAAATGTTCATCTTTTAACTATTTAAAGTTTAACTGCCAAAAAACGTTTAAGTACTTGAATCAACGTATAAATCCAAACTTAAACATTGAAATCCCAGATAAAGTAAACTATAATATAAATTCAATTAAAATAGTAAAATAATAAATAGATAAGGATGACCGAGTTTCCGCCACGCCGACCCGCCAAATTCGATTGGTTACCTGAAATTCAATCAAACATGCAAAATGAGTTAATAGGCTCAATGTGTAACTTGTAAATAATAAAACAGAACTTAAGTCCCTTATTGTTCGAATAGTTCTCAGAATCAGATATAGAAGCAGAATATAATATATTAGTTATAGATACATAATACAAATTTCCTACCCCCATCTGCTACACACCATCTCCGTCCAACCCTACACATCAAAAAAGATATCGAGTACCCATCTATCCCTACACACCACATAATAATCATATGCCACATTCAAAATATCGTAAACTAACTGCCAGAACAGAATGTGAAAGTCTCCAGATTTATATACATATAACGTGGCTTAACCACTAGTATTAACAGATTATTAAACTGCCCACAACTTCCTTCTTATTCAATCTCGACCCCGATGTAGATTCAGATTTATAGATACAGAATATAATTACTTGCTAGTTTACAATTCGTTTATATATATAATAACAGTTTATACAGAAACAAATTATCAGTCAATGGGTTTTATAGCCCAAATTGGATCATACAAACCCTGCAGTAGGCCTACGTTCAACTGGAACAACATTTATGGCCCTAACAAGAAATCTAAAATTATGACCCATACACTTATGTGGTCTACACAGCCTAACACACACTCGTGTGGCCCACATCGTTGCCACACACAGCCGTGTGGCTCAAAACAGTAAGTTAGACAGTCTAGCACACAGTCAAGCAAACGACTGTATGAATCAAATCACAAAATATCCCTCACACGCCCGTGTCCTTAACCCGTGTGACCCTAATACACAAATAGTGAGTTACACGGTCTGTCACACGGCTTAACACATGGTCGTGTGACCCACACAACCGTGTGGCGTCTACAACCATGTTTTCTGACGTTCGCAACTCACAGAAAAATGGGTTTTCGTTTCACACCTAATGTAGTTACGGTGACGGAACAACACAGAGAAATCCAAAACATAAAAACCACAATCCAATATCCATATTAACGAATTAATCTAACTAAAATGCTAACTTAGTAGTCGAATTGAACTACGTTGAAAACTCTAATACAAAACCTTGAAACAAAGTTTTATTCACTTACCAACGATCGTACAACCACTAATCAAAACTAACTCAATGGAGGAACACTCCTCTCAAGATCTTCACCTAAACGGAAGCAATTCAAATAATTAACAAAGAGCTTGGAACCTTTAATAGTGGCATATCTCACAAAACCAAAGAAAACAACCACGAAACTTACGTAGAAACCTTTCAATTGAAGCAATGAATAATGTCGTACCCTCGATTTAAACCGATAGCAAAGTTACAAAAGCAATCAAACGAAAGAAGGAAAAAAACAAAAAAAAAGGTAAAAAAGAAAAAGAAAGGGAGAGAAGGGAAGAAACTTAAAAAAAATAAAAAATAAAAAAACTATTTTACTAAACTAGAAAAAAAAAAACTAAAATGTTTTACCAGATAGCATAAAAAAACTTCCTTACTGCATGGATAGAAACTCGAACACAAGACCGAAAAATATATTAAAACTTAACTATCAAACCAGCAAGCTCATTCTTGACCCAGATTAACGCAGAAATAAACTTAAGTCAAACATTTAAGGATAAGAGTTGAACCAAAAGGGTAAGAAAATTTTTATAAGTGGGACTTGAACCCCTGACCTCAACCACACAATAGACCACTTAACTATTGAAGCAGATTCATAATTATAGACAGAAACTAACAAAAACAATTCAAAATTCAAGGCGTTATAATATTAAAGCGTTAATATATTCAAATCATAGTAAAAGTGTCATATTTCTTCAATACTAATCTCAATAACAGTAAAACAAAATCAAAAATTTAATTGCAAAAGAACTTACAATGATTCAATGAATACAAGATATATAGATAAAAAATGTAATATGAGATAAAAATAGAATATAAAAAATTAATACTTTTACTAATTTGGTTATTGTAATAAAATATCATTATAAAGGGTATTTGTTATAAAAAGATGGTACAATCAAACTAAAATTAATAAAAATATGATTATTATTATAAAATTCTTAACTAAATTGATGTTAAGAGATTAATAAGACATTTTTTTAATTGCAAAGTATTAAAATAACACATTCATTAGTAAAAGAAAAAGATTAATTATGTAATTTATGTTTTTATTTAAAATTTTATAAAACCGTTTTCTTAGAAAGCTACCATACAATTTTAAAATTGTGTATTTAAGTTTTAGCAATTATGTAGTAATAATTGTTTTACATTTTCACTCTCAAAATTAACTCTTTCTCTACTTAATTGTAAAATTAATAAAAATTTAAACATTTTACGGAAAATAATAAATATTATTTGTAATTTGATTGTAAACTTATCAAAAAAATATTATTTTACAAGATAATAAATATTTTATAAAATAATAAATATTATAAGTAACATGGATTTGTAAACAACATGACATCTATGTATATGTACTAATGGAAAAGAAAATGGTTAAAAATTGAAAAAAATGCATCTGTTAACACTGAAAAAGATTAACCATAGTATCTATTCAGCCAAAAATAAAAATGGTGAACAACACAGGGTTTAAGTTATCTGAATACAAATAAGATACAAAATTAATGCTTGTGAGAAAAAGAATAGCATATAAAGAAAGGCAATTGACCGATTCTTTCTAAATGAAATATTACTCCAAGGATTCAGTCTTACCGCAATGAAAAAGGTTTTGTCTCCCAATTCTGAGAAATATATCAGTAAGAATGCCTGAAATAAAAGAAAATGCTTCAGTTACGGTAGTTCAAGATGTGCAGTCAAGTGTGCAAAAACCGAAGGAGTGGTAAGGCCACAAAAATCACAATAGTCATATACCTAGATGGAAAATATCAGTTCTCTAAACATTAAACGCTAGAAAACAATGAAGTTTATTAAGTTCTAATTAGTTAATAAAAGAATTTAACAAAGCTGAATTTCTATGCATAGGCCTTAATATAAATAATAAAAGCAACAAATATAAAAGTTATAGGGAGATTTTCCTAACTGAAGCAAAACCTATGCTATCAAATAGTAAATGATGCAAAATTCTTCGATACAATAGATGGCGTAGATAAATGAAGAAAACACATATCATATATAAAATAAATTATAATTACTAATAATTTCGAGCTCACAAAACATAAAACATATATCACCTAATAATGATCATGTTCTCTTACTTCAAATAATTTAATAATTTATAATCAAATAATTTCCATGAGAAATACGAGTGGCATGCTCATTACCATTAAAACACCCAAAACCAAAACATGCATATTCATTTTTAGAGTAATAGTTAATATAAGAAAGGCAAGATGACAAGTCTAGACTTGACAGAGGAATTCTTCAGGATGTATAAGCTCTCATTAGTCATTAGCACTATTATAAAGGAAGGGGAAAATGTAACCATATAATTAACTAACCATAAAGGAAGAGAAATAAGAAACACAAGAATGTGATGCATATATTTGATCAATAATTTGTCCTATTCAATGTCATAACATAATAGGCAATAAAATCCCCAGAATTGTGCTGAACATCATTTCTAAGCAACTCTTAAATGCGGTCTATGAGATCAACAACCAAATTTACATAGATATTTTTACCTACAAGTTTTGTATTGAGAAATCACAAACATTCAGTGGAACAACCAATCTAGATAATTTTTGTCAAAATCGGTGTTTATTATGTTTTTTTAAGTCTTACCCTATTTGTAGTTATATTGGATTTTAATTAAATTCAAAGTGAGAGACAAAATCATTTCAATAATAAAATTCAAACCCAATACCTTACCACTCAATCCAACACAAACCTCGATTAAACTCTTTTAAGTTGTCTACTCTTTTTATCGTCATTTCTAGTTTGAAACAATACCATTACATTACTAGGGATTTTCTAGTGTTTTCCATTACCTACGCAACAGGGATGTGTCCTATTTTCCTCCACAAACACTACTCCAACTCTTTCACAATTGAAAGAACATCAAAAACCAACTCAACCAAACCCTTTTTACCTAAAATTGCAGACCACAAGAATGCAACACGTCCTAATGATAAACTTACAGAAATTACAAAAATTATAGAGCAAAATTATATCTTCAAAGCACACAATCAAGCTTACCTGCAAAATAAAAGCAAACTTGGAATCAAATTAAATGCAACACCCCCAAAAAAAAAAATCAAACCATAATAATTCACTGGAAACCCATACAAATTAAACTAAGCTAAAAAAATCACAAGATTAGACTTCGAGAAACAAACAAAAGAAAAATGGCAAACATAGAGATGGAGAAAGAGCATCCAGACTGATTTACACAACTTCCTCACAAAAAGATGAATGCAAGGTTAGAACCCAAATTTTCAATCCCAATAATCATTGTTTTCATCGTCAAATTACGAATGAATAAATAAAATATAACTCTATAAGAAGTAAAAAGAAAAGGAGAGATTTTGTTGAGGCAAAAACAAATTTCAGGGTGGAGCTTATGAAAAGGGAAGCAAAAGAAACAAAAGTATAACATTGATTATGCTAATTCAAGTCAGTTTCATACTTCTAAATACCCAAATTAAACCATCACTTACTGTAAATAAAGAGCTTCAACTAGAAGGAAGATAAAGATGGCGAATGAATGCTTGATTTGTCGTCGATTAATAAGCCAATTTCTAGGGTTCACTTTTGGAGGAAAAGTCAGGAAGAATGAAATGTTCTAAAGTGAAAAGTGAAACGACGTAGTTGAGAGGCCAACATTTGTGGTCCAAAAAGGATAAAATGTAAACCGTAGTGTTATTGAATAGTCAATTCAAACTCCAAGCCCCTAAATTATTATTCCATGCCATACCGTAATAGAGGTTGATTCTATTTGACCTATAATAGGTTAATACGATAAATTAAATAATTGATTACGATAAGTTCATTGAATAAAGGTGAAATGTATAAATTATTATATCTAATCAAATATATCTTAAAATTACAAACGTATACATAGTAATGTAAATATTTATTAACTTATATTTAAATATTCATTTTGTTTTAAAAGATAAATAGCTTTAATGTTAGTTATTTATTTTATAAGTTTACTATCATTAAATAATAATAATAAACTTCTATAAATATTTAATGCTATTCACGTTACCTTTATACCTTTTTACTATATATAGTGAGTTCTTCATCCTCATCAAATCACCCACCAATTTTTTTAATTTCTTTTATAAAATAAATTTAGGAATTGTTAGTATTGAAGAAAAAATTGAATCAAATTTCATAAGTTCATAGACCTTTAAAACAAATACAATATTTGGAGGTGTTGTTATTCAAGTCCTAGGAAGAAATTGTATCTAAATTGTATGCACAAGGTAATAGAAAATTTCACTTTAAGGATAAAGGGTTCATTCTTGGACAACAACATTAAGTTCTTGATTCTTCAAACCCATTCTTGACAAGTATGTGTTATTTATAAGTCCGTAATTTTAAATTTATTATTTATATGCATGTTTTATTTTAACAAAGTTCATTTAATGCAAGTGAATTCTTCAAAAGGTTTTACAAATATAAAATATATATATGATTTTCCTAATAATATTAAGGCACAAATTATATTTCTAACTTATATTTTGTTTTTGTTTTTTTTTTTTTGTTGAGTTACTTGCTAATCAAAATCAATATTTTAATGAGTTACTATATTGATTATTGGTTTTGGTTATGAATGTATTGTTTGAACCGGACTGGATCGGTTGGTTGGATTGGAAATTGATCAGGGTATCAGTTCGGAGAATGATTTTGAACTGGTTAGATTAGGAACTAGTATGAACCGACTAAGAAACCGGTTGATCAATTTTTTATAAATTTTTAATAATTTTTTAATCAGGCCGTTTGGATCGTCGAATTAGTGATTAGATCGATTCGACCACCGACCTGATTTAAAAAATATTGGTTATGATTAATACATAGATTATATATTAATTAAGTTTTAAATAATATGTCATTTACTCCACTAAAAAAATGTTGTGATTCAAACTTCTTCAAAAGGAAAATTTTCACTATCACCTTCGTCGGTGCATACTAAGGAACCTAAAAAGTTCAATGAGTTCAAGAAACGACAACAAAAAGTGCATTGCTGAATGAGAAAATTGAACTTGAATAAAATCTTATTAATAAGTTTGGGAGCACCTCAAAACTTGGTGGGGGAACCAATTTAAAGTATCGTGCAAGAAATTGGATAAAGCTTCACATGAATCGCGAAAAGAAAGAAACGGTCTTTCAAATACCTAAAATAGGGGGAGGGTGTTTAAAGGAGTACTACTTGATCTCAAAAAGTCAATATAAGACATACTATTATGAACTATATATTCTTTGCATATATGCAATAGTGCATATATATTTCTTTTGCATAAATCGATGGTAACACTATGTTTTGTGCCTGTTTTGATAGATCATAACCTAGTCTTTAAGGGCAAGGAAAGGATATTCGAGAATAATGTCAACTCTATGCAACATGATCACTTTGGTGTAGTTTTGACATTGATGAAGGCATAAACATAATAAATAAAGAAGAATTCATGGTTTAGTATCGACATGCCTTGGTGTTATCATGACAATCCCATTCAAAGAAGTATGAGAGACTTTGTTCATGGGATAAGCTATCCTTGATGGTGCCAAGAATGACATTAGCCTTGGAAGCAAACCATTAAGTTATGAATGGATCCTCAAAAGGAAGATAAAAGCTAGTAGATCTAGTAATAAATACCAAGAGAGCCTTGTTGTTAAAGGATAAAAACACCTACAATGTGTGGATTAGTTTGATATATACTCACCTATATTAAGGATAACACCCATACAAACATTAATATCCATTACAACTATTAACAAGTTAGAAATGCATCAAATGGATGTAAAGATAGCTTTCTTAAATGGTGACCTTGATGAAGAGATATATCCCCACACGTTAACATAGAGTCTAAAAATTTTAGTGACAATATGCCATATATTTTCCCTTAATAGTAATTTAAAAAAAAATTTAAACTAAATTCGCATACGGTTTTTTTTATTTCACTTAATCAATCAATATTAATATTTTCAACAAGTCAAAGAAATTCATCGATTGAGTCTTATATCGATTGGCATAGACATTGTTTCCAGTGCAAGAGGACATGCGTTTAAACTCGTTGGAACACGTTTATCTTTCTATTTAAGGGTTGAAGAGGGGTTATGGGTAGTTTTAGGTATTGTATCAAAAAAAGACATGATGATAAATTTAGCCCTCAACATTTACATATTTTATTATCTACTAAATCCGTATAGGCGATCATATAAAGGGGATGATTTTAGATTTAAGCAATTTGATGCATTCATTCTAAAAGTTCACATTAAGATAGTACTAGTTGATGAGAGTTATTTCGAAGAAAAAAAGTAAATTCATTTTTTTTTTGGTTATTCTTTCAATTCCAATAAAATGCAACTAGATTTAGTATGCATGAGTTGCAATTAGAATCTATATGGGTAGAATTTCTAGTGGGATCTTGAAAATTAAACAAGTTTACTAGGCTTTTTTTTTTTGTGACAATTAATGTGTACTTCATATTGATATTACACGATTTTTATGTGCCACATCAACAAAAAATTTAAAATTATAAAATATTCAAATAATAAAAATATAAAAAGTTGGTAAAATTCAAAAAAAAAAAAAAAAAAGAAGCATACATTACACATGCATTGCTATGCTAATTACCATGCTAATTGTCATGTTTAAAATTTTAAGGTTTTAGTCAATATTTGTTAGAATTGAGTGACCCGAATCCTTATTTAAATAAAATATAGTGGTAAAATAAAATAAAAGTAAAATCCATATAGAACTATACTTCATTTATTTTATTTTAGAATAAGGTTTTTAAATCTTATTAAACTCCATCTATTTGATATTGATTAGAATAAGGTGTTTTAATCTTATTACACTCATTCTATTAGAATTTGGTTTTACAAGCGTATAAATAGACATAGCCTACTCCTATTGTAATCATTCGAATTTGACATAGTAAATTATCTTCTTTTCCGCCAGTGATTTTTTCCCGAAAGAGTTTCCACATAAAATCTGTGTGTTCTTTATTTTTTTCTTTCTCTTTTCGTTGCGATACATTGGCATTATCGACATTCTATTTTTCCACAAATTGGTATAAAGCTTCCGAGTTGTTCATCTCAATCACGATAATGGCGTCTTTAAAGTATGAAATTTTGTTCTTGGATCACAACACCAAATTCGCATTGTGGCAGATAAAGATGCAGGTAGTTCTTGTGTAGATGGACTTAGAGGATGCTCTACTAAGGCTAGATAAGATGTCTTCAACATTGACAGGGAAAGAGAAAAGGCGTAAAGATAGAAAGGCGTTAACACAGTTACATCTGCATTTATCTAACGAAATTTTACAGGATGTGATGAAGGAGAAGATCGCCGCTGTATTATGGAAGAGGCTGGAACAAATATATATGTCGCAAACTCTAACCAGCAAGCTACATTTGGAGGAAGGTGCGTCTGTGCACGAACGCTTAATAGTGTTTAAAGAAATTATCTCAAACTTGGAGGTTATGGAGATTTAGTATAATAAGGAAGATTTAAGGTTGATTCTATTTTGTTCATTGCCCCCGTCTTATTCAACCTTTAGAGACATGATTTTATATAGTTGTGAGTCTCTCACAATTGATGAGGTTTATGATTCTTTGACCTCGTATGATAAAGTGAAGCATCTTGTGGTTAAACTTGACTCTCAGGGAGAGGGTCTCATTGTTCATAGGAGACAAGATCGGAATGCTGATGATGATCGTGGAAGGATACAAGAACTGAATTCTCACGGTAAATCTAAGGGTAGATCGAAGTCTTCAAACGTAGGTAAAATTTATAACATTTTCAAGAAGAAAGGGCACATTAAATCTGAGTGCTATAAGCTACAGAACAAGATCAAAAGGGAGACTATGAATCAGAAAAGAAAACAACCAGAAAAATCCGGTGAAACTGATGTTGTAGAAGACTACAACGATGGTGAACTTCTAGTCGCTTTTGTCAATAATTCTAAAGTGAGTGAGGA
Organism: Gossypium rotundifolium; assembly: GCA_025506655.1. NCBI lineage: Eukaryota > Viridiplantae > Streptophyta > Magnoliopsida > Malvales > Malvaceae > Gossypium > Gossypium rotundifolium. Next base: position 102,835,032 of record CP106731.1, read on the forward strand.
CTGGATCCTTGATTTGGGTTGCACCTTCTACATAATTCCCAATTGGGATTGGTTTACAACTTACGAAACAGTGTCTAAAGATGTTATTTTGATGGGAAATAATGCTTCGTGTAAAATCGCAGGTGTTGGAACAATTAAAGTTAAGATATTTGATGGAGTTGTCTAAACACTTAGTGATGTGCGATATGTTCCAAAATTAAAGAGAAATTTAATTTCGTTAAGTACTCTTGATTCAAAAGGGTACAAATACATAGTTGAAAGTATGGGTTTTGAAGATTTCCAAAGGTTCCCTCGTTGTGATGAAAGGTTATATGTTTTGTATTCTATTGTTACTAGTGAATAGTTGTCACTTCTTTCCTTGTTAGATGATGATGTTAGTAGACTTTAGCATATGTGCCTAGGGCATATGAGTAAGAATGGCATGGCAGAATTGAGGAAAAAAGGACTTCTTAATGGGCAAAGAATTTGCAAACTGGAGTTCTGTGAGCACTGTGTTTTTGGGAAACAAAAGAGCGTTCGATTCACCAAAGGAATCCATAACATGAATGGAACATTGGAGTATATTCATTCTAATTTGTGGGGATCATCCAAAGTGCTTTCGAGAGGTGGAGCTAATTATATGCTAACTTTTATTGATATTTTTCTAGAAAAGTTTGGGTGTTCTTCCTGAAGAAAAAAAGCGATGTGTTTTCAGCATTTAAGTCTTGGAAAACTATGATTGAAAAACAAACGAGAAAACAAATAAAACACCTCCACACAGACAATGGCTTAGAGTTCTGTTCTGATGAGTTTAATAAACTATGCAAGTTAGAAAGGATCATGAGACACTTGACAGTTCATCATACTCTATAGCAAAACAGTGTTACAAAACAAATGAACAAAACGATCATGGAAAAGGTTCAATGTATATTATTGAATGCTAACTTACCGAAGTCATTTTGGGCCAAGGTAGCCTTTACTGCATACTTTTGTCATACTTTTGGATGATTTATCCCTTGAATTGTGGAATTTGATGCTCTTAAACCTTTAATTTCATGTTTTATACTTAGGTAAGCATAAGAGGATAAAAAGAACAAGAAATGGGCCAAAAACGGAGAAATTAGCCAAAGTGAGAAATCAACACGGCCTGGAGTTCACCACATAGCCGTGCCACTTTAGCAGACTCGAACACGGCCTGGGCTCGATTCACACGGGCGTGTCCCTGCAGTGACCCATTTTAATTCTACGCAAAAAGGTTACTTAGAGGCAAGAAAGACATTCTGAAGCCTATATAAACACCCTAAGTGTGACCTAAAAGGGGGGCCAAATGAGGCGAAGCCAGAGAGGGCTGAATACAGGGAATTACTTGAGGAAAGCCAGTTGATCCATCTCAAGAAGCTGGAATCACGCCCAAGACTGAGGATCTTCCCTTTAATTCCTTCAAGGGTTTTTAGTGTTTTTTTATGTTTTGTTATTTACTTTCTTCTGAGATGTATTCTTTTATAAACATGAACTAAACCCCTTAAATACCTGAGGGGGATGAAACCTAAACGGATCTTGTTATTATTTTTTGAATTATATGATAAATACTTGATTTGTTCTTAATTATGTGTTCTTAATTATTGTTTTAATAATTTAGGATATTGATTCAAGTATTGATGTGCTTATTCAGAGGAGCAAAAGTCTCTATTTAAGAGTAGATCTGGCATAATTAAGCGGAGTTGATAGCACTCCTAGAAATAGGACGACAAAATCTGTCGGATTAGGGTCAAACCTAATATGGGAGTCCATAGATCTAGTTAATGCGACACTAGGGGTTTTAATTTGAAAGAGATTTCAATTAATCAACCTAGGGTTAGACGTTAGTAGCCTCTAAAGAGGTATTAATATAAATTAAGGAATCCTATGGATCAGGTCAAGTGAATAAATCATCTGGTTCAAAGTTAAGTAACAAGTGAAGTATAGATGGATTCTTCCTCGGGTATTGTCTTGATCAATTGATTTTCCCAAAACTAATTTCCCAATTCGTTCTTTATGTCTTGGCATCCTTAGTTTAGTAATTAGTTAGATAAAATCCCATTTATTTTAGGCTAGATAATAAAAAGAAAGTCAGTACTAGTACTTTTGGTTCCTTTGGGTTTGACATTCCGGTCTTGCCACTAAACTATACTACTATTCGATAGTTGTGCTTGCCTTAATCGTGGTGATAGTTAGTTTCTAGGCTCGATCATTCATATATAAATATTAAAACTCTCAGACCACGATCAAGTTTTTGGCGCCGTTGCCGGGGAACTGAAATATTAGGAACACTTAATTTTAATTACTTTAGTCATTTTTCTTTTATTTATTTATTTCTAATTTTTATTTTTAGTTTTCTAATCTCTCTATTATTTGTTCTGATAGGTTTTTCTAATTTATGACTAGGAGGAACCCATCAGGACCATTACTTTTTGACTGCGATATAGAAGCTACCGCTCAGAAATCAAAGAGAAATAAAGTGAAGTTTACAATATATAGAAGAATAGCAATAAGACGAAACCAATACTACCGAAGAGATGGTTGATAATAACCTGCTACCTCCTGTGGTTGCCGCAAATCCAGTGAATCAAAATCCTATTCCTCGTACTATGTATGATTATGCTAAACCTAATTTAGACGGTACTGAATCAAGTATTGTTAGACCTACTATTGCTACAAATAATTTCGAAATAAACCTAATACTATACAGATGATACAATAGTTTATTCAGTTTGATGGTTTGCAGGATGAGGATCCTAACACACACTTAGCGAACTTTTTGGAATTATGCGATATGTTTAAAATTAATGGCATTTCTGATGATGTCATTCGGCTTCGGTTATTTCCTTTTCATTGAGGAATGAAGCTAAATAGTGGTTGAACTAGTTACCATGAGGATCAATCACCACATGGGAACAAATGACCGAAAAGTTCTTGTTTAAATATTTTTCACCGGCTAAAACGACTAAGTTGAATAATGATATTTCTTTTTTTGTGTAGATGGATCTAGAGTCACTTTACGATGCATGGGAGAGATACAAGGATTTACTAAGAAGGTGCCCTCATCATGGGCTACCATTATGGCTACAGGTTCAAACCTTCTATAACGGTGTGAACCCCTCAACTAGGCAGCTTTTTGATGCAGCCGCTGGTGGAACCCTAAATAACAAAACCCCTGAAGTGACTTACGAATTTATTGAAGAGATGTCACTGAATAACTATCAGTGGCAAGTTATGAGGACAAAGACGACAAAAGCTGCCAGTGTTTTCAACCTTGACGTAGTCACTATGCTATCAAAGTAGGTAGAGCTTTTGAATAAAAAAATTGATGGCTTGTGTAGTTCTTTGCAGGTACATCCAGTAATGCAGTGTGATATGAATAGAGGAGGGATGAGCAATATAGAATATCCACCTTACAACCCGAGCGCTGAAAACGAACAAGTTCACTATATAGGTAACAATTCTAGACCTCAAAATAACCCTTATAGTAACACTTACAATCCAGGTTGAAGGAACCATCCAAACTTTTCATGGGGTGGCCAAGGAAATCAGGACAACAACCCCTCCTAAGCTTTCAACAGCAACCTTACCCACAAGAAAAGAAGCCAAACCTTGAGGAGATGCTAACAAAATTCATCGCGGTGTCAAAAACTCGTTTCTAAAACACCGAAACAACACTTAAAAATCAACAAGCATCAATTCAAGGGATCGAGAACCAATTAGGACAACTTGCTAAGCTCATATCTGAACGACCACAAGGTAGCTTGCCAAGCAACACTGAACTTAACCCAAATGAGCAACTCCATATTGTTACTGCTAACGATAGTGAAGGGTTAGATGAGCCAGAATTGAGGCAAGAGAATGTGGTAAAGGAAGGTAAGGTTGAGGTAAGCCATGATAAACCAAAACCGGTAATTATAGAGTACCAACCTCGTGTGCCATACCCCAATGACGATGAAGAAAGACCGCACAGATGAACAATTCGGTAAATTTCTTAAACTCTTAAAAAATTACATATTAACTTACCGTTTCTTGAAGCTCTTTCGCAGATGCCCAATTCAATGAAATTTTTAAAAGAGCTCTTGACAAACAAACGGAAGTTAGACGAGGCGTCGCATGTGGAGCTAAGTGTAGTGTGCTCGGCAATCTTACAAAATAAACTACCGTAAAAGTTAAAAGATCCAATGAGTTTTACAATTTCATGCTTAATTGGTAGTTTATCTGTTGATAATGCTTTAGCTGATTTAGGGGCAAGCATAAATGTTATGCCTTATAAAATGTTTAAATAGCTAGGTCTTGGGAAACCCAAACAAACTAGGATGAGCATTCAATTAGCTGATAAAACTATTAGAATTCCTAGGAGTATAATTGAATATGTACTCGTAAAAATTGATAAATTTATATTCCCAGTTGGCTTTGTTGTTTTAGACATGGATGAGGACAATAATATTATTTTAATTTTAGGAAGACCTTTTTAGCAACTGCTAGAACTAAAATTGATGTTGGTACAGGAGAACCTATACTTCATGTAGAGACGAGACGATCACTCTTCAAGCTCTTAACTCGGCTAGGACATCAAGTAATAAAGGTGAGAACATAAATTCATTAATGACCATTCGGTTAAACCTTCTTTTCAGGAAGCACCACGAAACTACACAACTGAGCTAGATCCTAGACATCATTATGCCAACAAGGAAATAACTATGAGGAACAGAGGCTTCAGATCGATGAACTAAACGAGTGGAAAATGCATTTCAAAGAGAAACTAGGAACACACGAAGCAAAATCGATGCAACACCATAAGCCAAACCAATTTAAGATCAAAGATCAGGTATTGTTGAATAAAACAAACCCTCGGATCGCCACTTCAGACATTGATACAAACGAAGAAATCCCTTTTGAGGTACTGAATATCTACCTATATGGAACAGTCGAGGTAACTAATCTTAAATTCAGCACTTTAAGGTAAACACTACTCGACTCGAACTATATAATGATCATAAAACTGATAGAAGGGGAGATGAGTTTCAACTCCTCAAACCACCATGAATGTACAAATAAGAGGTAAGTCTAGCTTAAGACTTTAAATGAGCGCTTCTCGGGAAGCAACCCGAACACTAACCTCATTAATTTTCATATTTTTATTTTTATTTTTATTTTTACTTTTAGCATCTAACTACAAACTAACCAAATTAATGAAACATATGTTTCCCTACCACACGGGCGTGGCCGTGGCCATGTGGACACCACGAATTTAAACACCGGCGTGGTAGAGATCGTATGAACCAAGGATAAAAATCTCTAAACCACGGGCGACAATAAAATGCTATGGCATTGCGATACGGCCGTGGTCGACACTAATTTATCAACATGGGCATGTGATTCTAAAACACGGTGTGGGCATCAACCTAATCCCTGACTCTATTTAAAACTCCCTTCTTCTCACCTACTCCTCAAATTCTTTTTCAACTACCACATCCTTCTTCCTTTCTATTACCTTTATCCTTCCATTTTTCCTCTTCCCCTCTCCCTTATTCTTCCTCAAAACCACCATCTCCATGTCAAAGAAGAAAAGGACCCTAGCACAGTCTCCCCGTGCGAGACCAATCTCCATAAGTTCATGCCGGCCACTTTATTCCGTCGATAAGACAAGAACCTGAGTCTATCTATTTTTTCTTTTTTGTTTCTCTTCTCCTTTATTTTCCTTCCTTTTATCTTTCTTGTGCTTAATTTATATTATTATATTTTTTTCTTTGATTTAGGTTCAAAAGGCTGCTAGGGAATCACCACACCACGACCCTAGTATCCACCTTCACCGGAATATCCTCCTCCAACTCGGCCCGAATTTCCCCCGTTTCTTCTCTTTGACTTCATCCAAAATTCAGGAAGTTTCACTTCTCTCCCTCTCTTATAATTTCTAACTATATTGTTATCATACATTTTTGTACATTGAGGGCAATATACATCTTAAGTGTGGGGGGTGAATTTTATTCAGAAAAGTTCTTAACTTTTTGCATTATTCTCAATTCCCTGAATTTTGTCTTTTCTTTCTCATATCACTATTAGAACAAATTCTGATTGATTTATGATTTTTATTGATATGTCTTGAATTAAAACATAGGTAGGTGTGCATTGATTGTTTAAACTTTAAGGCTTTAAAGAATCAAGCATGATAAGTTGATTTTTGAAAAATTAAAAAATTTGCTAGGTTATTTCCCCAAGTTTATGTATTATCTTAAAGTTCACAGGGTTGACATCAAAAGCCAATAATTCTTGTGAGATTTTGAGCCTTTAGAGCATACATTCTTTTGTGTTCACTTCTATTGTTGATTTGAGTGAGTCAATATTGATCTATTATTCTAGAACTTGCCTCGATTATGCATGTCAAGACCGCATCATCGATTTGATATACTGAGAGGATAAAGGCACCTAGGATTTAACCCACTTAATTCCCAAAAGGTCTACTTTCATAATTAACCCTTAGTTAACCCCTTTGATCCTAACAAACCATTCATTGATTTACCCTTAATATTAACAAAAAATTTACCTTTTTTGATTCATTAATAATTTTCCCTATTATATTAAACTTTTTGTCGAGATTTGATTTGATTAGTTGCCTAATTATGTTCTATATTTCAGTATGTAATTATTACTTGATTTTTCTTTAAAAAAAAGAAAAAAAAGTTGAAATTATATTTTTCATTAGTTCTATGTTTTCATGAGCTTAAACAGTAAATTTCACATCTTTAGAAGAAGCTCGTGTTATTATTGTAATTATTTAGTTTTAGTCCATTCTTCTAGTAAGGTAATTTGCCAATTCGATCTCGATTCTAACCTTCTCTTTCAGCCTGTAACCCCACCCCCTAAACCAAGCCACATTACAACCCTTCTTAAAGACCTTTTGATCGATGTATCATCTCAGTTTACAGTGGTGGAAACTTGATTTTCATGCAAGCCTATGGGATTAACTTTTCATGTTGACTATTGAATGCTTAATTTATTGTCCCTTAAACACTTCGAGTGATTTGATTGAACCCTTAGCGAGGATGTTAACTCTGTGTTATTTTGAATCAAATGTGATTACTTAGATAGAGGGATACCTTCCATGAATAAAATATGCAACTTGGATTGTTTGAAACTTTGATGTTCTTTTAGTTGAATTTTCAATGTATGATTACCTATGGATTATTTCGAAACATTATTGATAGGAGTTATAAGTTGGGAAGAATGAATTTTAATTGTGAGTTGAGGATTTTGCTTAAGGACAAGCAAATGCTTAAGTGTGGAGGTATTTGATAAACCGTAATATATACATATTTTAATCCCACATTTGGCATACTTTTGGATGATTTATCCCTTGAATTGTGGAATTCGATGCTCTTAATCATTTAATTTTATTTTTTAACTTATGTGAGCATAGGAGGATGAAAAGAACGAGAAACGGGCCAAAAATGGAGAAATTGGGCCAAAGTGAGAAATCAACACGGCCTGGAGTTCACCACACGGCTGTGCCACTTTAGAATACTCGAACACGACCTGGGCTCGATTCACACGGGTGTGTCCCTACCGTGACCCGTTTTAATTATACACTGAAAAGGTTACTTAGAGGCGAAGAAAGACATTTCGAAGCTTATCCCTAAGTGTGACCTAAAAGAGGGAGCCAAAGGAGGCAAAGCCAGAGAGGGCTGAATACAGGGAATTACTCGAGGAAAGCCAGTTGATCCATCTCAAGAAGCCAAAATCACGCTCAAGACTGAAGATTTTCCTTTAATTCCTTTAGGGTTTTAGGGTTTTTATTTATGTTTTGTTATTTATTGTCTTCTGATATGTATTCTTTTATGAACATGAACTAAACCCCTTAAATACCTGAGGGGGATGAAACCTAAGACGGATCTTTTTATTGTTTTCTGAACTGTATGATAAATACTTGATTTGTTCTTAATTATGTGTTCTTAATTCTTGTTTTAATATTTTAGGATATTGATTCAAGTATTGATGTGATTATTCAGAGGAGCAAAAGTCCCTATTTAAGAGTAGATCTGGCATAATTAAGCGGAGTTGATCGCACTCATAGAAATAGGACGACGAAAATCTACCGGATTAGGGTCAAACCTAATATGAGAGTCCATAGATCGAGTTAATGTGACACTAGGGGTTTTAATTTTAAAGAGATTTCAATTAATCAACCTAGGGTTAGACATTAGTAGCCTCGAAAGAAGTATTAATATAAATTAGGGAATCCTACGGATCAGGTCAAATGAATAAATCATCTGGTTCAGAGTTAAATAACAAGTGAAGTTTAGGTGGATTCTTCCTCGGGTATTATCTTGATAAATTGATTTTTCCAAAAGTAATTTTCCAATTCGTTCTTTGTGTTTTGGCATCCTTAGCTTAGTAATTAGTTATATAAAATCCCCCTTTATTTTAGGCTAGATAATAAAAAGAAAGTCAATACTAGTACTTTTGTTTCCTTTGGAATCAACATTCTTGTCTTGTCACTAAACTATACTATTGTTCGATAGGTGCGCTTGCCTTAGTCGTGGTGATAGTTAGTTTCTAGGTTTGATCATTCATATAAAAATATTAAAACTCTCAGATCACGATCAATGTTTTTTGATCAACCGATCTCCATCCATTGCCATTGAGGAAAAGACTCCACAAGAGGTATGGCCTGGTAATCTTGCTAATTATTCTGATTTAAAAATCTTTAAGTGTCCCGTATGCTCATGTTGATAATAGAAAATTAGAATCGAGATCCATTAAATGTGTTTTTCTTGGTTATAAAGCTGGTGTAAAATGGTATAAGTTATGATGTCCTGAAAATAGAAAAGTTGTGATTAGCAGAGATGTTGTTTTTGATGAAACTGTTATGCTACCTAACTTATCTCTTAAAGACTCTTCTAATAAAGAACAGCAAAAGCAAGTGGAGCATCAGATCAATCCAAAATCTACAATAGAGTCGACTCCTCAAGCTAGTATAGAAATTTTAGAATAGAGTTGCTTCTTCACTACAATACTCTATCTCCAAAAATAGAACTAGAAGAGAGATTAAACCTCCAAAGAAGTATGTCGAGGCTGATCTAGTTGCTTATGCTTTAAATGTAGCTGAAGATATAGATGCAAACCAAGATCTATCTAATTATTCTGAGGCAGTTAGTTGTAAAGACTCAGAAAAATGGATGTTTGCGATACAAAAGGAGATGAAGTCACTCCACAAAAATAAAACATAGGATCTTTAAAACTTCCTAAAGGCAAAAAGACTGTTCATTGTAAATGGGTGTTTAAAAAGAAAGAAAGAACTCCAGGAGTTAAAGAACCCAGATATAAAGGAAGGCTTGTTGCAATCCAAGTGTGGACTTCACAGATGTGTTCTCCCCAATTGTGAAGCATAGTTTGATTTGAGCTTTGATCGGTATTGTGGCCATGCATGATTTGGAGATTGAGTAGTTAGATGCAAAAACTTTATTTTTGTATGGAGAACTTGAAAAGGATATTTACATGCAACAACCAGAGGGCTTTACATTTTCAAAAAAAGGACTATGCTTGCTAGCTGAAAAAGTCCCTTTACGGTTTGAAACAGTCACCAAGACAGTGGTACAAGAGGTTTGATTCCTTTATGACTTCTCATGATTTCAAAAGAAGTAGCTTTGATAGTTATGTTTACTTTAAAAAAATAGTGATGGTTCTTTTTTGTATTTACTCTTTTATGTTGATGACATGTTGATAGCAGCGAAAGATAAAGGAGAGATAAGAAAGGTCAAAGACCAACTAAGTGAAGAATTTGAGATGAAAGATTTGAGACCGACAAAGAAGATACTTGGTATGGAGATTCTCAGAGATAGAAAAGTAAGTAAATTGTACCTAAGTCAGAAGTGATATATTGATAAAGTTCTCTGCAGGTTCAATATGCAGAATGCTAAGCCTGTTAGTACTCCTTTAACAGCCCATTTCAGGCTTTCATTGGCTTTGTCTCTACAATCAGATGATGAGATTGAGTACATGTCACACGTTCTATATTCTAGTGCAGTGGGATCTCTTATGTATGCTCTAGTTTGTTCATGTCCAGATTTATCATATGTAGTCAGTGCAGTTAGCAGATACATGGTGAATCTCGGTAAAGAATATTGGAAAGCAATTTAGTGGATTTTAAGATACTTATGAGGTACTACTGATGTTTGCTTACAATTTGGAAGAACTAGAGATGGAGTTATTAGATATGTTGATGCTGATTTTGCTGGAGACCGTGATAGAAGAAGATCTCTCACAGGTTATGTCTTTACAATTGGAGGTTGTGCAATCAGTTGGAAAGCCACTTTGCAAACTACAGTCGCTTTGTTTACCACTGAAGCTGAGTACATGGCGATTACTGAGGCTTGTAAAGAAGCCATTTGGTTGAAGGGACTCTTTAGTGAACTCAATGAAGACCTTCAAATCAATACAGTATTTTATGACAATCAAAGTGCCATATTCCTTACAAAAGATCAAATGTTTCATGAGAGAAAAAAACACATTGATGTTCACATCATTTTGTTCGTGATATTATTGTTTATGGTGATATTGTTGTGAACAAAATTAGTACTCATGAAAATCCTATAGATATGAAGACTAAGTCACTTCTCATAACCAAGTTTGAGCATTGCTTAGACTTAGTTAGTATTCATTGTTGAAATTAAGCTCTTAAGGGGTTTTATAGAAGAGGTGGGGAACTTGTTTGTTGAGAGTTCGCGATGAAGAACTTGTTCATTGAGAATTCGTGTCAAGGTGAAGATTGTTAGAATTGAGTGACCCGAATCCTTATTTAATAAAATACAGTGGTAAAATAAAATCCATATAGAACTACGTTTATTTTATTTTATTTTATTTTAGAATAAGGTTTTTTAAATCTTATTAAACTCCATCTATTTGATGTTGATTAGAATAAGATGTTTTAATCTTACTACACTCATTCTATTAGAATATGGTTTTACAAGCCTATAAATAGATATAGTCTACTCCTCTTGTAATCATTCGAATTTGACATAATTAATTATCTTCTCCTCTGCCCGTGGTTTTTTCGAAAGAGTTTGCACGTAAATTATGTATGTTCTTTATTTTTTTTCTTTCTCTTTTCTTTGCGATACATTGTCATTATCGATATTTTTTACAATATTTTTATTAAAAAATAATTGAATTCTTTTGAAATGTTAAAGGTAAAATTAACTTATTTTAAAAATTAAGAAACAAATTTAATTAAAAAGTAAAGACTAAATTAATAAAATATAAATATTAAAAACTAAATTTATTATTATGTCAAAAACTCCAACAACCATATTCATGCTTGATTTCCAACTTTGAATATGGATGTAACATATATATTAAAATATTTATGAATGCCTTAGCTTTTTCATCTATAACTATAAAATTAATTTTTTATTCCTGCAGGGAAAAATATTTTAGGATCACTATTTGAGAAACCTAATAATTATTCTCGTGAAAAGTTCCAACACTTCCTTTATGATAAGAAGCATCTAGGCCATTCAATTTCTTAAAATTGATTTTAAACGTATCTACTGAAATTTTTACAAGGATGATAAAGCTCGGAAATGAATACATTTACGTATAAATAAATTTAATTATAAAAAAATATATATATATATATTTTTTTTTTTTGCAAATAAAAGTCCTTAACCTACATTAGAATATGAATCTATCAAAAATACCAAATATAATGTACTTAAAAATAAAATAAAATATCATAAATTATAAAAATAAATCAAATAAAGATAATTATTCTATTTACTGCGGATGAAAAGAAAAAAACTCTTCAATAAATATTATTTTTAAGGGAAATTATTTGGTACATTATCAATAAGTATTTAAACTCCACAAGCAAGATTAAAATGTTGACAAATGTTCTATTAGTGTATAGTAAAATATTTTAAAAAGAGATGTATATCAATTTTTAAAGCTGTTTGTGGAATAAAAAAGTACACTACTTGTGTACCAAATACTTACCTTATTTTTGATTATTTCATTATTGGTAATTGTTTGGTAGGTAAATTACCAAAATAATTACTTTTGTTTATCTCAAGTTATATTTTAGTCACTTATGTTTGAAATGTTACGTTTTAGTCACTTACGTTAACGTGTTGTAACATTTTTATCACTGAGCCGTTAATTGTCATTAACGTGACACGTTAAATCATCATTTCAAACAAAAAATTTAGGTTAAGTTATATAAATGGTCCCTATATTTTTTCATTTTGAGCAATTTAATTTTTCTTTTATATTTTTTTAACTTTCTTTTTTTCTTCTTTATTTTCCATTCTCTTATGCTTCTCATTCTGCTTTCCTCCCTTCTCCATCTCTTTTAATGTAGTTTTTCTATGTTTTCCATTTGTTAAAAAATTGATTTAATGCTAGTTCTCATGCTCTCTTTTATGTAACTACAACTGTAACGCCTCTAACCCGAATCCGTCGCAAAATAGGTTACAGAGCATTACCAGAGTTTACAAAATTAATTTTCAGACATTTCATTTTAAATAAGATCCAGAATAATCCAATATTGATACCACAATATTCATAAAGTATATTCAACAACTTTAACTATTTCAAATTTCCAAGTTTTCATTTGCATTTCTTTACTTTCCTCACTCATTCCGTATGCATAACTCACCAGTCATAAACATACCATACCACCATAACCATAAACTAATGCATTTGAACATAGCCTTTTTCGAATTGGTCACATGATAAGTCATTTTCTAAGAAATTACACAATTTAAATCTTACCACTTTTTCATGAGCACTAGAATATTTTCTCTTGAGTACTTACCACTTTCAATGCATCATATAAATAAACATATTACCATTTAGCCAGTAGCTTGGCACTATCTAAGCATCAACAACAACACTTGTTAGCATACTTGAACATGTTTCATATAAATTCAACATTGATAAACTCATTTTATCAACTTATCACACTTGAATTTGTTACTCATCACAACTTCAATCAATGAATACACTTATTTAAGATCAATACCAATAATAACATTAAGTTTTCAAACATTAATTACATATGTCACTTACCAATCTTTGTCAAATCAGTGAACGTCTTACGGATTTGAGTACATCATTTTCTTGATGCCATAGTCCAACTATGGTCTTACACATATAATGCCATGGCCCTATCATGGTCTTACATTCGTAGTGCCATAACCCAGTTATGGTATTATCATCAGGATGCCATAGTTCAGCTATGTTCTTACACCTATTCACATTTACTGCCATGGTCCAACCATGGTCTTATATTCACAGTGCCATAACTCAGTTATGGTCTTATCATTGAAATGCTATAGCCCAGCTATGGTCTTACACTTATACATATACTGCCATGGTCTTATCCATCAATTTGTCACTGATCACAGAACGATTGTACTCAATCCTGTGTTCTACTCAATTTGAACTTTTGTTTCGATTTTTATTTAATCACAATAATCATGGTTCCACAACAAAGATATGAAATAATACATTATATAATCTCTAGTTTTAACAATCAATCATAAAATTTAACCATATGAACTTACCTGACTTGAATTGTAATAAATGCAGGAGTTTAGGGACTATTTCGCTATTTTTTTCTTTTTTATGAGTATCTACGGAGTCTTGATCTCAAACATAAAATTTCTCATTAGTTAGCATATATTTCAGTTCCAATTAATTTCACAATTTATACCCTTCAATTTTTCAAATTTACACAATTACCCCAACTTTTACAACTTTTGTAATTTATTCCCTTGACTAGTTAATCTATCAAATCAACTAATTTTTCTCAATTATTAATTTATCAAAATATTCTAGGCTATCATAAAGCCCTTAATAAAATATAAATTTAATACCAAACCCTAATATTTTCACTATTTTCACAATTTGATACTAACATCAATATTTAACAAAATCACTTTATAATATCATCATACGACAAAATTAAAGCTCTAAACCCACTTGATATTAATAATTTCTTTCAATATATTAATTTAGACACAAAAATTCATTTCATGCAATTTGGTCTTTTTTACATTTTATAAAATTGCCCTTTAAAATTTTACTCTTATTCAATTTAGTCCTTGAGCCTAAAACATGCAAATTAGCCATTTTTAATGTAAACCCATGCTAGCTGAATATTCATATATTTTCCTTCTCCTCCTCTCCATTCCACATCCTTAATGTATATAACATGCTTATTTGTAATATTATCTATAATTTCACTATTTACTTATGTTCATATCAAATCTGTCCACTTGAGTCATAGTCACTAAATTATTTATATCTTGAGCTAAAGAATTCCAAATTAATATCCGCTTGATGTTTTTGAAACTAGACTCAAATATATTTCTACCATAAAAATTTAATAATTTATAGTTTAGCCAATAAGTACAGTAAAATCTTCAAATTTATCCTTGTTTTGCTGTTTGACAACTTTGACATTTGCTTACTAAAAATTAATTATCTCTTAGTACGGATTTGGATGATGTTTCCATTTCTTTCTATTGAAAATAAACTCATTAATAATTTGAAAATATAAGTTTACACCCCTAATTATTTTTTTAAAATTTTTTATGATTTTCCAAAGTCAGAACAGGGGAACCCGAAATCATTCTGACCTTGTCTCACAAAATTTATTATATCTCATCATTTACAATTCCATTGCTTACACCATTTCTTCTATGAAAAGCTAGACTTAATAAAATTTAATTTCATATTTTATTCAACCTCTAATTCGATTTACACAATTTTTGGTGATTTTTTAAAGTTGAACCATTGTTGCTATCTAAAACTATTTTAATGCAAAATGTTGATTACTCAAGTTTATAACACCCTTATTTCCTTTCTCTATGATAATACTCTAGAACTTCATATTTTTATGTGCTAATTGCATATTTATTTTGAGTATGATTCTACTAATTTGGGCTATTTATGGTCTTTTATCTTATAGGGACAAAATTGGAAGCAAAAGTGAAATGAAGGGCCAAAAGCGTGAAATTAAAGATAAAATGGGTCAATGTGCGACATTGGGAAAAAGTTGGAGCCAAAAATGCAAGCATGGAAGACACAAGGGTTGAAATGCAAAAAGAAGAGTTTTTATTCTACTAGACTCTATTTTGATTATATTAGGATAATTAATATTAAGATAATTATTAATGATTATTTAATTTTAGGATTTATTTAATTTATTTTTATTTATTTCTGATTATTTGTAATTATCTTTAGGAATTTGAGTAGGATTAGTCTATCTATCTTAGCACTATAAATAGGGGGAGAGGTGACTCAAATGGGTGGATCTTTTTCTGTAAACACTCTCCCCTCAAAAGTCTAGGCTTTTGCTCTTTCCATATTTTCTTTCAATAAAATTCTCTTTTCCATTTTTATAATTATTTTTTACACCACAACCATGAACCACTAAACCCATCTAGCTGAAGGTTGTTGAATTCCCCAAAAAGGTTCTTGAGGCTTAGAATCCGTACTTAACCTTTTCGCCAAGTATTCATCGTTTCTCACTACTGGCCGACGCCTGCTCATGTCCCTTAAGAAGTAAACTTTTCAAAGTATACAAAGGCGGCTGCTTTGTATGTTTTGGAAGGATTGCACCGCCGGTTCGTTAACTTACTGCGTCAGAGGTTGGCGAGCCCAAGAGACAAAATGGCGTGGGATTTGCCATTGAGAAGCGTTGATCTAGCATAGACGATCCCACAAAAGCAATTGCAGGCTAGAGTCAGGTTCCCTAAATTCGTAAGTCTAAATTCTTGGAGCTAGTGGTCGTAGGCGTCCTCTTCCACTATAACTAGCTTATTTGGGTTGAGAATGGTCATTTAATAGCCGAGGATTGAACCCAAGGCGGAACGAGACAACTGGATGCTGGAATCTCTCTACATAAGAAACTTTCTCTAAACTCTTTTCATATTCCTCATTTTAATTTTCACAATTTATTTAATTTCACAATTTCAATTCACTTTAAATTCTATTTTTATTTTTCCAAGATCGAAATTCTTAATTCTATTTTTTTATTTTTCAAGAACGCAGGTTTTCTTGGTCAAGAAATTGTCCAGGATTTTAGGAAACGAGCATTCGCACAATCCGGTCCCTGAGGATTCGACCCTACTTCCCCTATACTATTATTTATACTATTTTACAGGGAATAGGATATTTTATTCAACCTCTAATTCGATTTACACAATTTTTGGTGATTTTTCAAAGTTGAACCATTGATGCTGTCCAAAACTGTTTTAATGCAAAATGTTGATTACTCAAGTTTATAACACCCTTATTTCATTTCTCTACAATATTTCCCATCACTTTTTCTTATTTCTCTTCACTAACATATCAATAACATAGAATCTTATATAAGAAAACTCTACTTTAACATCATTTTCATGCTTTTTCAATAATATCAAACTTAAAAATATATTGAAATCTTGATGTTCTTACCTTGTCCTATTGATTTCAATCTTTAGCTTGATTTTTTCTCTCCTCCAGCTTCTAATTCTTGAATCTAACTTGATATTCTAGCTCCCCATAGTCTCCTCATTATTTTTCTCTCTTGGTAGTCATGGAAATTCTTTTGATTTCTAAGTGAAAATGGTGGATTTTTAATAAAAGGACCAAATTGTAAAGAAAAGAAGGCTTTTTTCTTTCTTCTTCTGCTTACGTTGGAGCATGAGAAAGATAAATAATTCTCTTCATCTGTCTCTCCTTATATATTAAATAAAATAATAATAAAATATAATAAAATAGTAATAAAATATATCATTAAAATATTAATAAACTAATATTTATTTATTTAATCTAAAATATCACCAACATCATCATTACCTTTTAGATTTCTCTCTTTTCTAATTGACCATTTTGCCCTTTATGATCTTTTAAAATTCCATCCTTAAGTCATCACTTAATTTGGTAAAATTATGATTTAGTCCCTCATAATTCTTCACCTATTCAATTTGGTCCTAAATCATCCATTTTTCTTAGTTTCTAGATCATTTCACCCTTAACATATTTTCACTATTGGTCCTTTAAATTTTTCATATTTACACTTTAACCCTCAAATTTTGAGTATTTACTCTTGGGCCACAAAACTTTTCTCACTTTTACGATTTAGTTCTTTCTTAGAATTATATCATAATATACTTTCCAATGTTGATGTAACTCAAAATTTTCCTTTTTGTCACTTTATTTCCTTATTTTACTATATCAAGAATAATGTCTTACTTTCTTACTGTAGTAATTTTCGGGTATTATAACAACTCCAGTAAAAAAATTCGATACTAACTTAAGCTCATATAAAGGAAAGTTTCAACATGCCAATCTGTAAGTAATAGTATGCCATCTACGATTAACTCTTCAAGTAATTGGCGCCTGTTTTGTTTTTTGAAAAAAAAGTTTTTCTTGCTTTTGCTTACCAAAAAAACCAAGTCAATACTTTTACATCGTGTAAAATACAAGAAACAAAATCAAAATCTTAGTTCAAATATTATATGGTTTTTACCAGTCAATAGAATTTGAACTACATATTGCTCCTAGATCCCAACATAATCTAAGAAACAAGAGGCAACTAAGGTTTCGAAGACCACCGATTCAACTAATTCGAACAGTCCAACACAAAGCAATTACAAATTAGCCATTTTTTCCTCATTTTCTTTTCCATATTTCTGAAACAAAATAGTACAAAGGAACCCTAAGCACATGAAACCCAACTTCAAGTCATCATTTTGAAGAGTCAAAAGGGAAATTGAGGTTTGTCCAGGGTTTTTAAAAATATTGAAAAATTATGAAATTATACAAGGAATAAATGAAGAAAGCAAGAAAATAATTTTTCAAAAAAGAAAACAAATGCCAATTACTTGAAGAATTAATAGTGGATGGCATAAGATTACTTACAAATTGGCATGTTGAAACTTACCTTTATATGAGCTTAAGTTAGTAATCAAATTTCTTTTATTGGCAGAAGAGAATGGAAAATAAAGAAAAAAAGAAGTTAAAAAAACATAAAAGAATAAAATTAAATTGCTCAGAATGGAAAAATATGGGGACCAATTGCATAATTTAACCTAAAATTTTTATTTGAAATGTTGATTTAACGTGCCACGTCAACTTACCGTTACACCATTAACGACAATTAATGGCTTAGTGACTAAAATGTTATAACACGTTAACATAAGTGACTAAAACATAATGTTTCAAATATAAGTGACTAAAATGTAACATGAGATAAACAAAAGTGACTATTTTAATAATTTACCCTTATTCGATTAGTATGGGTGAAAAGTTTTTATTGCATGTTGAGATTTTGTCATATTATCTTATTATTTAATTTTTAATTTTTTAAATACAACTAAAAATTGCATAATAAAATCTCAACCCTTGTAGAGTTAAAAATTTCACCGCTAACGTACCAAATAATTATCATTTTATTATTATTTTATTATACTTAAAATAAAAAATAAATGTCATCATTCTAAATCGGCTTGTAAAATTTTTGTTTACTCCATTAATGATATACAAAATAATAATACATAAAATAAATTATATAAATTTCATATCACATGATGCTTCCTCAATAGTGCTTTGTGTATATATAAGTAACTCTTAAATTACTCATAAACACTTTAATAGTTAAGTTGGAAGATAATATATATTTAAGCGTATTTAGACATGTATCGTCAATATTATTACAATAACATCAGTGCAACAGATTTAAAATTTACTTGTTTCCATAGTTTTTTTTTTGGTTAACATTAGAGTATTCACTGTTGATAGTAGTGACAAATCCCTTCATTGTGAATATTTTTTGAAAAAAAACGACTAATTATGAAATGTATTTCATCCCGTAGGTGAGGATCAACCTCGACCTTATAATTAAGAGATAAATTAAGTCACCACCACGTTATATTCTATAGTGAACTCAATTTGTACAATTCTACCTAATACATTGCTTACAATTGTACCCATAATTTTCATATCACGTGGTGATTCCTTAACAGTTAATTTTGTACAATTGTAGCTAATAATTAAATCAAAGTGATACTTAATATGAATGGGACTACTAATGTAACATCCCGGAAAGGGCCTATGCATTTTCGGTTTAATTGTATGCAGTGACATGTTTTATGTACTAGAATAAATTTGAACATTTCGAAACCCTAAATGAATGGAAATGATTTGGAAATGAACATTTTGGAAACCCGAAAATGTATAGAAATGTTAAGTTTAAAATGGAAAGTGAACATTTTGGAAACTAGGAAATGTAAGGAAATGATTTGGAAATGATTCAAAGAGGAAAGTGAACATTTCGAAACTTGGAAATGTAAGGAAATGTCAAGTTTACTGAGCCGAACGAAAATTTTTGGAAACTTAGAAATGACTTAGAAATGTCGAGTTTTAAAGTTTAAAGAGGAAATTAAGGCAAGGTGGCCTTAAAAGAAAAAGTTTGTGAAATTTGACACACAAACAGTGGGGAAAAGTGGCCTGGAGATGCCACTTAGGGCCTCTGGAAATGTCGCCACATGCAAGGTGTTGGCCCTGGGTTCGAGTCACTTGGGAAGCAAATAAAAGGAGTTTTATTTTTGCTTCAAGAAGCAGAGGAGTGGACGGCAAGGCTTCTAGAAAAAGGGAGTTTTATTCCCTTTAAATTTCGGCAAGTAATGGGATAAATAAGGGATTTAAATTGGATTATTATTTTTTTGAGATAATAGATGGATAAATATGGATTTATTTCTTTTATTTTGATAGATAAGGAAGAGATAAAAGATGATTATTATTAGTATTATTTTTATTAAGAGATAAGAGATAATAAAGGATATTTCTTTAATTATTTTAAATTAAAGAGATAAAGCTATCAAATAAAGAAGAGTGGTGGCCAAGTAAGGGATTCGAGTAGTAGTTCGCTATAAAAGGAGGAAAATAGGTTACTCATCAATTTTTTCTTCCTTCTCTTCTCTCTCGAAAATTCCCTAAGACATTCCCTCTCTCTCCAAATTTTCCTAGCCAATTCTCTCTTTTCTCTGCTATTTTGTTAAAACCAAAACCCTAGTAAAGCAAGCCAATCTCTTCATCTTTCTTTTCTTCCTATTTCTCCTTACCAATTCATTCAAAAGTCGAATCTTGGAAAGGCTTCAAGCATAGGTGCTGTCGATTTCTTCAAAGGTAAGAGCAAGTTTGGTTTCCATTCTTTTCTTTTAGATTAGCCGAGAGATAATCTAACCCCATACATATTTTGGTTGCGAATATGGAAGGATCTTTCGGGATTATCGAGTAGTCGACTAAAAGGAGGAGTATTCGGATTTCTAAGATTAAGGTAAGACATGTGAATATTCGCCAAAGGCCTTGATTTATGATTTGATGATTAAGATTAAGTCTAACGTAAGGTTTTAAGGATTTCGACATTCCTAGGGGAAACAAGGAAATGCTTTGATTTGTTGGTGATCCAACCGGCAACAAGGTAAGAATACTAATCCTACTAGGATTTGGAATTTTGGTAGAATGGCTTTTTATTAAGGTAAAAAGTGATTAATCAATTGTAGGAACTTGAGATCTAAGGCGAGATCGATCTCGGATCTCAAGGAATCTATTAAGCGAATCAGTGTGTACCCACACTATTTCATAATCGTTTTATGGTCGTGTTAAATAATATATGTGATATTAAGAATATGAAATGGCTAAGGTACCATGATATGGTACTAAGTACTCGTGCACGCTTCCTACTTCTACTAGGAATATGAAAAATGTTATTTGTAACATGAGAATATGATAAGAATGTGAACTTGGGCAAGTAATTGCATAATATGTTACGCATATGGGTTTGTTTGAAAGGGGAAGTGAAAAGTGGTGACCTAAGACCACAGTAATCTGAAAGTGGTGACCTAAGACCACAGTAATCTGAACGTGGTGACCTAAGACCACGAATGCGGTGACCTAAGACCGTAATTTGGAGTGTAGCGGAAGGAGGGTCGACTTAGTAGTCCCCACGGTGTGACTAGCAGGTACGGGGGTGTGTAGCGGATTGACAATTAGGATTGGGTTTGGGAATGCATCATAACTTGTATTTTATGTTTTGAATGTGTAACTATTGTATGCTTGATTCTATTATGATTTAGTGTCGTGTACACATTAAGTCTGTTTGACTCACCCCGTTGTGGGACCATGTTCCAGGTGATGAACAGTGATGGACCGGGACGGTAGTACTTGTGGTGGCCATGCCCAACATGAAGTTTATATTTTTATGGACTCTTGAATTTATTTTAGTACTTTGAAATATTTTAGAAACTATTTGATATAATAAGGCCATAAGGCCATGATGAACGATTTTTATTTCTACTTGTTGTTTTATTGTGTTACAAATTTTGATTAGGTTAAAGACTAAGTATTTTATTTTAAAATATACTCGATATGTTTATTACTTAAAATTAAAAAGGGTTTTCTAATATAAAATCCAGTTTGTTTTCAACACAAGCCTAACCCAAACAATATTTTTCTTAAAATCACACAAGTTTTTCTCGAAGTAACAAAAGAATTTGAAAACCGGTTTACTTGAGGAACATACCAAATCTGGTCAAAGCTCGTGGGCCGGGTTTGGGGTGTTTCAATTTGGTATCAGAGCCTAGTTTCAAACCCTCGACCTTGGGTATAAGGCCCAAAATGTTTTCGAATCGAGCCCAAATAAATTTCATGAAAATATTTTATGAAATAGATAGGTTATTCTGGCATGGCACCTAAGTCTCCAGACCATGATCCACCGTGTAAGTACCCCTATCCTTTGTGTGATTTATATTGTGATTTGTAGAAGGGTAGAAATGGAATGGAACGTAGACTAGCATGATAAGTACTTGAACCCTAGGACTAGTTTACCCAGTATTTACATAAGACTTAAATGCCTAATAAACAAACCCATGAGTAAGTCACGAGTTAGGTGTGGCAATCATTGTGCGCATGTCTAGGATTGGTATTCGGTGGGAGCTTGGTATTTAAGCAATCACGTGACTCACCTCCTATCCACTCGAATCCTACAGTGCGTAGCTTTGGTTCACCCTAACCAAGAGGACTTATTCATGGGCTAAACCCAACTAAAACCCGAAAGGAACTAGCAGATATTTTCATAAAAACCCTAGTTTTAAAACTCTTAAAATTTCTTTTTAATTTGTGAGAACTATTGTTTTACAACATTTTTCCGAAAAATTTCCGATTTGTAGAATTATTAAAATACCCCTAGTGGTAAAATTACAAAATGCCCTTGGTTTATAAAATGTTCAACTACCCAATGCTTTTTCAAAATTTCCTTATTTTGTAAAAGTGTTTAAAACCCTAATTTGCAAACTATCAAAATACCTTCGTTTTGGAAAATTTCAAAATTTCCTTAACTTACAAAATTACCAAATGACCTCGATTTCCAAAATTTTCGCAACACCACTTGTTTTGGAAAGTACAATTCTCAAAAGAACCTTCAAAGTTTTGCAACTTTTAAAATATCACCGATTTAGTAGATTCTACAAATTTACCACAGTTTATTACTAAGATACCCCGAAGTTTCACAATTCTTGAAATACCCGGATTCTAAAATTTTCACAATACCCTGAATTTAAAATTCCAAAATACTTTTGACAAAATCACCAAGGAACTTTTTCTTTTGAAAATTACTAAAATACCCACAGAGGACAAATTACGAAAATACCCCAGGTAGTGGAAAAACAACAACAATGAAAACTACAATGTTTCTCCGAATGAACGGAAGTTCATAATTGTTTGACAGATGAATGTGTGAATGAAAAGACTGTGTGTATGTATGAATACGAAAGAACCACTTCTAAAAACTCTGTTCATAAAACTTCTTCGCGGGTAATAAGTGAAACAAGGACTAATTCATAAAACTTTTTAATCGGATCATGACGATCGAAATGAGCTCTAGAGGACATGGCCGTCGTGGGTGCGTAGAGGAAGAATGACTAGGTCAGAACCCGTTAGATCGGGCCAAGGGTCTGATAATGAGGTACCACCGCCTCCACCACTCTCAGCTGTTGGTGTAGAAGCAACAAGCTCGCATGGGGACGATCGTTGTGTCGCAGTCGTCTACGAGTTCGAGTTGGTGGTGGGGAAAGAGGAAATTCGAGAAATCAAAAGTCTGTGCCTGAATGGCTTCGAGCTAATGGAGTGAAATTTTCGTGGAGTATCTAGAGTGGCACCCAAAGACAATGAGTAGTCTTGGTTGGAAGCAATGGAGCGCATCATGGATGAGCTTGATCGACCCCGAGGAGAAGTTGAAAGGAATGGTGGCACCGCACGCGATGAGGCGTATCAATGGTGGTTAACTGTTTGGGATGGTGCCACAACTGAGGATCTGACTTGGGAGTATGTTAAGGAAGCATTTCAGAAGAAATATGTTGGAACCAGGTATACGGATGAGCAAAGGAGAGCATTTCTAGGGCTGGTTCAAGGAACAAATCCGCTGCGTAATATGAGGTTGAATTCCTAAGGTTGAGCCAGTATGCTCGAGGAGTAGTGACAACTGAGCATGAGCGTTGTGTCCGTTTTGAGGACGGACTAAGGGATGATCTGAGATTATTGATAGCGCCGTATCAGGAGCGGAAATTTTTTGCGTTAGTGGAAAAGGCTAAAGTGGCTGAAGGAATTAAGGATTCTACAAGGCAGAACACTGATTGGAATAGGCCAGAAAGAGGTTTTGGATCGTCTGGATCATCCGAGAATAAGAGGCCTAGAGTTGATGGGTCGCGAGGTCGACAAGTTGGTTCGTAAGGCGGCATCGACCTTGTGATGTGTGTGGAAAAAGCACTTAGGAGAGTGCTTGGAGGAAGACAGGAGGATGTTTTAGGTGTGGGTTCAAGGATCATGTGATCAAGCATTGTCCTAAGAACCTAGATGAAAGTCGACCAGCAACTCAGAACGTTAATCAGGCTGGTAGAGGTGGACAGCAGCCTCAGCAAGGTCTTGAACCGAACCATGGAGGAAATGGTTCCGTGGAGGACGTGGAGCGACAAGCGAGAGATGCTGAAGGTGCGACGCGAGGCAACCAAGGTTAGTTTATGGAGTTGGCCGTCATGCGAGGAGGAAGATGTGCGGATATGACAACGAGCACGTTCCTTATTTCGGAATACCTTAATTGCTTTGCTTGTTATAGGTTAGCTTATTCTTGTATTGCTAGTGAAGTGATGAAACCTTGGATGTGAACCTACAGAATGTGCCTAGAAAATATGATAGTTCTTTAAAAACAGAGTGCGCAACAATAGCGTAGTGGGATGAGTTAGACCGTACGATTGTTCGTTAGTAAGTAATTTCGAGGACGAAATTATTTTAAGGGGGTAAAACTGTAACATCCTGGAAAGGGCCTATGCATTTTCGGTTTAATTGTACAAAGTGACATGTTTTATGTACTAGGAATAAAATTTGAACATTTCTGGAAACCCGAAAATGAATGGAAATGATTTGGAAATGAACATTTTTGGAAACTTGAAAATGTATAGAAATGTTAAGTTTAAAATGGAAAGTGAACATTTTGAAAACTAGGAAATGTAAGGAAATGATTTGGAAATGATTCAAAGAGGAAAGTGAACATTTCGAAACTTGGAAATGTAAGGAAATGTCAAGTTTACTGAGCCGAACAAAAATTTTGGAAACTTAGAAATGACTTAGAAATGTCGAGTTTTAAAGTTTAAAGAGGAAATTAAGGCAAGGTGGCCTTAAAAGAAAAAGTTTGTGAAATTTGACACACAAATAGGTGGGAAAAGTGGCTGGAGATGCCACTTGGGCCTCTGAAATGGCGCCACATGCAAGGTGTTGGGCACTGGTTCGAGTCACTTGGGAAGCAAATAAAAGGAGTTTTATTTTTGCTTCCGAAGCGAGAGAGGACGGCAAGGCTTCTAGAAAAGGGAGTTTTATTCCTTTAAATTTGACAAGTAATGGGATAATAAGGATTTAAATTGGATTATTTTTTAGAGATAATAGATGGATAAATATGGATTTATTTCTTTTATTTTGATAGATAAGGAAGAGATAAAAAGAAGATTATTATTATTATTATTTTTATTAAGAGATAAGAGATAATAAAGGATATTTCTTTAATTATTTTAAATTAAAGAGATAAAGCTATCAAATAAAGAAGAGTGGTGGCCAAGTAAGGGATTCTGAGTAGTAGTTCGGCTATAAAAGGAGGAAAATAGGGTTACTCATCAATTTTTTCTTCCTTCTCTTCTCTCTGTCGAAAATTCCCTAAGACATTCACCTCTCTCTGCCGAAATTTTCCTAGCCAATTCTCTCTTTCTCTGCTATTTTGTTAAAACCAAAACCCTAGTAAAGCAAGCCAATCTCTTCATCTTTCTTTTCTTCCTATTTCTCCTTACCAATCCATTCAAAAGCCGACTCTTGGAAAGGCTTCAAGCATAGGTGTTGTCGATTTCTTCAAAGGTAAGAGCAAGTTTGGTTTCCATTCTTTTCTTTTAGATTAGCCGAGATAATCTAACCCCATACATATTTTGGTTCTTAGAATATGGAAGGATCTTTCGGGATTATCGAGTAGTCGACTAAAAGGAGGAGTATTCGGATTTCTAAGATTAAGGTAAGACATGTGAATATTCGCCAAAGGCCTTGATTTATGATTTAATGATTAAGATTAAGTCTAACGTAAGGTTTTAAGGATTTCGACATTCCTAGGGAAACAAGGAGCAGTTTGAGATTTGTTGGTGATCCAACCAACAACAAGGTAAGAATACTAATCCTACTAGGATTTGGAATTTTGGTGAATGGCTTTTTATTAAGGTAAAAGTGATTAATCAATTGTAGGAACTTGAGATCTAAGGCGTAGATCGATCTCGGGATCTCAAGGAATCATTAAGCGAATCGGTGTGTACCCTACACTATTTCATAATCGTTTATGGTCGTGTTAAATAATATATGTGATATTAAGAATATGAAAGTGGCTAAGGTACCATGATATGGCACTAAGTACTCGTGCACGCTTCCTACTTCTACTAGGAATATGAAAAATGTTATTTGTAACATGAAAATATGATAAGAATGTGAACTAGGGCAAGTAATTGCATAATATGTTATGGGCATATGGGTTTGTTTGAAAGGGGAAGTGAAAAATGGTGACCTAAGACCACAGTAATCTGAAAGTGTGACCTAAGACCACAGTAATCTGAACGTGGTGACCTAAGACCATGAATACGGTGACCTAAGATCGCAATTTGGAGTGTAGCGGAAGAAGGGTCGACTTAGTAGTCCCCACGGTGTGACTGGCAGGTACGGGGGTGTGTAGCGGATGGACAATTAGGATTGGGTTTGGGAATGCATCATAACTTGTATTTTATGTTTTGAATGTGTAACTATTATATGCTTGATTCTATTATGATTTAGTGTCGTGTACACATTGAGTCTGCTTTGATTCACCCGTTGTGGGACCATATTCCGTGTGATGAATAAAGATGATGGACCGACGGCGAAGATTTGTGGTGGCCATGCTCAACATGACGTTTATATTTTTATGGACTCTTGAATTTATTTTAGTACTTTAAAATATTTTGGAAACTATTTGATGTAATAAGGCCATAAGGCCATGATGAACGATTTTATTTCTACTTGTTGTTTTATTGTGTTACAAATTTTGATTAGGTTAAAGACTAAGTATTTTATTTTAAAATATACTCGATATGTTTATTACTTAAAATTAAAAAGGGTTTTCTAATATAAAAATCCAGGTTTGTTTTCAACATGCCCAACCCAAACAATATTTTCTTAAAATCACACAAGTTTTCTCAAGTAACAAAAGAATTTGAAAACCGTTTACTTGAGGAACATACCAAATCTGGTCAAAGCTCGTGGACCGGGTTTAGGGTGTTTCAACTAACTCCTTTGAAGGGATTTAAGAAGTACGTCAAAGGGGTCAATTTTTGCACACTCTTTACCTAATCTTAATATAATAATTAGTGTATTTAAAATGTTATAGAGATTTTGATTTAGTACAAAGTTATATACTTGATAATATTTATATTTTTATATAAATGCATATTTGAGGACTAAAATTATGAAGTATGCCTCCTACCACATGCTTCGATTCGTGATATGTGACGGGTGACATTTCCAATAAAAATGTTGTTAACATTAAAAATCAAAAAATTCAATTATTCATTTTATAAAACAAAAACTAGATTCAATTTTAATTTAATTGTTGCTATTATAACAGTAAAAATATATATAAATTCAAGTAAATTTAAATGTATTTTTCTCTAATTTAAAAATTTTGATCATTTTAGAATTGTTAAAGTAAAGATTCTATAAAAAGGTATAATGATTTATTTGGTCTTCTAATTTTATAAAGATTATTTATTTTTTATTTTTACCATTAAATTTATATTATTTAACAATTCACGTGAATGCCACATTAATAAAAAATTAAAATTTTAAAAATAAAAATATTTAAAAATAATTAATTATTATTTGAGATCGACAATTTACGTGTATGCTATATTAGTCAAGTTAACAAATTTAATTTTTCAATCAATTTTAAAAAATATTAAATAGACCTTCCTGACAATATAAATAATGGTGCCATCCAATTATAAAATTACATGTACTAAGAAATTAAAAGGACATTCAAAATTTTTGTTTTTCTCCTTCAACCATTCCCATCTGGGCTCTGGACATGTGGAAAAGGAAAACTATGGCAAAGGCCATTACAAAACACTGGTTCTTTTCATATCTTTAATTCGGGAGGATGTTTAAAAATAATAATATATTCTAAAGTAAGAAACAAGAATTAATGTACCAAAAAAAAAAAAAAAACATGGATTAAATCAAGATGAGAATATTGATAAACAAAAAGGGGATGATACTTCATAAGAAAATTGATGGTTTTCCAGAGTCTGGGCATATAATGGTTGAAGGTTGAAGGAAGCAAAATATTCTAGACAATCTTTTTAATTTCTTAGTCAACAATGTCATGTGGTGAGATGGAATTACTGAATAATTTTTTTTATTTTGAGATAATTTGATAAATAATGTAAATTTAAGAGTTAAAAAAATTAAATAATTATTTTTAAAATTGAAAAGGTAAATAAATTATTATGAAAAATAAAAAAAATATTAAAAAAAGCAATTATCTCGGTGATGTGACAACCTTTATTCAGGTAACCGACAAGCCATTACCTTGTTTCTAACATCCCCCATTGCTCTGCACATGCACCATTTGCATAACAAAATAAAATAACATTTTCCAAGTTTCCATTATTCTTCAATTAAAATACTGAACCCTATTTAAAACTTAATAATTAACTTTTTCATCTGGGAACAGAATTCATTGATTAACTTTTATAATCTGAAAAAGTATTTCGTTTCAAAGAAATAAAATATATAAATTGAATGTGTGTTAGAAAATATATTTTATGGAAAAAGTGAAAGCAACATGTGTTTTGGTTAGCAATTAAAAAGTTGTCCTTAATGAAAACTAAAATCTGAATTTAGAAATAACTTACTGTCTCCAAGATTCCTACTCAGTTCTTGTAAGAATTCATGAAAACTCATTTTCAATTTTTCCAGCATTGAGCAGTTTCCAAAGTACTGGAAACTCAATCAGAAGCCAAAATTGGTCAGTTTCCAAGTTTTGTATTCATTATAAGTTTGTGCATGTGTATATATATGTAAAGGTGTCAGATTCTGACACACATTTTCTCCCTTTTTCTCTATCTTTCTTGTATTATGCCAATCATGCATTAAACCAACCAATCTATTATTCTCTTTTTTTTTTTTTCCACCTTTTTTCCTGTTTCCTGCAAATTTTCAGCAACCCTTTCTCAAGCTCTGTTTTTTTTTTTTAAGAAAAATCTTTTATCGTCCTTGAAAAGTCACCTTTTTTAAAGTTAAAATCAACCAAAGTTTTTTCATTTTTTTGCTCTTCTTTTTACATTTCCATTTTGGGTTTTGTCAGTAAATGGTTGATATTTGATGAAATTGGGGATTCTATACAAACAGCCAAAGTCCATTATGATTTATTAATTTGTCTATTTTCTTATCTGGGTTTGGTGGATTTTTACAAGTTGTACCACCATTATTGTTGTTGTTACTTCTAATTATTGAATACATCTCATTCCATTAAAATTTTCTTTGTTTAGGGGGGGTCTATGATTAATGTGTTTTTTTGTTAATAAATCTCTTCTGGGTGGTTGTCTAACCTGTTGTTTTCCCTTTCTTTATTTGTTAAACTAATATTAAAGAGCCCAAAAAAGTTGCAGTAAAGCAATCCCATTAGTCTGAATCTAGTACAATTTGTTGCAAATATCATCTTCCATATATATATATATTTGTTGTGAAATGTTAAGCTTTGATCTTTGATTGGGTTTGTTTTTCTTAATCCGGGTATTGACCCCAAAGTTGTTTTATTTTCAGTTTGTTTGACTCAAGGTCTCAGTTGTTCTCCCACACATCCTGTTTGAGTTTATTTGTGTGAGGTTTTTGTTTGTGAAGAGTAATGCAATTTGGAGGCACCCAAAATGGCAAATCTTGTTCCAGGGGTTCTTCTGAAGCTTTTACAGCATATGAACACGGATGTGAAGGTTGCTGGTGAGCACAGGTCATCTCTATTGCAAGTAGTGAGTATAGTACCTGCACTAGCAGGAGGTGAGCTCTTCCCTAACCAAGGCTTTTACCTTAAGGTTTCAGATTCATCTCATGCTACATATGTATCATTGCCTGATGAACATGATGATCTGATTCTTAGTGATAAGATCCAATTAGGTCAGTTTATTCATGTTGATCGCTTAGAATCCGCTTCACCGGTTCCCATTCTTCATGGGGTTAGGCCGGTCCCTGGGCGACACCCTTGTGTTGGGAGCCCTGAGGATATTGTTGCAACTCATTCTCTTGGATTCCTTAATAATGGTAGTAAAAATGGCTCTGGTATTTCAAAACCTGGAGAGAAAGTTAAGTCACCATCAAAACAAGTCAGTGGAGAGAAAGATAAATCTGTTGGGAGTAGATCAAATGGTGGTGCAAGAGAGGATCAATTGGATAAGAAAATGGCTTCTTTGACTAGATCAAAGTCTCAATCGACTAAACCAGCATTGACTTCAGATATGAAGAAGGAACCTTTGGGGAAATTGAAGGTTCTAAGCTCACGGTCGATTCCGTCTTCCCCCACTAGTTGTTATTCATTGCCAACATCTTTTCAGAAGTTTGCCTCTGGGATTAAGCAGCAGGCGGAAATAAAGGCTCTGAGAAAGGGAAGTCCCAAGGTGGGATCCATGGAGAAGCCGAGTTCTTTACATGGGACGAGTCCGACCGGGAAAAAAGTTCCGGTTATCAGAACTTTGGTTCAGGGGATTGAATTAGGAGCAAAGGCTTTGAGAAAGAGCTGGGAAGGGAATCTGGAAGTGAAGGGTAGGGACCATTCTAAACCGAGGGCTAGCAAGCATGATATCAAGCAAGAATCTCGGAGCACTTCTGTAAGTTTCTTGTTCTTGTCTTTTAATTTGTCTGATCTGTTAGTTTTAACTGAGTAATGCCTTGGTAAGTTTAAAATATGAGATTATAGAATGTAATTGGTTCCTTTCTCTTAAATCCATTTTTACTGTTTTGAGTTGTTCAATTTTTGAATTGATTTTTCCTTAAGGATATAACCTAAGATGATGCTTGGACTCTGATTTAAGTTTAGGATATGGCATACATGTATGACATGGTTGTGTTCGACTTGTTGCCCCTCCATAATAACTAAAATCCGGATGCCAGGTTCCTAGAAAGAGCACATCAAGTGAAAAGTTGCTGCCCAAAGAGGAGAAAAACTACAAACATCGACCAGGTCACTAAAAGAGGAGAGTAAATCTCCGGTTTCAACTAAGAAAGTCATGTCAAATGGAATGTTCGATGAGCAAGAGAAACCGAATAAACCGAGAACTTACATTGGGAAGAAATCTGGAGATCTAAGTAGTAATGGTGGCTTGGGGAACTTGGTTAAGGTTCCAATAAATAGTAAAAGATTGACTGATGGAAGTGTTTCATGGGGTTCACTTCCCTCTTCTCTTTCAAAGCTCGGAAAGGTATGAACCTTTGACTCTTTACTCTTGATAACATTCATAGTTTTTATACAAAAGTCACTTTTAAGGGTTATCTTGTTGTAAAAAGGGTGTATCTGCTGTTAGCAAATTCATTTTGAAGAAAAGTACCAAAGTACAGATTTAACTAAAACTAACTTTTATATAAATTACATTCTGGCATTCCGAAATACATAATTCCTTTTGTGATTCTCATGTCGGATTTATGTTTGTTGTTACAGGAGGTCATGAAACATAGAGATGCAGCACAAACGGCAGCAATAGAAGCTTTACAAGAGGCTGCTGCTTCAGAGAGCTTACTTCGATGTTTAAGGTATGGGCTACTTAACAATAAAAGAAATTTTAGCAAATCAAATTATATAAATTGGCAGTAAAAGCTAAGACTTCTTAATTTCAAGACCAGGCTGATTGTTTAGCAACCATACATTAGCACAGCTTAAACCTTGGTTTGATTGGGATTGGAAGCCATTTAGAATCAAGGGTCTTCCACGGTTGTAGCTGCAAAATTTCTTGCTTTTCTGAGAGGGAAGAAAAATGAAACTTTTAGCTTTTCCATGGGCCTTAAAGTACATAATAGGAATATATCTCATCTTTATACATTGGTGTTGTTAAATTCCGTAAGCAAAAATGATCACAAGTTGGCCGCAGCTATGGCCTTGAGGACAAAGCTGGAGAGAGAGAACTATATAAAGGTTATATAGGCTCTTCGGTAATGTCATGATCAGTTTTCTGTTCCATAAATAGAATGTTCTTTGTAGTAGTGGGTCTTAATGGAGACTAAGTGGTTGGACCTGGAGAAAGCTATGTAGGTTGGTGCATGTTGAGACACCCATAACAAACTCGCCGTATTGAAGTGATTCATATATGGATATTGGTTATGTAACAAAGTGTTGACAGATTCTGGAGATTATTGTAGTTATGTTTTGTAATCTTTTATGGATGATCTATAGCTGATTTTTCTTTGATTTCTTATATATTTGGTATACTATTTTTGTGGTGCAGCTTATATTCTGATCTTACTACTTCTGCCAAGGAAGATAATCCTCAGCCTGCTGTGGATCAGTTCTTAACTCTGCATGCGAGGTTGAATAATGTTCGGATGATTGCTGATTCTTTATTGAAAACAATTCCAGTCGGTTCATCTCCGGAGTCTGAAGGATCAGAAGAGGCAGTGAAGGTTGCATTGGATAGGCAGAAATATGCAGCTTCATGGGTGCAAGCCGCATTGGCTACCAATTTATCGTCCTTCTCGGTTTTTACCAAAGAACATAATTCAATACCGAGTCATGCATCAGCGTCTGTGCAAAGCCAGAAGGCTATCCCTGCCAATCAAAACATTTTAATTCTAGAAAATTCTGCTAAGAATGCTTCTGCAAAAGCCCAAGGGAAAACTCGTCCGGTAATTGTTTCTAAGCTTGTAGCACAGGGTGTTCTTCGAAAAGCAGGGGATGTTTCAGGCCTCGGACCAAAGGTCCCGATCCAGCCACCACCAGAATGGACAAGGGGAAATGGCCTTGATGAGGCTGTTGACTTGGCTGAAATGCTGCGAATGGAGTCCCAGGATTGGTTCTTAGGATTTGTCGAGAAATTCTTGGATGCCGATGTCGATACATCTGCTTTATCAGACAATGATCAAATAGCTGGGATGTTGACACAGCTTAAGAGTGTGAATGACTGGTTAGACGAAATCAGTTCAAGCAAAGACGAAGGAGAAGGAGAAGAGACGACACCCCATGTTTCATCAGAGACAATTGATCGGCTAAGGAAGAAAATATACGAGTATCTCCTTACACATGTCGAATCTGCTGCTGCTGCTCTAGGTGGCGGCGGATCACAACCGTTACCACCTATTCGAGCAGCTGAAACAAAATCGAAAAAGTGAGATCATGGCAAAACATCGGAGGAGCTTTTACTAAATTATCATATATGTATATAAATCCAACATGGGTTCCGGGTATGAATGCACTGCAAAGTGCAGGCTTTTCTTACAGTTGTATTTGTTGCCTTAAATTATACAAATGAAAACAGTTTGTCCAACTTGAATGTATCTATCTTTTGACAGAGAAGGTTAGAATCTAAAAAACTCTGTTCCATTGGCAAATGATTAAAACCACTTTAGAAAGGGCTTATTAGATCTACAAAAAAAACCCCATCAATTCATGCATCTTCATTCTTCCAAGTGAGATAGAGATTTAATATATATATTATTAAACAAATAATAAAGCTTTTTAACTTTCTCTTAAAAGATTATTTTTAGTTTTTAAAAATATCAATTAAAGAGTTCCTGAAATTTAAAAAAAAAAAAAAACTAATTGTATGACCCAATTTTAGTCCCGGCCTAATACCAATTGACCAAAATAGAAAGGTAAACAGACTCAAAAGAAAGCCCAATAGCAACCCAATATAAATTGACCCAAATCAACAGGCCCAAGTGGCCCAATTTTGTCAAACATTAACAGAAAACCCTAAGGGTTTTTAGGGTAACTAGCGCCGCAATCGCTCCCACACCAGCAGAGCCGCCTTCCACGCAATCCACCACGCTCATGTAGCATATCCTACGTTCTCCGTGATCTCCGCGTGCACCTACAAAAAGAGGGGCCAAATATCCGGTACCAAACAATTGTAATTGAGGCTATAAAGCCGAATAGAAAATCTGTAACAAGGGGATGGTTTTTTGTTGAGACGATTGATACAAATTCAAGAGCAAAACATCATATTTTCTACGGTTTCAGAATGAAAATCCAAAAAAAGTTTCTCTTTTTTTTTTTCGAATCTATTTTTTTCATTTGCTTCTTTTATCTCTTTGTTTTTTTAACACTAAGGTCTTAAGCATTAAAAAGAAAAACTTACGTTTTTAAAATTTTAGCCACCGCGTACGGTGGCCGACGCCAGCGGCGAGAGCTACGGCAGCGGATCGCCGGACCAGGAGCTGCCTTAGAAGAATTCCTTCAGAGAGAAAGAATGGATTTTTTTTTAAGAATGAAGGAGCAAATGGTTTTTTTGTTGGAAAGGGTAAATATATACCCTAGATGATACGAGACCGTTTTGGTGCCACGGTTTAACAGTTAAACACCGCCGTTTGGCTTTAAAATGCGTGACTCGACCCGCCGCATGGAGGATCCGCGCGTTTTATCAAATGGGGTTATTTACAGCCCAGATCCTTCTGTTTTGCTAATCCGTTTCAATATAGCCCATTTGCTATCTTTCATTGTTTTTAAATTTAGCCACAGCAATTTGTTGGGGAGTCTCAATTTGGTCCGCATTCAGGCACAATATTTAAGGCTTGGAATAATTATGCTTTCGGTCCTATTAGTCAAGCAAATTGCAATTTCATCCTTTTTTTTTTTTTACCCTTTTAGTAATTTTGATGTTATTATTGTGACTATTATTACTATTGCTTTTTCAAACTTTATTATTACTGTATTTACTATTACTACTAGTATTACTTTTATTATTATTATTTTCCTTTATTTTCATTTTGTTATTATTAACCATTTAATCATTAGTGTTTTACTAAGTACTCTTGTTTTATTATCATTAGCATGCCATTTTTTTCTCTCACTATTATTTTACATATATATTATTAATATTACACTATATTTATTATTATATTTATCGTTATACTATTTTATTACTAATATTTTTATTTATTAATTTTATTATTTTATTTATTATATACATCTATTATTAATTTTAAACTATTTTTTGTAGCTATTTCTAATTATAGATATTTTACCTCTTTTAAATATTTAATATTTCAATTGTTATGTATCCATAGGTATTACTATTAATTATCGCTTTTATTGTTATATCTATTATTTTTATTTTTGTTTTTGTTACTATGGTTATTATTATTTTTTATTGTCAACATTAATGTTGCTATTTTCATTATTTATATTACCTTTATTATTTCTACTATTTTTGTTTTGTTATTTCACTATTATGATTCATGTATTCTTGTTCTTATTATTTCATGTAGATCGATGATTTTGAATTACATCTTAATGTTTTTACCTTTTTTTTCACCCAAATTCATAGAAGAGGGGATTCGCAAAGGTAATCGTACTGGATTTCGATTTGTCGTTCGTCTAGATCACTAAATATCCTTTAAAGATCCTGATCGGATTTTTGAAAATGAGGCAATGTTTCATGTTTGGAAGTTTGAGAGATTTGTGCCCAATCGTGCTGGGTCTCGATTTTCTGTTCGTCCAAATGACCAAATATCCTTCAGAGGTTTTGACCGGGGTTTCTTAAATAAAGGTAATATTTCATGATTGGAAATTCGAGGAATCGTGCCCAATCGTGCTGGGTTTCGATTTTTAGTTTGGCCAAATAGTGAAATACCCTTTTTAAATTGCAAGACATGAATTTTGGAAATCATGAAATGATCTTGGTATCGATAGTTTGAAACATCGTGTCCTATCGTGCTGGATGTGGTATTTCAACTTTTCGGAACAAGAGAATTTCGATATCTAATGCGATTTATCCAAACATTTTTAAAGATTCATATTTTAAAATATTTTTTAATTTTCAATATTAAGGACATTAATCAATCAATACGGTACCAATTTTGGGCGTTGCGAGGGTGTTAATCCTTCCTCGTGCATAACCGACTCTGAGCCCGTTTTCTTAAAATTCGTAGACCAAAATATTTTTTAAAGTGACCCAATCGCACTGAAAAAGATTGGTGCGACTCCGTTTTTCTTTTTAAAGTCAGCCCGTTTTTCAAACAAAAATGGTTTCGACAGCTTGGCGACTCCACTGGGGAACAATAAGAAAGTCAAGCCTTAAAATTAGTTGATTAATGTCCTTTTTATTGAAAATAAAATTTTTAATTTCGTTTCTTTCATTGCATAAGTTTGTGTCGCGTCATATGTTTGTCGTGGTTTGAAACCCATAGGATATTTCGCATTCATATTGCATGACCGTTGTGGTCACACCTCTAAGTGGAGCGAAACTATGCCTTCGTGAGGTTTTCACCTCCGCATGGGCTAGGGACCGCTTAGGGATACATCCGTATTTATGGTTCCGTGAGGTTTTCACCTCCGCATGGCCATAGGAAATGTATTCCCTGAATCGAACTCGATCTATATGAGCCTATAATGGGTGAGGATCGAGGAATCACTGTTCGGTACCTTTACTTCAGAACTAAACCACATATAGTGAACCCTAAGAGCCTACCCTAGGTAGAGCCATGCTAAACCTTAGTGGTTACCCATACCGTGATTTGACATTTTTTTTACTTGCTTTGGTTGCTATTATTCATTACTAACCTGTTTTATTATTTTTTTGTCATGTTTGCATATCATATCATATTAAAAAGGGTGTCGAATCCTGTTCGGTTACTAATTTAGGAAGCTTGTTATGGAGAACAAATTTCTTGATAAAGTAGAGGATAATGCAGCCGTGCGTATATGGTCAGAGACAACACAACTTGAGAAGGGGGATAGTCTGACCGAGGGGTATACATCCGAATTATTGGACTTCACTCGCATCAGCGTGACACAAAATGAGCTCCAAGAATTAAGAGATATATGAGCCTGTTGGGATGAAGCAACCAAGCAGCTTTTCTACTTTAATTATGGTGATTTACCCTACTTACTCGACATCAGAGTGGATAGACACTTATTTCGGGCTATGACTCAGTATTGGAATCCCGCTTACAGCTATTTTACATTTGGGGAAGTGGACTTGGTGCCTACTATGGAAGAATATACGGCTTTACTTCGCAGTCAAAGGGCTCGGGTCGTGTAACACCCCAAACCCGGCCCATGAGTCCTGACCGGATCTGGTATGTTACTGGGTAAAACATTTTGGGCCATTTTGAAAGTTCGCTGAAAATTCGATGAAATTTGGCTAAAGTATTTAAAACAGGGTTTGAAAACTTAGTTGGGCTTTTTATAAATACAGTTGGGCTGAGAAATCCTTTTGAAATCGGTTGATCATGTAGCATTTTAAAATCCATCAAGGTTATAGTTGACTTAGTTTAATTTTTGTTACCCGATGGTAACATCTTTGAAAAACCCGTAAAAGTTTATTAAGTTTGAAAAGTTACTTTAACCTGTTCAATTAATAATTATAAAATTCCTTTTGTAATATATCATAAGTAAAATAAAACAAGAAATAAACATCCAAAATAATAATAGCGGCCTTATTACGGTCCCAAAATATAAACTTAGAAAGTAAATAATATTAACTTTAATAATATGAACTTAAATCCATCGACAAGCATGGCCGCCTCGAGTCCTCTCCGGCTCCATCTCCGCGTTCTACTCATCTGCAAAATGTTAAGGGAAAGGGGGTGAGTCACCAAGACTCAGTGTGTAATCCCCCACCCGATAAAGTAACTCATACACAAATCATTAATAACATGCAATTATGCAACCCAACCTATCCATCCATACTCCTCAACTACCCCGTGTGGTCAAAACCACTGATGACTTAAAGTCACAAATTAAATGATGGGGCCAACCCATCGTGTGGTCAAAACCACTGATGACCATAGGTCACAATATATCAAAGTGTGGTCAAAACCATCGGTGGTACCAAACCACCGGGACTTAGTCGCAATTTATCAATCATTGTGGTCAAAACCACTTGATGACCATAGGTCACAAATAATCGATGGGCCAACCCATCTTGTGGTCAAAACCACCGCAATGCAAATCCAAAATCATCCCCTCCTCTCATCAATCCCACCATCACATGCTTTTATAACAATTTTCATATATCATGTCATAGCATTTAATGTCATGTGATGGTATGCAAATCATACATCAAAAATCACAAGTTAGGGGACTTACCAAATCCATGATTATGCCACAAGCTAATCACAACCAAAAGATTAAAGCAAACAATAAAGTCATGAAATTAATAAAGTGTGTATTGAGATCTTACACACTGCTTTCTACCGGAGCTCCTAGATTCAAGATCCGATCTACAACACTAGATTTTTGCCCTATAATCGACCAAACTTTCTTCGTTAGTACCAAAGGCCTATTCGCCAAACCAAGTTCATACCAAGGGTTCTTTATGGACTTACCTTGAATGGATTTGATTTCCAATCAAACTCAAGCCTAAATTAGTCCCAAAATCCATGGCACACGTTAGTTTCGACATTTAATCATAGACTTTTTAATTGAAAGGCCCTTGCCGAATGTGCTTACCAACTCCCCTGGGAAAATAATTCTCAAAGCTTCCCTACAATCGGTTTAAACAAGTTAATAGGATTCATAGCCATTCGGCCATAACCTTAGATCCAAAAAGAGGTGATTATCTCTTACCTTAATGATTGTTTCAAATTTAAACTCCACAAATCAAGCACCACTTGGGGTTGTGAGGGGTTTGACTATTTTCAATGAAAAGAAAAGAACCAATAAAGGGCTCACCTTAGAGGAAATCAGCTAATCCTAAGAAGGAAAGGGCTGGAATTTTCCTATTAAAAGAGGGGGTATATTCGGCTTGTAAAAGAGAAGTGAAGCTGGAAATTTTTTTTGATAATTTGGGCAATGCAAAAGGGGTTTCGGCAGCAGCAAATTTTGGAGAAAAGAAAAGAAAATTGTTGCTGGAGTTTTTCTCTTCTTTCAGAAAGGTAAATCAAATTAAGAACACCCAAGGAGTCCCAATTTTCTAAGAATCTACCTCCTTCTTTGTGATAATTTACTGCCTCTAATTATCACAAAAAATAAGTTTTATCTTATTTCTATCCCTTAATCCTCTAATAATTTAATAGCAAATAAACTACCTATATTCACCCCCTTCCAGCCGAAATTGAGAGTTCAAAATTGAACCAAACTCTCCCATTCGTCGCAAAGAAAGAAAAGGAAAAAAAATCAAGGTGTTTGTTCTAGGGTTCGAACCAGCGACCCCAAGCAGCAGCCTCCCCTCCAACGCGCCTTACCACTTTTCCCCCTTAGACTTTCATGTCATGAGCCCTTGCCTTTTAATTATAAGCCCTCTTCTTGGCTCTCTTGCCTTTGACGCAAAAAGCCCAAAAATAACGCTCCTCGCGTCTTTCATGTCTCGAACCTGAGACCTTAACCAAAGCCTCTTTTCAAGTAGCACTTCAGCCACTCCGCCCACCTGCCTTTCATGTCCGAACCTTACCCAAAATTTATTTAAAGCCTTTCTTTCCTGGGCCCTTCCTTTAACGCTCAAAAAGGAAAAAAACATTTCTCCCTTGCCACAGCCGAGACTCGAACCCAAGACCCCTAGCAAACCCTTAGGCGCACCACGCCACTTATACCAAGCCCATCCTTTGTGCCATAACTCGCCCAAAATTTTTATTAAAGCCCTAACTAACCTAGCTTCTTCCTTTTACACACTTAATAATAAATTTTAAAAACTGGGTCAGGCCTAGCTCGAGTTATTTTTAGACCCTAAATTATGCCAAATAAAATCATATTTATTTATTTCTTAAAGCCCACATGGAATTTATTTAAATTACAAATAACCCTAATTCAGGGTGTTACAGGTCGACAAAATTTACTTCAGGGCCGCTAATGCACCGATTTTTGTAAAGAAACTGATGAGTATCATTGGAATGAGTGAACAGTGGGCCATGGCATGAATTCAACAAAAAGGTGAAGGGCAATGCATTCCTTGGGTGAGCTTGAGGGACCTGATGGTGGCACATCCAGATATTAAAAGGAAAGTTGACATTTTTGCCTTAAGTATTTATGGTTTGGTAATTTTCCCCAAGGCTTTGAAACATGTAGATGAAGCAGTTATCGACTTATTCGATCGTCTTGACAAGAGGGTTACGCCGGTACCAGCAATTATCGCTGAAACGTTTAATCTTTGAATGCGTGTCGGAGAGCAAGTGAAGGTAGATTCATAGGGTGTGCACAACTATTGTTTGGTGTGGTTCCATAGCCATTTTAGAAAATAGATAAAGTTTCTTATCGGGTTTTCTCCGAGAATTACTCCCCGTTAAAGGAGTTAGCAGCCACGCCCAGAAGAGATGACATATCAGAAGAAAGTTGGATCGTGCTTCTTCAGAACCTCCAAGAAAGGGACGTTGAATGGAGAGCTCCTTGGTTCATGCCCAACGAAATTTTCTATCGATGCGGGAGTTATGATTAGGTTCCTCTATTACGAATTTGGGGAGCCATTGGCTATGCTCCTTTGCTCGTGCTAAGACAGTACCAATCAAGATAGTTTATACCGACGACACAGGGGCTAGC
The DNA here is from genome assembly GCA_025506655.1 of Gossypium rotundifolium. Classification (NCBI taxonomy): domain Eukaryota; kingdom Viridiplantae; phylum Streptophyta; class Magnoliopsida; order Malvales; family Malvaceae; genus Gossypium; species Gossypium rotundifolium. Next base: position 102,875,293 of record CP106731.1, read on the forward strand.
CCTATTTGAATTTTTGTATATGGGGAACCATTATAAGAAGAAGGTCCAAGAGATTGCAGATGCTTGAAAACAAATTTACCGAATAAAGAGAGTTGTTGTAGGTCCAGTGGTAACCCTCAAATATAATGCATGGCGGGTAGGAAAGTAAATGATAATATCCCCAAACTGACATAAGATAGTGCTCGACCAATAGAGGAATACCTACAAGTAGTCCCTTCCAAGTTAGAAATCCTAAAACAAGACTTAGAAAGTAAAAGTTTGGAGTTAGGAAAAGGATAGAACAACTGGAAAAGGAAAATGTGCACTTGAGGTTAGATATTGATGTCCAGAAATCAGAGGCTGAGAAACTAAGAAAAGGGAAAAGGAAAGCTTAAGAAGTTTAAACAGCTTGAAGATTGACTACAAAAAATTACACTCATCGATAAGGATTGCTGGGTTGGGTAAAACCTTAAAACAATGGCGTCAAGAAATTTAAGAAGAGAAGGCCAGGGGCGATCAGTAAAAGATGAGGTTCATGAGGCTCAAGCACAAAAGATACGCTGAGAGAGACTGTGGATGAGAGCCAAAGTGAAAATAAGATGTTAAGAGCTCAAGGCGGAACTAGAGAGGACATTGTGTCGAAGCCGCAACTCTATGGTGAAGCTGGAATCAAGCTTAAACCAGTTTGAAGAGTTGAAAATAAAGGTAGTAGAGCTCTTAGGATCCGACTATTGGAGGCAGACAACCAACAGTGGAAAGAACAGCTTCAAAGATCTTAGAACCAGGTCAGGGATAGGGACTACGTTATGGGTGAAGCCGTGGTTCAAAAACGAGAGGTGGCCGATCATCTACAAACCTTAGCGGTTCAGGCTGATGTGTTAAGTATATTTTATGAGTCAAAGTTAGACCAGGGTCGAGAGTTAACTTCACTTTTGAGAAAGTTAAAACTTTGGGCATAAGGGCTAGGTCATATATGTGACTCTATTTTATGTAAAGGATTTTATTTTTTAAACAAGTTTTCTATAAGAAATTGAACCAGAATCGACGCCTTTTTGCATTCATATCATGCATTTGCATTGCATCACATCATATCTATTTAATATCACAAAATAACCCTACTAACTAGAGATCATATTATAGTTATCCTGAAACACCGCTACTACACCCGAAAGAAAACAAAAGCTATGGATCAAAGGTTAGATAGGCTAGAACAGATGCAGAAAGAGATACATGACCAACTATAGGCTCAGATGCAAGAACAGTTGGCTAAGATCCAACATGACATGAGGGATCAAATGCTGGAATATCAAAGGAATATGATGAGCCAATTGACACATTTGTTGACTGGAGGGCATGATAAAGGAAAGGGCCCAATGGTCGACACTGGAGATGATAATGAAGACTCTACTCATCATCCAGGCTTTGCCACGTTAAATTTTCAGATTCAACCACCAAGAGTGTCTGTCAATATTCGACCTCAGCATCAATCCGGTATCTCTGCATCGGTAAACCTCCCGACAGGATCGAGCTCCAACCCAAGAGTCAATTTGGTAAAACCAATGGTCCCTGACTTTGACGACGCAACAGAAAAGAAAAAAGCAAGGGCGAAGCTCCCAAAAGAATTTGAGGACCAATGCAAGTGGTTGGAGGAAAGTTTCGAGCATTGAAAAGTACTGATTACCAATGCGAGGTAGATGCCAAAAAGTTGAGTTTGGTCCTTAATCTGGTACTTCCACCAAAATTTAAGATGCCTGAATTTGAAAAATATAATGGGACCAGTTGCCCTAAGGCACACATTACGATGTTCTATCAGAGAATGACGGGATATGTCCGCAATGACCAGTTGTTGATTCACTGTTACCAGGATAGTCTAACTGGAGCCGCGGCCAAATGTTACAATCAGTTGAGTTATAGTCAAATCAAATCATGGAAGGATTTAGCACAGGCCTTCATGAAACATTATGGCCATATAACTGATATAGCGCCTGACAAAATCACGCTACAAAATATGAAAAAGTCGGGCGAGAGTTTCAGGAAATATGCTCAGATGCGGAGGGAAGTTGCTACACAAGTCTAACCGCCGCTGCTGGAAAAAGAAATGACTATGCTCTTCATTAATACCCTGAAGGCACCTTTCATTAACCACATGTTAGGGAGCGCGACCAAGAGTTTCACAGACATGGTAATGTCCAGCGAGATGATAGAGAATGCGATCAGGTGTAGGAAGATAGAGGCATGAGAGAGCACGAGAAGAGCGGCTCCGAAGAAAAGGAAAGGTGAAGTAAGTAACGTAAGCTCGAGTTATCCCAAACCCATCACTATTAGCCAACCAAGAGCGGTAGCTGTAGGCCAGTAGGCCCCACCAAGATAAGAGCCTAACACGACCAGAAGATTGAGAAATTCTAATTTACTCCCATACCCGTGACGTATAGGGAGTTGTATAAAACTCTATTCGATGCACATATCGTGGCCCCTTTCTACTTGAAGCCGTTACAACCTCCATATCCTAAGTGATATGACACAAACGCTCAGTATGAATACCATGCAAATATCGTAGGACACTCGATAGAAAATTACACCTCATTCAAAAGGCTAGTCGAGAGGCTTATCAAGACAGGTGTGATAAAATTCAACGACGCACCAGGTGGGAGAAATCCGTTACTCAACCATACGGATAATAGGGTAAACGCGATAGTTGAGAATAGGGGAAGAAGAACAAAGTAGAAAGTTACTGAGGTTAGAATTCTATTGAGGGAGGTTTGGAGAGAGATGCGGAAAAAAGGTCTGGTTTCGCAAGAGTTGGGGAGCGAATTCCGAGATACAAGGAACTACTATGGGTTCCATAACAAGGAAGGCCATGAGATCTAGCAGTGCAACGAATTCAAAACCCTAGTACAAGGGTTAATGGATAATAAAGAGCTGAAGTTCTTCGACGCTTCCGAAGAAGAGGATGTATGCGCCACTGAGGGTGGGTCTGCAGAGAGGACCCCTAAGGTCAATCACCCAGTAGTGATTATCACAAAACCAAGGGTCGATGAAGTAGGAGTAAAAGTGGCACCGAGGGTTGAAGTTCAAAAACCCGTGACTTGCCCTTATAAGGATACACCGAGGGTTGTAATTCAAAAGCCCGTAACTTTTCCTTCTAAGGATACACCGAGGGTCGTTATTCAAAAACCCGTGACTTTTCCTTATAAGGATAACAAGAGGATACCTTGGAATTACAATTACACTGTGATAGTTTCTGGGAAAGAGAGTTCGGTCACCACCCAACCCGTGTTTAATCTTTATGATCGGAGGAGAGAAGAGAAAACAAGGTCAATGGTTAATGAGCTAATGACAGAGGATGAGGCCAAAGAGTTCTTGAAGTTCCTAAAGCACAGTGAGTACAATGTTGTGGAACAGTTACATAAGCGGTAGACACGCACATCAGTACTGGCTTTACTTCTAAACTCAGAAGGACACCGTAGTGTGCTAATGAAATCATTGAACCAGATTTATGTTGCTGATGACATTTCGGTAAACAAATTGGACCGCCTCATTAGTAACATAAGCGCAGATAATTTCATATCGTTTAGTGATGATAAAATACCGCCATGGGGCATGGGGTCCACTAAAGCTTTGCACATCACTACCCTATGCAAAGGATATACGCTACCAGGGGTATTAATTGACAACGGATCGACACTGAACGTCTTGTCCCTATCCACGCTGAACAGATTACCCGTAGATAGCTCTCATATAAAATCATGCCAAAATGTAGTGAGAGCATTTGACGGCACCGAAAGAAAAGTGATGGGAAAATTGAGATACCCCTCCTGATTGGGCCAAACACATACGAGGTAGACTTCCTCGTAATGGACATCAAGCCCTCATATAATTGTCTATTGGGAGGCCCTAGATCCACTCAGCAAAGAAACCATCGTCGTCAAAAAAGTTAAAGTTGTAATGTAGGGCGGTGATAACCATAAATATAGAGGAGGACATTATCGCATCCGTTATCAGCAACGCGCCATACATAGAGAATGATACAGAGGCTATAGACTGCTCTTTCAGGTCGTTGGAGTTTGTAAATGTGACTTTCATTAGTGAAGGAGGTAAGATCCTGGTGCCTAAAATTTCTGAAGCAACAAGGATGGGCCTATAGCTGACAATAGGAAAAGAGCATTGCCTGGGAGGGACTCGGAAAATATCTCCGGGGCCGGTCAGAGTGCCAGGATTGGTTGACAAGCATGATTGTTTTGGTCAGGGCATAGGCCAGATGCTCAACAGAGAAGGGAGGAACTGGAGAGAAAACGTGAAAGACAAAGGGCACGACTGAATGGTACAGAGATCGAGTGGGGTTCAATGATCTTTTCCCATATATCTAATACATTTGTGTCGGGAGGAATCATTCATTCAGGACTGGAGAATGTGAATAAGGAAACAGCTGAGGATATGATCAGAGTTTTGGGTATCAATGCAGTGACTGAAGAGAGTCCAAAAAAAAGAAGCCCGGAAGGTATTTGCCCCTATGAGCCTAAAAGTGTTCTGGACAACTGGACTGCGGAAGAAATTCCTGTAGTTTTTAGGAATAAAATAGAGTAATGTTCAAAACATACTTGTTGTTTCAAGCCTATGAACAATGAGAATCTTTTGTGAAATAGGCTCATGTTCAAGCATCATTACATTCAATAAAAGTGCATTTTTCTTTCATACCGTGTGATTATTCTTTTGTTTCTTTTCCTTTCCATTCATAACCATAACGCATAAATAAGTCATTCTTAAATTCATTTTCATTGAATATTCTTTCATACCTACCATAGGTCCCCAGATATCGATGTCATAAACAACGCTGTTATGGACTTAAAATTTCTTGATGAACAAGACATGTGCCTAGAGGGACCTCAGGACTTTACAGATGACGGAGATTGTAGTGTATCCCCAGATTTGTTAAGGATGGTAGAGCGGGAAGAGAAGCTGATCCTACCTTATGAAGAGACAATTGAGAATGTACTTTTAGAAGATGGGAAAGAAGTGAAAATCGGCACCTGCATAACCAAGAAAACAAGGCAGGACCTCATTAGACTTCTGCTAGAGTTCAAAGATGTCTTTGTGTGGTCATATCAAGATATGCCAGGGTTGAGCTGCTGATATTACGGTGCATCGTATCCTAATAAAAGGGGAATGTAGCCGGTCCAATGAAGGTTAGAAGGATGGGACCCGATGTCACGGTAAAGATAAGGGAAGAAGTCAAGAAACAGTTTGATGCTGGGTTTTTACGAGTGGTGAATTACTCAGAATGGGTAGCCAATGTTGTCCCTATCCCTAAAAAGGATGGGAAAGTACAAATGTGTGTCGATTATAGGGACTTAAACAAGGCCAGCCCGAAAGACAACTTCCCACTACCTCACATCGACACCTTGGTGGATAACACAGCGGGGTTTTCATTTTTCTCCTTCATGGACGGTTTTTGAGGATACAATCAAATAAAGATACATCCTGAAGACATGGTAAAGACTACATTCATAACCTTATGAGGAACTTTTTGGTACCAAGTGATGTCATTTGGGTTAAAGAATGCGGGAGAAACATACCAAAGGGCTATGGTAACCTTGTTTCACGACATGATACACAAGAAGATTGAGGTCTATGTCGATAACATGATCGCAAAGTCTCGAGTTTGAAGAAACTGTTCTTGAGGTTGAGGAAATTTTAGTTGAAACTCAATCCAGCAAGTGTACTTTCGGGGCTCGATTAAGAAAGCTACTTGGTTTCGTGGTCAGTGAAAAGGAATTGAAGTAGATCCGGATAAAGTTAAGGCCGTACAAAAATTACTTCCGTGGCATACTCAGAAGGAAGTTTGAGGTTTTCTAGGAATATTGAATTACATCGCTCGGTTTATTTCGCAATTGACTGAAAAGTGTGATCCGATATTCCGTCTTCTTAAGAAACACAACCCAAGAGTTTGGGATGATGAATGCCAGAAGGCTTTTGACAAAATTAAGCAATACTTGTCTAATACTCCAGTGCTGATGTCGCCCAGTCTAGATAGGCCATTGATCTTGTATTTGAAGGTATTTGATAATTCAATGGTATATGTACTCGGTCAACACAATGAGACAGGCAGGAAAGAGAGGGCGATATACTACCTCAACAAGAAATTTACTAAGTGTGAAATGAGATACTTGCCAATTGAAAAGTTATGTTGTGCTTTAGTCTGACAAGCTGGAGGTTGAGGCAGTACATGCTATACCATACGACTTGGTTAATCTTGAAACTAGACCCTCTTAAGTACATGATGGAGTCAACCGCCTTGAACGAAAGAATGGCCAGATGGAAAATTTTGCTCTCTGAGTTTGATATAGTCTATGTGAACCAGAAGGCGGTGAATGAAAGTGCGATAGCAGATTTTCTAGCTAGCAGGGCGCTGATGATTATGAGCCTCTTAACTTTGACTTTCCTAATGAAGATCTGATGTTTGTAGCGACAACTAAAGAAAATACCCTAAAACGGAGCGTCAAACGCTGTTGGTAATGGAGTTGGGACAGTCCTGATATCCCCAAATGGAGAACATTATCCATTCACTTGTAAGTTGGATTTTGATTGCACAAACAACATGGCAGAATACGAGGCATGTATCATGGGAATCCGAGCTGCCATAGATCATAAAGTCAAGTTGCTAGAGGTATATGGAGACTCCGCGTTGGTGATATATCAGCTCAGAGAAGAATGGAAAATAAGAGATCCTAAGTTGATCAGTTACCGAAAGTTGGTTTTGGAGCTAATCGAAAAGTTTGATGATATCACATTCTTTTACCTCCCGCGTGATGAAAACCAGATGGCTGACACCTTGGCTACTCTAGCTTATATGATCAGAGTAAACGAGCAAAAGGGTATGAAGCCCATCCAAATGAATATTTGTAAGACTCTGGCTCACTACTGCAATATCGATAAAGAAGAGGAGAGAGATGATCACCCTTGGTATCATGATATTCTGTGATATGTGAAGAACCGTGAATATCTCGATCAAGCGACTGAAAATGATAAGAGAACATTGAGAAGACTTGCCAGTGGCTACATCTTAGATGGAGAGATCCTGTATAAAAAGAGGAGGGATCAAGTGTTGCTAAGATGCGTCGATGTTGGGGAGGCTAAGAAAATCTTGGAAGAAGTCCATGAAGGGGTTTGCGGAACGCATGCCAATGGATTTACAATGGCCAGGCAGATAATGAGATTTGGGTATTACTAGTCCACGATGGAAGGAGACTGCATCCATTATACCAAGTGCTATAAGTGTCAAATTTATGGAGCCAAGATCCATGTGCCTCCTTCACCTCTTCATGTTATGACTTCTCCGTGACCTTTCTCAATGTAGGGCATGAACGTCATTGGGTCGATCTCACCGAAGGCTTCTAATGGATATCGATTCATCTTCGTGGTTATTGATTACTTCACCAAATAGGTAAAGGCAGCTTCGTATGCCAATGTCACGAAGACGACAGTTAGCAAGTTTTTGAAGAAAGAAATTATATGTCGCTATGGTATATCGGAAAGGATCGTATCGGACAACACTTTGAACTTGAACAATAGCGAAATAGTGGAGGTTTGCAGTCAGTTAACATTAAACACTATAACTCATCGCCATATTGTCCAAAAATGAATGACACGGTTGAGGCAACTAACAAGAATATCAAGAAAATTGTAAGGAAGATGACCGAGACCTACAAGGATTGGCATGAAAAGTTATCGCTTGCCCTATACGCCTATCGAACATCGGTTAGAACCTCTCTTAGGCAACGCCATTCTCCTTAGTTTATGGGATGGAGGCAGTCTTACCTATTAAAGTTGAAATTCCTTCTCTCTAGATCTTGTCAGAGCTGAAATTGGATGAAGCAGAATGGGTTCAGTCCCGATATGATCAACTAAATCTAATTGAGAAAAAGAGGCTAAGAGTCATTCGCCATGGTTAAATGTACCAGAAGCGAATAATGCGGGCTTACAATAAGAAAGTCCGTCCCAGAGTATTCCATGAGGGAGACTTGGTATTGAAACAGATCCTCCCTATACAAAAAGACTTCAGGGGAAAGTGGATGCCTAATTGAGAAGGACTTTATGTTATAAAGAAGGCCTTCTCTGGGGGAGCATTGATATCTAAGAGGTGGACAGCAAAAGTCTGCCACATCCAATTAATGCAGACTCAGTCAAGAAGTACTTCGCTTGAAGAAGGGCCAAGGCGAAAACCCGCAAAGGGCATCTTGAGTTCAAAAAAAAGGGAAAGGCCAAGGCGAAAACTCGTAAAGGGCGCTTTGAGACCAAAGGGGATTTGAGTCAAAACCCGAAAAGGGCTGTTCAGATTATGACCAACTCGTGATGGGGCATACAGTAGTTTTCGCTACGCTTAAATTAACAATGATGAGGTATGTTACATCTTGGGGCATCGACAAAGTACCACGGATCTCCTAGACACATGTTGAACTCAGAATGGTCTTCAAGAAGTACGTACAGAAAAGATCAGGCGGTGATATCTGGGGCACTAATTCTACCCTTACTTGTTTTTGTATCTTAGTAAACTTTGCTTTGTTCAATTCATTCTTCTCGGGTTTTGTCCCAAATAAATTCCAGTTTCATTCATCTCTATAGTCTTTTTCCAAGCATTTCATATTGAAGTAATGATTAATGGACTAATAATACTTTCGGAAGAGAAGTTTTGCTTATTACTCTGAAAGTTTCTAAATAATACAAGAATCCAAAATAGGACAATTATTTAGAACTCACCAGGCTTAAAGGGCTTGAAACACTTGAGATAGGGGTCTAAGCAGTGATGACATCTTTAGATTCTCTGTTAGAAGTACCAGCTGAACAAGAAAGACATACGCCAGGGATCGCCTTAATAAACAACAAGCAATGACAGCCCAAGTGTTAAAAATAGATCATTCTCATTTTGCACTCATTCATAACATTCATAATACATATGGTTAGGAGCAATTTTCATGACATCCTAATTATTTGGCATAAACATATACCCCATGAAATCAATTCTACAGGTAGGTTCCCTAGAGGACAATGTAGCAAAATTGATGGGGGTTATAAAAGATTACAGATCTTAACTCCCTAAGCAGTAGGGTAACAGATCGAAGACGATGAGCCTTAACCCCCTAAGCAGTAGGGCAACAGGCTGAAAATTACAGATCTTAACTCCCTAAGCAGTAGGGTGACAGATCGAAGACGATGAGCCTTAACCCCCTAAGCAGTAGGGTAACAGGCCGAAGATTACAGATCTTAATTCCCTAAGCAGTAGGGTAACAGGCCAAAGATTACAGATCTTAATTCCCTAAGCAGTAGGGTGACAGATCGAAGATGATGAGCCTTAACTCCCTAAGCAGTAAGGTAACAAGTCAAAATTACAGATCTTAACTCCCTAAGCAGTAGGGTGATAGATCGAAGACAATGAGCCTTAATTCCCTAAGTAGTAGGGTAACAGGCTGAAGAAGCCTTATCTCCACTGAGCAGGAGTGGAGCAGGCTAAAGATAGTAGATCTTATCTTCACTGAGCAGGAGTGGAGCAGATCGAAGATAGCGGGTCCTATCTCCACTGAGTAGGAGTGGAGCGGATCGAGGCGACGAATCTTATCTTTATGTATCGGCAATGAAGCAGATTCAAATCACCAGCCTAACCCCCTAAGCAGTAGGGTAATAGGCTAAAAATTACGGATCTTATCTTCACTGAGCAGGAGTGGAGCAGATCGAAAATGGCGAATCTTATCTTCATGTATTGGCAATGGAGCATATTTAAACCACTAGCCTTATCTCCACCGAAAGCGAGGGAGTGGGTAAAGAAAGCAGATCTTATCTTCACTTAGCAGGAGTGGAGTAGATCATAGCGGATCCTATCTCCACTGAGCAGGAGTGGAGCGGATCAAAAATTACAGATCTTATCCCCACTGAGCAGGAGTGGGACAGATAAAAAATGGCGAATCTTATCTCCATGTATCGGCAATGGAGCAGATTTAAACCACTAGCCTTATCTCCACTGAGCAGGAGTGGAGCAGGCTGAAAGAAAGCAGATCTTATCTTCACTGAGCAGGAGTGGAGCAGATCATAGCGGATCCTATCTCCACTGAGTAGGAGTAGAGCGGATCAAAAATTACAGATCTTATCCCCACTGAGCAGGAGTGGGGCAGATAGAAAATGGCGAATCTTATCTCCATGTATCGACAATGGAGCAGATTTAAGCCACTAGCCTTATCTCCACCGAAAGGTGAGTGAGTAGGTCGAAAAAAGTAGATCTTATCTCCACTGAGCATGAGTGGAGCAGATCAAAGACGATGAGCTTTAATTCCCTAAGCAGTAGGGTAACGGGCTAAAGAATAGCAGATCTTATCTCTACTGAGCAGGAGTGGAGCATATCAAAATAAAATTCCTACACCCCTGAAGATGTAGTGGATGGAATGAAGCTATAAGAAACCGAGACTCAGCAAGACGGGGCAAAATTGGCTCTTTTATCATTGCTTCATTCCCGTTACACGACAACAAGTAAAGAGGGGCAGCTGTTTGACCCAATTTTAACCTCGGCCAATACCAATTGACCAAAACAGAAAGGCAAACAGACTCAAAAGAAAGCCCAATAACAGTCCAATACAAATCGACCCAAATTAACAGGCCGAAGTGGCTCAATTTTGTCAAACATTAACAGAAAACCCTAAGGGTTTTTAGGGTAACCAGCACCGCAATCGCCCCCACACCAGCAGAGCCGCCTTCCACGCATTAATAGTTAAACGGTGCCATTTGGCTTTAAAATACGAACCCGACCCGCCTGCATGGAGGATCCGCACGTTTTATCAAATGGGGTTATTTACAGCCCAAATCCTTTTGTTTTGCTAATTGTTTCAATATAGCCCATTTGCTATCTTTCATTGTTTTTAAATAATTTGTTGAGGCGTCTCAATTTGGTCCGCATTCAGGCACAGTATTTAGGGCTTGCAATAATTGATTTTTCAGTCCCTATTAGCTAGCGCGAATTACAATTTCATCCTTTTTTTACCCTTTTATTAATTTTGATGTTATTATTGTGACTATTATTACTATTGCTTTTTCAAACTTCATTATTATTGTATTTACTATTACTACTAATATTACTTTTATTATTATTATTATTTTCCTTTATTTTCATTTTGTTATTATTATCCATTTAACCATTAGTGTTTTACTAAGTACTACTGTTTTATTATCATTAGCATGTCATTTTTTTCCCTCACTATTATTTTACATATATATATTATTAATATTACATTATATTTATTATTATTATATTTATCGTTATACTATTTTATTACTAATATTTTTATTTGTTAATTTTAATATTTTATTTATTATATACATCTATTATTAATTTTAAACTATTTTTTGTACCTATTTCTAATTATAGATATTTTACCTCTTTTAAATATTTAATATTTCAATTGTTATGTATCCATAGGTATTACTATTAATTATCGTTTTTATTGTTATATCTATTATTTTTATTTTTGTTACTATGGTTATTATTATTTTTATTGTCAACATTAATGTTGCTATTTTCATTATTTATATTACCTTTATTATTTCTACTATTTTTGTTTTGTTATTTCACTATTATGATTCATGTATTCTTGATCTTATTATTTCATGTAGATCGATGATTTTGAATTACATCTTAATGTTTTTACCCTTTTTTTCACCCAAATTCATAGAAGAGGGGATTCGCAAAGGTACTATTTAGTGTTTGGAAGTTCGAGAAATCGTGCTCAATCGTGTTGGGTTTCGATTTGTTGTTCGTCTAGATCACTAAATATCCTTTAAAGATTCTGATCGGGTTTTTAAAAATGAGGCAATGTTTCATGTTTGGAAGTTCGAGAGATTTGTGCCCAATCGTGCTAGGTCTCGATTTTCTATTCGTCCAAATGACCAAATATCCTTTAGAGGTTTTGATCGGGGTTTCTTAAATAAAGGTAATATTTCATGATTGGAAATTCGAGGAATCGTGCCCAATCGTGCTGAGTTCAGTTTTTAGTTTGCCCAAGTAGTGAAATACCCTTTTTAAATTGCAAGACGTGAATTTTGGAAATCATGAAATGATATTGGTATCGATAGTTTGAAACATCGTGTCCTATCGTGCTGGATGTGGTATTTCAACTTTTCGGAACAAGAGAGTTTCGATATCCAATGCGAGTTATCCAAACATTTTTAAAGATTCATATTTTAAAATATTTTCTAATTTTCGATATTAAGGACATTAATCAATCAATACGGTATCAATTTTGGGCGTTGCGAGGGTGTTAATCCTTCCTCGTGCGTAACCGACTCCCGAGCCCTTTTTCTTAAAATTCGTAGACCAAAATATTTTCTAAAGTGACCCAATTGCATTGAAAAAGATTAGTGACGACTCCGTTTTTCTTTTTAAAGTCTGCCCGTTTTTCAAACAAAAATAGTTTCTACACTAATAACTTAAAATTTTATAAAGATTTGAAGTGATCACATCAAGCAAATTTATAGATTAAGTTAATGTTGATATATTAAATGATGAGATTAGTAATAAAAGAAAGTGTTAATAAAGATGGGGAGAGCATTTCAAAGTGGTGGGTGAAGCTAACAATGTCCCACAAAAGGTAACCGCAATCATGACGCCAATATGGCCCAACCTCACTTCCACGTGTGAATCCACCAATGGCTTTTCTACCTTTAAATTCTCACCCACGGTAACCTTATCTTCAAAGCTAAATCGTCAAATTTTTAATTGAAATTAATATACGCCTCCCCTAAGTATATGACCGGGTCGACACGGTTTACAGATACAACCTTTTTATTATTATATATATTTAAAATTTAAAGTTCTCCTTGTTTATAATTTTTATTAATATATTTTATAAATAATTTAAAACTAATTAATGGTGAATTTCACAGATTTTACCAATATAAAGGGAAAATAAGTTTGAAAATATTTGTTTTAATCTTCTTCATCTTTTTTTATTTAAAACGAAATATATAATTTTTCCCTTTACAAAATAAAATTATTTATTTCAGTTTTTTATCAAGCAAAAGTTCTTCCTTTCAAAAGTTACTTGATTTTTATATTAAAAAAGATTTTTTTATTTTAAAATATATCTAGCTTGTAGAAGTGCCGGCCAAAAATATCTTTATTTTACAATTAACTGCTCATTTTTTCTATATTAACTCATCAATGTTTTAATTAATTAATTATTATTACCTAAAAACTTAAATGTTCTTTCTTTTTTTTTTCCCTTCCTCTCCCTCCCCCTCCCCCACATAAGCACAAAAAGGAAAACACACATTATTGAGTGCCAACCCACAAATACAGACACTTCCTCTCTCTAAAAAAACTCAAAAAAAAAAAAATAAACCCATTTTAGAGAGAGGAAGTGTTAATTGAATGCTCTCTAAAACTTCACCTGATATGGCCTCCTTTCCTTGTTCCAGGGTTTGCTTCTTTCTCATTTCTTTTATGGTTTTCTTTTCTTTCTCTTTTTATTTTGCATGTTTGTTTTTTCTTCTGTTGAATTTCTAACTCTTTTTATGAAGAGAAATGAAAATATGATGGTAAAGATCTGTTTTTTCCCTTTGTTGTGGCTAATTGAGTAAATGGGTGTTTTTTTTTAGCCTATTTTTGCTTAATGGTTAGTTTGAGTTTTGCTATTTGTGATGCTTGATTTGATTTATGTGCCATTCTTACTGATTTTTTCTTACTTTTAGTTCTATCTTCCGAAATTCAGTGATGTGCTTTTCTATAGTTTTACCTTTATAAGAACAATCAAAAGTTAAACAATTATTTTATTTCTGATATGAATCATTTGCTACAAGCTATTGTTACTGGGATTCGGAAGTTAGTTTCAGTTTTCTTTTCATATATTTTGAATGATTTTACCTTCATATTCATATTCAAAATTCAAATATATGGCGGACATAGCTACTTAAGGAGAAAAAAGATGAAGAGGGACTAACTTAGACTGCAAGTCTATAAAAGAAAGCCTTGACTTCAATCTGAACTTGAGTTTTTATATTTTGTTTGTATCGTATGTCGATATCCACGCTGTGAAGTCACTTCCTTGTGAGTATTGATGTTTCCCTTAAAAAATATATTGGCGGTTTAGGTTCTCGACTGTAAATACAAATCCTTTAATATGAACTTTCATTATTATTTTCCGCATGGGTTCTCTGAAATCTGTTGATTGTTACTGCAGGAACTTTTTTCTTGAGTATATATTGGTTTATGGTATTTAAGTTTGAAAGCCTCCTTTCCAATGTTTTAGGTGAGGAGTGGGCTTTGTGTCTGGCCAGGTGGTAGGCAACTTTGCATTAGAAAGGGTCTTGTGTATGGCTTTATGCACTTACTATCAATTCCCTTCAAAACCTTGCGTGGAGCGAGTCGATCTCTTAGGGTTGCAGAGTTTTGCAGTGTTTCCAATATGTCCTCCTCATTAGAAATTGAATTGGTGAGCAAACCTCTATATCTCTAATTGCAATTTCTTTTGATGGACCGTTTATTGGCCCTTTTCTTTTGACATGAAAAAGAGTCCTTCGACTTCTTGTGGTTGAAGGTTATAATAACTGGTTTTCATGTCCGTTAGATATGAAGCTTTCACTAACCATTTTTTTTTTTTTTTTTTTTCAGGTGTCATGTATTGGAGACAACTATGCATATCTTTTACATGATGTGGACACAGGCACAGTTGGAGTTGTTGATCCTTCAGAAGCTGTGCCAATTATTGATGCTTTGACTCGAAGAAACTGGAACTTGACTTATATATTGAATACCCACCACCATCACGACCACACTGGTGGGAACGCAGAGTTAAAAGCAAGGTATGGTGCAAAGGTATGAAATACTTTATGTCCTGTTAACTTTTTTGTCACCTTTCAGCTTGTATCAGAAAGTTAATTCCCTCTCAATTTATCAGCTCACATATGGAGTAATAATAATAGTCATCGTTCTTTTTTCATGTAGGTGATTGGTTCTGGAATAGACAAGGATAGGATTCCTGGAATTGATATTGTTCTAAATGATGGGGAAAAGTGGATGTTTGCAGGTCATGAAGTGCATGTCATGGAGACCCCTGGTTATACCCGAGGTTAGATTCATTAGCCAATTCTCTCGGAAATTGCATTAATCAGATACTTTTTATTATTTCAAACTTCAAGGAAAGAATACTTGGAATATAGAAGCTTCCTGGTTGTGATAGGTTGTATCTTTTCATTTCCTATTATTATTATTATTATTATTTATTTTTAAATTTAAATTGTTGTATGCAGGCCATATTAGCTTCTATTTTCCTGGTTCTCGAGCAATTTTCACTGGAGACACTTTGTTCAGCTTATCATGTGGCAAGCTTTTAGAAGGCACTCCGGAGCAGGTAATTTTAACATCTATTTTTTACCATATCGTAGCTGACAGCCTGACAGTGGACACCCCAGAACTGTATATTGCAAGTTTTAAATGCAAACATATTCTAAATAAGTTACTTTGTGGAGAAAAATGGGATTCAGCTATCAAAGTGATGCAAATTTATTGTTAGGGAAAATAGGATACAAAGCTCAAACCAGCTCATGTTATTTACTAGTGAAATGAAATTTTGAAGGTTTAGAAGTTAAAAAACTTTTAAAAATTGCCTGTCATTTGTTCTTTTTAGTTTTGCTTTGACTTTCTTACTCATCTTTTTCAGAGAAAAAGTTGAAGTACTAATGGTAGATTAATTGTTCAGTGAAGTGGTAGTTCAATCATCTCTATGCACAGTTTTTCCTTATAATTTCCACCAGAAATGGGGTGCATGTGAACATGTCAACTGAAATTATCGTTTGACATTGCGGGTCTTCTTTTTTGTTACTTCTACACTTGCACGGGTCATTGTACGATTTGGGACATTAGTTTCATTTTATACTAACTGAAGGTTCATGGAGTCAAATTAAAACCAAACAAATGCAGATTTCTGGTAGCATATATCATTGATCCTTTTATAATCTGGCAAACCTTCGTTGTTTTTGATAGTATCATAACAACCGAACTTCTATCCAGCAGATGCTTTCTTCCCTTCAGCGGATCATGTCACTACCTGATGATACAAATATCTACTGTGGTCATGAATATACTTTGGTTAGTCTATTTTTTTACCCTAATCACTTAACTTTCCTAGCCTTTGAATTTGATGTGCTCTAACATTATATCTACCCATTTTGGCAGAGTAATTCGAAATTTGCTTTGTCTATAGATCCCAAGAATGATGCACTTCAGGCTTATTCAACCCATGTAGCTCACCTTCGTAACAAGGGATTGCCCACGGTAATTTCTGAAATTTGCTTCTTTTGTTACTGATTTATAGAATCTTTCGAAGTTTAACTGTAAAACTACACTGGTCAGTTATGTTATCCGGACTCTTCATTCTCCTTAAAGCATGCATGTCTGATACTTGTGTGTGATTTGATTAAGGGTTTAGTGTTTGAGATGGGTGTATCTTGAACTGAAATATTCAAGGATAAGTTGACCATTAACGTGGTGTTTCAGGTTCCGAGTACATTAAAGATGGAGAAGGAATGCAATCCATTCCTCCGGACATCAAGTGCAGAAATCCGGAAAGCATTAAAAATTCCGGTGACAGCAAATGAGGCAGAAGCCTTGGGTATCATATGCAGAGCAAAGGATAATTTCTAGGATTACTTGCATACATAGATACAGATATGATACTTCATTCCTGTTTGTGTATAGCTGAAGTCATGGTTGCTCTTCCATTTCTGAAATGATCAAACAGCACCAATGTTTACCACTTCGATGTCCATATGCTTCATTTTTTCCCCTTAATCTTTCCAAGTTTTTTGAAAATTAAATCTGTTAATCAAATCTCTACTTTTTTGCTTTTTGGTAATAAAATATTTGACCAACATTTTGCTTCCTGTTTTTATTATATCATAAGCAAATGCAGGTCGTGTTCCTGGCTTGTAAATTTATGGTTTTTTTTTTTCAGTAATATTTTCTTAGCGTAACTAAGTTTTAACCTAAAAAAGAGACTCAAAAAGTTGGACTTGTCTGAATTTATAGAAACTTTGTTCAAGGCTCAGCTGTGTAATTAACATTAATTACACTCTAGTTTTCAGTTTAATGAAGAAAAGGTCCTTCTCTTTAACCGAATGCTTCTGCTACTACTTCGCACGGTTTTCACCCCCTTTCCCTCATCTTGAAAATTTTCTTCCCCAGATTCTTGCTCAACAAACAAAGATTCCGTATACCCTTTACAGCTTGAAGCTGGTTCTGATGGGCTTCTTTGATATTTTCTCCCAAGCTGTTCATCATTACTTGAACTTTCATCTTCAATGGCTGCCTTTCCCTTTCCCTTTCCCTCGACAACAGGCTCCTCTTCTACTTCAGAATCTGAAACATATTCTATCTCACCACTGCTTCCTTCAGAAGATGTATTGCTTAATGTGTGGAAAATGGTAACACTTCCTTTCTTTGCCCTTTGGAATGAATAGCTCGTTCTTCCTGTATATAATGGAAGAACAGACTTTGGATTTGAAACTCTTTCATCTCTGCCTAAACTGTAGGTTGTGGAGAGCTTTCTCTCGATGCCTTGCCTTTCTCGAACCAGTTTGCCAAGTTCTTCCATTGTTTCTTCAGTGGCTACTGCTTCCTCAGTAGCCTTATGCTCAAGCTCTGTAATTGTTCTATCAAATGCTTTCTTCTTAAGTTGAAGAGATCTCTGAAAGGACCAAACAGAAAAGCATTTAGTTTATATACTGTAAACTTCTTATTTTATCAGTTAAAAGATGGATATGATTGTAGATGTTCAAATGCAAATTCCAGATTTATGGAATGTTGATGTTCAAATTCAAACTGCGGATTTATAGAATGTTATAATAGCAAAAACCGACCGACTACCGAGTTAAAATCCAGGTTCATAACTGATTTTCTGTTTAGGATGGTTATTTTTGGCGCAGTCGATAAGTACTCTTATCAGCCTGTATATCTTTGCATTCTCTACTATCTTTCTGCTCTATCTCAGTAACATTGATCTATAATATTTGGCAATAATCTATCATGTTTCCTACGGTCCACTTTCAAAATATGGGCATTGAGAATTTTCCACAAACATGAAAAACTTGAAAATAAAACTTGATGACACTCAAGCACGAATCCAAATAACATATATAAGAAACAAGTTTGAGACGAACTAAGACTAAAACTTACCCGTTCTTCTAGAAAGCGTCCAAGGTCTTGATCTTGAAGCTTCTTTTTCCTCCAGAAGACACAACAGAACCGCACGATTACAGCTAAAACTACCAGGATTATGGACTCCAATAACAACAAGAGAAATATGGAACTTCTATTACCTGGAAGTGAAGCGACAATTTAGCTCTTTTTAGATTCTAGAGTTAAAATTGATATTGTATTTATATCATATCTCATATCATAATCAAGTTTAATATATAATATATTCATGTTTTTATTAGTTAAAATTGATATCGTATTTAAATTACATATCATATCATAATCGACTTTAACATATAATACATTCATGTTTTTATTATATAAATTTTGATACATGCATTTTTCATATTGGGTCAGAAATTGCCGATTCTTACCGGTGTAGACACTTTGGCGCTTGCGTGTTCCTTGGGAGCAGCTGGATGCA
This sequence comes from Gossypium rotundifolium, assembly GCA_025506655.1. Lineage (NCBI taxonomy): Eukaryota > Viridiplantae > Streptophyta > Magnoliopsida > Malvales > Malvaceae > Gossypium > Gossypium rotundifolium. Next base: position 102,893,922 of record CP106731.1, read on the forward strand.
AGCTTCAGAGCTGATGACAGGATCAGAGATCTGTGTCAAATCACTAATTAAAGAAACAGAAAACATGACAAGGTGTTCAATACGAAGAATTACCCTTGCTGCGACAAGATAGCTGGTTGCCAATCTCTGAAAAATCCAAAATACTAAGTTTAATGACACCATCGCTTTATTAAATTTCTAAACAATTTAAGCTATTCAATTTATAAAATCCTAGGTATGTGTTTATGTGGTTAAAGAAGGCATTACATCACACTTTTTTGAATGATTAAGTTCCATCTATGAGAACACTAAACATTTAGAGCCATGGTAATGGTTTTGATTAAATGAATTAATTTTGTGTCTTTGTGCATATCCAGACATAAGTATAAGATATGATATTTTAAATTTATGGAAAAACTAGAAAATGAAGTTTTCTTATATTAAAATGAATGGTAATAGTTATCTATCCTACTGCTCTTATTTAGTTATTTTTGTTAAAATATTCATGTCTAATGCATAATGCATGTATCTAACAAATACATGGAGTTCTAAACATAGGTATGGGATATACTCTAAATACATAAAAAAAAACAAGAAACAAAAAACAAAAAAAAACTAGAAAAAGTTAACATACCAATATCTTATATACTTATATCGGGCACTCGCATCTCAGTAACAAAGATGATGTTCACATGAAAATATTGGTTTTAAAAGCCATGAATGTAAGATATGTATTAACTGAAAGAAGCAAGTTACAAGAGCAAGTCGAAGAATCTTACTCGAAGCAGTGACAAAAGCCAGAAGCATACCCTCATCTACTACAAAGTTCTGCAGATCACTCTGAGACAATGAAGATAAAAAAGGGCCTGATAAAATCAACCATAAAAAGACACTAAGAATGTAAATCCACTAAACAATTGAAATAATGATGATTAAAAGAAAGATATAAATCACCATGATTGCTTTCAGACCAGTAGATTTTGCCAGTAGATGGAACAATCAACGTAAAGATTGAGCTTTTCGGTTTCATTGCAGAGACATGAGCGAATTGGTCGTTCATATGGATAACCTTTTCCTCCATTTCTGTCTGACAGAAATATACTGCATATCCAGAACAGTCGAGGAAAATACTAAATTGGATCACAGAATCTAATACAGCTGCTTTAGGAAATTTCTTGAGAGTGCCAGTAGGAGAAAATGAATATAAAAATCCATCCAATGAACCAATTGTCACCCAACCTGTTGTTTTCAATTATGAAGTTAGAAGCAACAAAAGGAACTATGATAACATAAATTAGTAGGGAAAGAAGTAAAACTTGACCATAAGAATCAACCACGGGTGAAGATTCTGCAGAACTCAGTTGTCCGATACTGGTCTGCCAAAGAACATTCCCTGAAGAAACGTCTAGTGCCAAAAGAAGAGACTTAACCGGTACAGTAACATATAAGAGGCCATTATTTCCTGGTGTAATAGTGTAAAGCTTATCAAATGAACTTAAGTCCTGAATCCATTTAAACTGTGGACTTCGAATCGACAGAGAATAAAGTTCCCCTTCAGTATTTGAGAGCTGCATATGCCAAAACATGAAAACATCATCCTAGGAGGCAAGCTACAGCCTTATATTAGGAGATCCGGAATTTCATCAAAGAGTTTGTAGTCTTAAAATGCTTATGCATTTTTACATCATACTGCATTATGCATTTTTACATCATACTGCATGTTCAAACCATTTTAGCTTAGAAGAAATTACCATCAAAAGATGATATTATTGTTTGTAGATTATAGGTGAGCAGACCTTACATAAACACTAGCTTCGCATTGATCAATCACGGGGGCTGAAGCAAAATAACAATCCGAAACATTTTTCCAGCAACCTTGCCTGTAACCATACTGATCTATCACTGGTCCAACACTCCAAAGTAGTTGTCCCCGCATCAAATAGGCAAACAAACCCCGATTTTTGACATTGATGATCACAGATGAACACAACGTACTTACTGCAATCCCAACAATTTCATCTCCTCGTTGACCTGGTCCAGGATCAAACAGAACTTGAACCGCAGGTTCTGAAGTTCCAATTTTCATTATATTGATCTGGAGTACCCTGTTTTCTGCAATCAAATATATCTGCCAATATTTGACGAGATAAATGATCAATGCATTCCAGAAAAAGAAAATTAAAAGAACCGGTTTAAATTAGTGAAGATTTTTGCTCAATTATTACCTTTCCTCTGCCACCATGAACTGGGGCTTTAGACACGTTGCATTCGAAACCCAAAGGTAAAAACCAAGCTATGGAGCCATTGTTTTCAAATGCTAATAACATATCCTCAGAACAAGCATAAATTCTTCCACTATCTCCGATTAAAGGTTTGGAAAGCCTATCACCGCGATTTCTGAAACGTTCTTGAGCGGAAAACAAGCGTGGATAATGTGGGTAATTAGGGAACCATGTCGACTGAGAAGCCACCATGAAGAGGAATAAGATAAGGAAAAAGGTTGCAGGCATTGAGAGGTTTTGGAGAAACTGCAAATATTTGAATTTTGAGGGACAGGTTGATCAAGTTCCGACTTCATATCGTGGAGAATTGAACAACAAAAAACGGTTTTTTAACCGCCTGTTTTGGGCGGGAAACCAAAGTTAAACTACACGGGCCCTCACCGAGTACCTTTTTTCTAGTTATCAATATTACAAAATATCATTTAATTAGTCTTTTTTTTTTTTTATTACCAACTTTTATATCGCTAACCAAAAAATAACACCATAGTTTTCAAAATTTTATAATTACAATTTTAATTCTAAAAATTTATACATTATAATCTTAATTCTAAAAATCTCTCAACCTTTACCCATTAAGTAACTTGATCTTTTTAATAGTTTTTCTCTTTTTTTTTTTTTCTTTTTCTTTTAACTCTCTTAGCTGAAAAACTAAAAAATAAATAAATTATAAGCTAGATCGAAAATATACCAAAATAGAAATATACAAAATTATAAATTTCACTTTTTTTTTCATTGTTTTCTCTTAATACTTTAGTTCTTCTTTATTGGATTGAACATTAACAGTTGAGATAATTTGATCTTAGTCAATTCACTCTTTATTGAGTTTATAGAATTTGCACTTAAATTATTTTGACATTAGTTCAACCGCTCTTGTTATTTTCATCTTTATTACCATCTTTGACAAACTCAAAAAGCTTCACCACTCATTCATTTATTTATAAAAATATATATTTGTTTTTAATTCTAATTTACACAATATTGAGTTATATTTCGTGTAAAAAATAAGATAAAAAACTAGGAAGTGTATAATCATTTAGGGTTAAAATTTTAAAATTAAGATTAAATTAATAAATGTATAAATATTAAAGGTTAAATTTATTATTATGTTGATTTTAAAAGTCGCCACCGATCTTCCCATTAGCCATCTAGCAATTATTGGCTAGTTACAAAAAATATATAGTTGATTGACTATTTTTAATTTTTCATAATTGAGTGATAAAAAAAACTAATAATTAAGTGACTAATAGTGTAATTTTATAATTTTTTATCTTTTTCTTCTCAATCTAAAAAGAAATTGAAAACACCAGAAGTCGATTATTTTATCAATCTAACTCAAAATTTTTTGATATTTACAACAATAACTCAGATTTAAAAATAATTATCAAAATGACCTGAAATGAACAGTTGAATAGAGTTTTGAGAACCAAATGGCTGGCAATACTTAGTGTTTTGGCCTATGATTGCCTGATGATTGTCTCAGGCTTTAAAAAATTATTATTTTTGACTTTGGGAACCCAATGGCCGGCACCATGATATTTTTTTTAAAATCGTATCATACTGGTATACAAAAATACCAATATTTTTTAAAAAAATTTGATGCTAGCCATATAATGGCTCGCACTAGAGATGCAAAAAAAAAAAAAAATTTGGGTCTTGGCGAGAAATGGTGGCACAGTACCCTTTCGTGTCCCAATGCAATTTTTTTTACTTTGCTACACTGATAGCCGACACCAGAGATATAAATTTTTTTTTTGTGCTCGCCATTAGAGATGTAAAAAAATAAAAAATTATTTAAGTGAAATTTAAAGGCCTACTCTCTAGTATTTGACCCAATATTTCAGGCCTAAAAATAAAATAAAAAACCCAAAAATTGAAATAAGAAAATTTTTTATTTAAGTGAGATTAAAAATTTTGTAATGAAATGATATTTAAATTGAAAAATTAAATAAAATATGAGAAATTATAAATGAATCTGATATTGAGACTACTTATAATTAAATATGAAAAAAAAATAAAATGAATTGAAAAAAATTAAATTGAAAAAGATAACTTGAATATGAATATGAAATACAATATAATTTGTAATGAATATGAAATAAAATAAAATGATGATTATGAAATTGAATAAAAGTTTAAATGAAAATAAAAATTAAAATGAAAAAAACTTGAAATGATAAATAAATAAATTAAAATAGAAAATATAAATATAAATTTAAATGAAATGAAATGTAAATAAAATTTGAAATTCAAATAATAATAAATGGCTTGACATGATAGGGCCTGTGCTTATGTCAGGCCTGCATCACTGCTCAAGACCAATTGGCTTTCCAATGGCCTGCAATAGTATGCAAATTTGGACTTGGGTAGTGATGCGGGCCTGACACAAGCACAGGCTCTATCATATTAATTTTTTTTTTTGAATTTTAAATTTTATTTAAATTTAAATTTTCATTTTAATTAATTTATTTATCATTTCAATTTTTTTTAAATTTCAGTTTGTATTTTCATTTAAACTTTTATTTCATTTCATAATCATCATCTCATTTTATTTCATATTCATTACAAATTACATTTTATTTCATATTCATATTCAAGTTATCTTTTTCAATTCAAATTTTTCTTAAATTCATTTTATATTTGATTATAAGTAGTCTCGGTCATTTATAATTTCTCATATTTTATTTAAAATTTTTCAATTTAAATATCATTCCATTACAAAATTTTAAATTTTACTTAAACAAAAAAATTTACATATCTGGTGTCGGCCATTACATGGCTGGCACCAAATTTTATTTTTACATCTTTGGTGCCAGCCATCAGCGTACCAAAATAAAAAAAATTGCATTAGGACACGAAAAAGGTACTTGATGTCGACCATCTACTGGTCAGCACTCAAAATTTTTTTTTTTTTTTACATCTCTGGTATTAAACATTATATGGTCAGCACTAATTTTTTTTAAAATATTGATATTTTTATATACCAATAGGATACGATTTAAAAAAAACACTCCTATACTCATGTAAGATTGAAACCATGTGACCATGTAATGGTACCCCTATTTCATTTAGTAAGATTGAAACCATGTAACCATTGAAATGTAATTTTCCAAACTCCTATACTCAACTTCTGTTATTGATCGAGAAACAACCCTTTGTTTTTTTATGACCAGCCAACCAAGTTGTTACCAAGATAGACATAGAACCGAAAAGTTGACTTTTAATCTTCAACCCAATCAGCGTCAAAGAACCCTCTCAAAGTTACCATTGAAGGTTGAAATACCAATCCATGATCTAGTGTCCCTAGTATATACCTCAAAATTCATTTTACTGCTGTCTAGTGCACATCATGTGGTAAGTGCATGCATTGGGTGCCATTAACAACAAAAAAAAAAAAAGGTTTGGTCTCGTTAAACATAGGTATTGAAGCCCTCCAATTAGTTGTGGATGCCATCTTGAAGGGGTGAACCATAGGCGTGGCCACTAGCTTTGCTTGTCCCATTGTTGCCTTATCTAACAGATCTTGTGCATACTTGGGTCTTTTTGTAAATATTAAATTTTTTAGGTTAAATTGATAAAATAACCCCAAAAGTCAGTTGTTTAAAAATCTTATAAAAAGGTATGAATTTATAGATGATTAATGTATGAGTTTTACAAAAAGTAAATGACTAATTCTGTTACATATTATTGGGTGAAAGAAAATTTTAATTTAGAAACATGTTTATAAAACAATTATTCAACAATTGAATGTGATAAAACATGATTATTCTCAAATTTAATCTTTAGATATTTTGTGTTAGTAAAACATTTTAGATAAAAATAGCAAAAGTAAAAATATTAAATTAATATTTATTAGTTCATTAAAATTAAATTTTAAATAATTTTGTAAATCAAATTTAAATCGAATTAATTTATACAACTCAATTAATTACATGAATGTCAGTTATATATAGTATAATTATTTTACTCATGAAAATCTAAAACATGCAAATTATATGAACATTAAATTAGAGAATTAAAAAATATGCTTCCATTGTTTTTAATAAAAATATTTTGAAAATGGAAAAAGTTTAAAACAATGTATGTTTTAAGCTTTCGAATCTTTTAGAAACAATTTTTATTTTTATAATCTTAAAATTTTATTATTTGATCACATTTTATTTTTTTATTGCAAATATTTTAATTTAATTATTTTTTCATTTCTATTTTTAAAAAATACATACCAAACTCGTTTTCCTATTTTTATTATTCAAACCAAGTTTCTATTTTCATTTATCAAACATATTTTCCAATTTTCAAAAATAGAAAATAAAAATTATAAATGAAAATATTTTTGAAACCAAACACACCCTAAACTTTTATTGTGTTTCTATTTTGGTCAATTAATTATAAAAATTTTCAATTTAATTATTAAACTTTTGAATATATTTTTTAGTCACTATGTCATTAAGTTGACGTGACCGTTTATTTCTCGGATAAATTACATTAATTATCATTCAACTATGAGAGTGTTTCTATTTTGATCACACAATTATAATTTTTTTATTTAATCATTAAAGCTTTTGAAATTAGATTTTTTAGTTATCATGTCACTAACTTAATAATGGAAGTTTGACATGATTTTTTTCTTTTTGCCCTTCAAGTTTTATATGGGGTAAATATCCCATATATACCAAAAATAAAGAAAAATTACGGAAATGTGCCAGTTTGAAGAATATTTATGGGAAAGTACCGTTTTCCCCCAAAAACGCGTCCACATTAGCGCGTTTTTGGGAGATGCTATAACTAAAGGCGCCGAGGAGCGCTTTGTCCACCTCAAAAAAAGCGGCGCCACGTGGCGGCGCTTTTCTTTGAGGTGGACAAAGCGCATCCTCGGTAGCGCTTAAGCCTCCAACAGTCAAATCCAACGACCAATTTTTTTTTGACCGTTGGGGGCCCTAACGGTAAAAAAAAGTATAAAAATCCCCCAACCCTTTATTTTTTTCACACTTCAATCCTTTCTCAATATTCTCTCAATTTTATCTAAATTTTCTCTCAATTTTCTCTCAAAGTCCTTGAAATTTACGCTCAAATTTCTAAATAGTCCTTTACTATTTAAGAAAAAGCCCTTTTATAATTTTTTTAATATATTTTTTTGGAAAATTTTAAAATTTTTTATCGGATTACAATGGCCGGGGAATTACATCGCCTAGACAACAAGCACATCTCAGTCGAGCAAATACAAATGGTAAGTTTTAATTTTAATTTTTCAATATTATTTAATTTGTTTTTCAATTATACAATTTTAATTAATTTTTAATTATATAATTTTTTAAACAGTCTGTAGATCGGGTGTTGGAATGTTATATTCGCAACATGCATGGTCTCTCATCGTCGTTGATCAAGACTTACCTACGGGAAGCGGGTTTTTGGCATGTGCCCATGATAGGCTCGGGGTTCAAGTTGGAGCCGCCTTTGATTAGCGCGTTGATAGAGAGGTGGAGACCCGAGACGCACACTTTTCATCTGCTATGCGGAGAGTGCACCATCACTCTAGAAGATGTGCAGTTGCAATTGGGATTACCGGTTGACGGGTTAGTAGTCACCGGGTTCGTAACATCTATCGATTGGATGGCCGTATGCTACGAGCTTCCGGGTGCCATTCCGGATAGAATTCAAGGAGCTCAGATCGATATGGCCTGGTTATGAGACGCATTCCCGGAGCCGAACGAGGGTTCGATCAAGTAGAAAGAATACGGTATGTTCGGGCATACATTCTTCAGATAATTGGAGGCTATCTGATGCCGGGCCTCTCTAGAAACCTCGTCCACCTGAGATGGCTCCTGAAACTTGTTGATTTTAGAATAGCCGGTGAATTGAGTTGAGGGTCTACCGTGCTATCGAGGTTGTACCGAGAGATGTGTGGGGCGACGCGGCCAAGTAAAGCCAAAAACGTAGGTTGCCTATCACTACTGCAGTCATGGGCATGGTTTCGATTTCCATTTTTACGTCCTCGACTCGACCAGCCATATTCATTCCACTGATAACGAGGTAAATTTAATATTATATTTTACAATTATTTCGTAGATTGATAGTATAATTGCATGCTAAAAGTTTATTTAGTTAGGTGGAACCATTCAGCGAGTCATGTTGGAATACCTAACTCGCTTGAGGATATACGGCTCCTATTGGACCAACGGTCGGAATCACAAGTAAGTTTCGAATTTCGTTATTATAATTTAGTATTTCGTATGTAGTCTCTAATATTATGTATATAACTAATATTTTGGTAATGTTATTATAGTTTCAATAGACACCGTACGAGGATCCATAAATTCGGGCGATAATTTCAAAGGAGTTCTTCCAAAATCCGAACAGTTGGCACGTTAAGGTCCCATTGATCACCTAGGCGATCGTGGAGATGCACCAGTCAGATCGGGTTCTGCGGCAATTTGGATTTCGGCAACCGATCCCCGTGCCACCGGAGGTGCTCGATGATGAGCACAAAGTGAACTTACGACAGCCGCACACGGATTGGCTAAGATTTTGGTCAGGTCATATCGAGATGTGGGAGAACCGGTATAACTTTTTACCTATCCAAGAATCGATCATCGTTCCTGAGTTAGCGTGCGTGCCAGAGTACATGCCATGGTTTAGGATCCATGGCAAGCCGTATCTGTTGTCGGAAGAAGAGAGGCGACAACAAATTCACAAGCGAAGGGAACGTCGGGCCCCTTTAAATCCAAGGAGAAGGGGTGATGAGACGGGGCCATCAACAGCGCTTACATAGTCACCGGGCCTAGCAACAGCGCCTACACAGTCACCAGGCCCATCAGTTCAGTCGACAACATCGACATCACAGCGTCCACCGTTTATGTCAAGTGCTTACCCTACCCCTTATATGTATCCTTCTAACCCGTATATGTTTCCTTTTCCCAGTCCCACCCCAGGTTGGAATGCATGGCCGGGTTTGAGTCCTTCCCGACTATTCTCGCTAGCCAGGCGATCATGAGGCCGACGTCGCATGTGGGATTTGAGGAGGGGCCGTCGGGGAGCAGTTCTTTCTACCAGGCTCCTTCGCCGTACGGGATGCAGTCACCCCGCCGTGGTTTATGCAAACACCTCCGGGGTCATTATTTTATCAAGGTAGGTCATCATCGCAACACCCAGAACCAGACCCACTGCCGGAGGAACCCGATTCCCCGCCCGAGGTTCCACGACCCCACCGGAAGCTAGAAGGAGGAATCCAACGCGTAACCGCCGACCGCTCCCGTGTGGCACTAGTTCCCACCGGCATCAGCCCTAAACCCTAATTTAGTTTTGTAATTTTATTTTTTTTGTAATTTAGTTTTAATATAATTAATAAAATTTGAGTTTAAGTTTTTATTTTCATAATTTAATTTTTTAATTTAATTTTAATATCTTTGATAAGATAGAAATGGTTTAATTTTTTTGTAATTTAATTTTTTATATTTAATAAAATTTAAGTTTAATTTTATTTCTTTTGTAATTTAATTTTTAATTTAATTTTAATATCTTTGATAAGATAGAAATGGTTTAATTGTTTTTTTGTAATTTAGTTTTAATATATTTAATAAAATTTGAGTTTAATTTTTTATTTTTGTAATTTAACTTTTTTAATTTAATTTTAATATCTTTGATAAGATAGAAATGGTTTAATTTTTTTGTAATTTAATTTTTTATATTTAATAAAATTTGAGTTTAATTTTATTTCTTTTGTAATTTAATTTTTTAATTTAATTTTAATATCTTTGATAAGAAAGAAATGGTTTAATTTTTTTGTAATTTATTTAATAAAATTTGAGTTTAATTTTATTTCTTTTGTAATTTAATTTTTTAATTTAATTTTAATATCTTTGATAAGATAGAAATGGTTTAATTTTTTTGTAATTTAATTTTTTATATTTAATAAAATTTGAGTTTAATTTTATTTCTTTTGTAATTTAATTTTTTAATTTAATTTTAATATATTTGATAAAATAGAAATGGTTTAATTTTTTTGTAATTTTGTAATTTAATTTTAATAACTTGAATAAAATAAAAGTTCTTGTACAAAAGTTCACCGTTTTCCTCCAAAAAATAGAAATTACATAGCCACCGGAGACAAAAAGCTAAGAACACGGTCAACTATTCCGATTTGGACACGAGTGAGATGTATGGCGGGTTCCTACACCATCCATACAATCGACTTTGATTGCTCGTTTCTGGATATCCATATTGTTACGTATTCTAGTTGAGCAAGGTCGACCTTTTGGTTTACGCCTCAATTGTCTATCCAGGAAGCTTGACTTATACAAGGTCTGCGATACCGAAGCGACCACTTACGTTCATCTGGGACTGGTGGGAATACGTGTCTCCACACGTTGTACATGTTTTCTAATTTGTACACTTCGTCGACATAGCTCATAGGATCAAGACGGAGATTCTGACAAGCCGCAAGTACATGAACACATGGGTAACAAAGTGCATCAAATATCCCACAGTCGCAGGTCCTATTTGTCAAGTGTACACGATAATGCCCGCCAACAATACCTTGGTTCGGTCATCAAACTCGTGACACGAAACCATAGGTCGTCGTGGTCGTGACACACCGTGTGCATGGTGTTCGCCGTGCCTTCCTACGGTTTATTTCTTGCAAGACCTTCGGGCTCCATACATGGCCTCCTTGCATCGCCTCTATAACTTCATTGCTCTCTTTTGAAAATAGTCTTGCTAAATGAAAATATGTTTCCCGCACAACCAATGTAATCGACAGATGATGGGTTCCTTTTAGAACAGAATTTATGCATTCGGCCAGGTTTGTAGTCATATAACCATATCGTAGGCCGCCGTCATATGCTTGTGTCCACTGTTCGAAAGGAATATTGCACAGGTAGTTTGCGCCTTCGGCGTTATCTGAGTGCAAACTAGCCAGCATTTTCGAAACGGTCTTTATTGATCTCGTACCCTGCCAACATACGTTGATAGCGAATATTACATACCACTCTTCAATTGAGAATAAATTGAATATTACAAATGAAATTATATTAATAGATATTTCATACCCATATCGGTCACTTGTTGTTTCTGTCTTTTAGATTGATATTGCCCATAGTAGTTGGATGAAACATGCCTCAGGCAATATTGATGGTGTGTGCGATGTCACATGCTTCCCTCGTGTTCTATTGCCGCAAGCATTCCAGGGCCCCGATCCGATATAATGCATATGTCATGTTGGGGATAGACATGCCTCCTTAACCTAGATAGGAAAAAGTCCCAGTCATCACCTGACTCCCCTGGTGTTATTGCGAACGCAATCGAAAGGATTCTCCCACAGTCGTCTTGTGCCACAACTAGCAATAACCGATGCGTATATTTACCATATATAAAGGTACCGTCAATTTGTACCAATGGCTTGTAGTATGTAAAAACATCTCGGCATTGTTTAAATGTCCAGAACAGACGCTTGAACACTGCGCATCCACGGAGCAGATGATCATGGTAGTACGCCGGTTCCGTTTCAAGGTCTGCGTGCTGCTTGGGACATATCTCTCCAGCACCTGACACCACTGCCACACTTCATTATATGAAGTGTCCCACCAACCGTGCAACTTTTCTAACGCCTTCTGATTGGCTATCCAAGCCTTTCTGTAAGAAGGCGTGTACCCCAATTGGCTACAAATATTGGGCACCGTAGTCTTGGGATCGGCCTTCACCGTCGGGATTATTAAGTCAGCCAACATGTCTGAATCCATCATCGGATGATCTTGTGTTACACCTATCATCGAAGTACGTTAAATAATGCAACATTACATAATATTAGTGTTGTTCGAAATCATTGAACACATAGTGGTCTTGTCTTAAGCAAGATATGTATGTGGACCTTTGTACTTTTTGACCTTCCACAACCCTATCCTTTTCCTCAACGACGCCATGATTTTCCATGAACATGTGCCGTCTTGGACTGCACACTTCGCCTCGTACTTATTAAGCCTAGATTTAACCATTTTGTAGTTAACCCCGTTCCTAATGCTGTATTGTTTCAACGCAGCAAGAAAAGTATTCTTGTTGGAAAACTGGTTACCAACTTCTAATTGGTCCGAATCCAACGAAGAATTTGTACGGTCACACATCCAGTGTGGTAGTTCAGGAAACTCCAATGCATCATCTTGAGATAGATTGACATTATGCATGTGGACCGGAGGTGAGTACGCATACGAATAGTGGATCTTCTTCTTCTTCATCTCGAACCTCCTCAACGTCTTGGTACAATTAGAAAGGGCTCGTTTGAAAATAATCCAACTTCGCACCGTCGCCCCGGCTCCCGAGGTGGATCCATATCGAATTCATCATTCGACCCTCCATAACCTGCAAAAAATGAGGGCCCCTCGCCGGTGGATGTCGTCGGGAGTATATCATCCCTCCTTAAACATCTTTCATAAAGATCCCAATCATATGTGGATTGCTAACCACTAGAAGTTAATGACGTCCCCCAATCGTATTTCTATTATCGACGTCGAAGGACGATATGCATGTCCCATCCACCAACCGAGTGTGTCATGCGGGGTTATGTTTTCCATACTACCACCGCACACGGGCACTACGTGTTTTGCCTCTCACTTACAGAGTGTCGGCTTAGGGTTATGTATTCCCCTCGAACGGCAGTAGATGTTGAGGTCGCAGAAAGATCACTTGGAGATGAAAATTCTACATATAACTCGAGATAGGGCGATCCACTGGCAAGATGAGTCTCCACCATTGCCTCAAGGCTCCGAGGACCTTTGATGTCGAATGAGTCATATCTCACCGGATCAACTAAAGCACAAAATCTATACTTAATAGACTGAACTTTCATTGGCATTGTTCCGAATATTTTACGCCTAATTCTTTTGCGAAGTTCTACCAAATCGACGTTCCGATTAAAACTCAGTCGCGCTGTGTTCTCCGATAAGAAAATAACACTATTTTCGGTGTCACAAAATTCACCATCGTAGTAAATAATAGCATTAATACGTTCACTCATTTTTAGTTTTTTTTTTCTTTTGCCTGAATTTGCCTTCTTCCAACTGAGAATGAAATTTGACTAATTTATAGCCTAAGTTTGCCGGAGACCACTGTAACAAAAGAGCATCCACGTGGGAGCTCTTTTCGGTACTCCTACTGACAGTGCACCCTGCTGGAAGCATTTTCGGCCACTGTATGTTCAAAAACGTCTCCTCAAATTAATTTTTTTGGAGACCACTGTAGCAAAAGAGCGTTCACGTGAGAGCTCTTTTCGGTACTCCTCGATAGTGCACCTATTTGGAAGCGTTTTTGCCTGTTTGTTCGTAAACGTCTCCTCAAATTAATTTTGTTGGAGACCATCAGTAGAAAAGAGCGTCCCACGTGGGAGCTCTTTTCGGTACTCGGTGACGATGCACCTATTTGGAAGCATTTTTGTATATCTTGTTGAAACATCTCCTCAAAATTATTTTGCCGGAGACTACTGGCCCAAAAATTCAATTAATTTTTCATAGGGGAATGGAGGGCAAAAACGCGTCCACGTCAGTGCGTTTTACTGGTTATTCAACAGCAAAGCGCGCCGCTAAGGAAGCCAAAAGCGTGTCCTTAGGGGCACACTTTAGCTATGCATCCCCCAAAAACATGCTGACGTAAATGCGTTTTTGGGGGAAACGGTACTTTCCAGTAAATATTCTTCAAACTAGCATTTCGTAATTTTTCTTTATTTTTGGTATATATGGGATATTTACCCTTTTATATGTCCTATCAATTTAGTCTTAATTATTAAAAACTAATATATTTAGCCTTAAAAATTCTTACTAGTATTTGGGTTAGAAAGTTATTTTTATATTTTTTATTTAATGCTAGAAATATTTGAGCTTTATTTTGTACTGGGGAATCACTATTTTAACATAAAAAAGTATTTAAAAAAATTTCGACAACTTATGATCTTTCTGGCATCAAAAACTAAAAACATTTTAGTATAAGAAACTGGAAAACCTTTGAGTATTCCTATTGAATATCATTAATTAAGAACATAAAAGAATAAGTAGTAATAATGTTGAGTATTACTCATATTTCTATCAAATTTAAGAGATAATCTCCCAGTTCAGTTTATTTGTTTCAGTCGAACTCTGATTAGTCTAGATTATTTTATTATTATTTGACTTACGAATTTAGCCTATAAATAGGCTCTTTTACAACTTTAGAAAATACACCCATTAAAGATTAGAACTCACAACACTTTTGGAGAATTTTGTGTTTATGTTTTAAAGGTTCTTTGTTTTCGGGTTTCAGGGTTTAGTTTTTATCTCTATCTTTTGTATTCTTCGTTCATTTTTCATTATAGTAAAATTACATTTGCCCGTGGTTTTTTATCCTCTTTGGAGGGGTTTTTCCACGTTAAATTTGTGTGTTCAATTTCTTAATTTCTTTCGCTATTTTTTACTTGTTCGTTGCTTAATCGGATCGATCCCCGACAAGTGGTAACAGAGCTAGTTCAATTTTCGTACATCAAACCATTCAGAGATGGCAGCAATAATGTTTGACATTGAGAAGTTCAATGGTTCCACAAATTTCAATCTGTGGCAAGTTTGGATGATGACAATTCTAGTTCAGACCGACTTGAAAATGGTCGTTACTAGCAAAAAGCATGAGAATCTAAATCAGACAGAATGGAAAAAGCTTGATGAAAATGCCCTATCTGCAATCCAGTTGTGCCTCATGAATAGAGTATTGCAAGAGATATTGATGGAGAAAACCTCATCTGCCTTGTGAAAAATGTTAGAAACTCTTTATGGGACTAAACCTCTAGCTAACCGTTTAATGCTGAAACAACATTTACTTGTGTTTTGCATGAACGAAAGTGAGCTTATTAGAGATCAAATTAGTCAATTTATCACTCTTTTGAATGATTTAAAGAATGTTGAGGTTAATATTGACTATGAAGATCAAGTTATGCTATTATTGTGCTCTTTACCCTTTCCATACAAGTATTTCAAGGAGACCCTGATTTATGGCAAAGACAAACTCTCGTTCAAGGATGTAAAGGGTCATTTGTTGAGTAAAGACAAACTCGACAATAAGTTTGGTTCAGATAGCAAGGTAGATAGACAAGCTTCCATTTTGGTAGCATCAAAGAAATGAGACAAAAGGTATCGCTATTGTAAGAAGTTAGATCAATTCAAAGCAGATTGTTATAAACTACGAAATAAAAGGCTGCTAAGAGTAACGAGGAAGATATAGCTGGTGCTAATTTGGCCGACGAAAATGGTGATGATTTCTTGTTAGTGTCAATGAGTGACAGCTCTGAGCTTACGTCCAAGTGGATCCTAGATCCGGGGTATTCTTTTCACATGTGTCCCAACAGAGAATGGTTCTCCACATACAGTTTGGTTGAAGGTGGAATTGTACGCATGAGAAATGATTCATCCATAAAGGTAATAGGTATTGGTACTGTTAAAATTAGGATACACGATGGGACGATTAGGACATTCTCAGATGTTAGGTATGTACATGATTTACGAAAGAATCTCATCTTCTTAAGTATTTTAGACTCAAAATGATGCATAATCAATATCAAGTCGAGTGGCATTAAGGTGTCTCGTGGAGCTCCCTTTTGATAAGATGTAAAAGGACGACAATTTTTATATTCTGGAAGGTTCTACAATGACCGGTGAAACCTGACGTCCCTCGTCCGTTACAGAGTCAAAGTCAACTCATTTAGAGCGGAGGCAACTTGGTCATAGAAGGAAAAAAAGTATGACCATTTCTTTAAAGAGAGGTTTTCTTTTGGATATAGGTTTTGGAAAGTTAGTGCATTATGTTCGTGAAAATCAGGCCCGAGTTAATTTTGATTTGGTAGTGCACAAGTCAAAGGCTAGAAGTCTTCCATCTTCTAAGCACAAATTCAACTCAGTTAATTTTCTGCATAGTTTAAGATAGGCTCATGGTAGGCTTTGACAAAAATGGCGTTGTGGAAATACGAGTCAAGGTTTCAGTCAATAAAATTTGAGAGATAATCTCCAATTAAACTCTATTTATTTGTTTCATTGAACTCTAATTAGGTTAGATTATTTTATTATTATTTAACCTACGAATTTAGCCTATAAATAGGCTCTTTTACAATATTAGAAAATACACCCATTAAAGATTAGAACTCATAACACTTTTGGAGAATTTTGTGTTTACGTTTTGAGGGTTCTTTGTTTTCAGGTTTCGGGGTTTAGTTTTTATCTCCATCTTTTGTACTCTTTGTTCTTTTGCCATTATAGTAAAAATATCTTTACCCATGGTTTTTTATCCTTTTTGGAGGGATTTTTTCACGTTAAATTTGTGTGTTCAATTTCTTAGTTTTTTTCACTATTTTTTACTTGTTCGTTGCTTAATTGGTTCGATCCCTAAAAAATAGAAACAAGAAATAGAGAAGAATAATCTTTGATTCATGACATTCGAGGTACAATGAGTGTGTTTTTATACACTGATTATAATAACAAGGAAAAGCTAACTAATAGATGATAACTAACTAATAGAAGAATGAACTAATTAACTGGAAGTAGTTAATCTATTTAAGTAGTTACTGTTGATATTCTCTCTGTGTTTCCTTGTTGAAAAACTTCAAAAGAAACAACATTCAGCCTATGGTGAAATCAAGAAAAGGCACCAATGGTTAGTGGCTTTGTCAGCACATCAACTACTTGATCATTCCTAGGTACATGATTTACCTGAAGCTTCCCACTTAATACCTTATCTCAAAAAAATGTAAATCAAGCTCTACATGCTTGACCCGAGCATGTGTTACTGGATTTGCAACTAGTGAGACGATGCTCGAGTTATCACATAAATAACTGGAACACACTGTAATGGTACCCCTATTTCATTTAGTAAGATTGAAACCATGTAACCATTAAAATGTAATTTCCCAAACTCCTATACTCAGCTTCTGTTATTGATCGAGAAACAACCCTTTTGTTTTTTTATGACCAGCCAACCAAGTTGTTACCAAGATAGACATAGAACCCAAAATTTGATTTTTAATCTTCAAGAGAACTCGCCCAATCAGCGTCAAAGAACCCTGTCAAAGTTACCATTGAAGGTTGAAATACCAATCCATGATCTAATATCCCTAGTATATACCTCAAAATTCAATTTACTGCTGTCTAGTGCACATCATGTGGTAAGTGCATACATTGACCCACCTTATTAACCACAAAAAAAATGTTTGGTCTCATTAAACATAGGTATTGAAACCCTCCAATTATTTGTCGATATTGGGTGCCATCTTGAAGGGGTGAACCATAGGCATGGCCACTAGCTTTGCTTGTCCTATTGTTGCCTTGTCTAACAGATCTTGTGTATACTTGTGTTAAGAAATATGCACATTATCACTGTGTCGTGTTACTTTTAGACCAAAAAAAACTAATATCTCACAGGTCCTTTAGTGAAAACTGATTATGCAAAGACTAAATGATTGCTTCGATGTTTGTGTTAGAATCTCATGTGAGAATGATATCATCCACATATATGAGTAAAAACAAATTGTTACTAGAGGGGGTATTTTTTTTTAAAAAAAAGAGGAATTTTCTTTGGATGACTAGAAACGTAACTATTGAATTAAGAAGTCATGAAGCTCTTGGATCAAGCTCTAGGAACTTGTTTAAGGCCGTAGAGTGCATTCTTGAGTTTACAAGCCAGTAAATTACCCTTTTCATCAATAAATTTAAACCCAGGAGGCTGTTTCATATAAATTTCTTCAGTGAGACCCCCATTCAAAAAGGCATTGTTGACATCCACCTGTTGGTGCCACCATTTGTTGGATACAACCAAACATAGAATTGTTCTAACATTGTTTGTTGTCACCATTGGACTAAAAGTTTCATGATAGTCCATACCTACAGCTTGTGAGAAAGCTTAAGCTACAAGGCATACCTTTTTTAAGCCACACTACCATCTATATTCTTCTTTTTCTTGAAAATCCATTTAAACCTAACAAGTGACTTGTCAGAAGGGGGAGACACTAAAGCCCATGTACCATTGCGAGCCAAGACATGTAATTCATTATACACTACATTATATAATGATGGAATACTCACGGCTTCATGGATATTAGAGGTTTCAATGGGGCTAATGGTGGAAATCACAGTGTATGCCTTCAGTTTAAATATACCAGCCTTGCTCCTGATAACTGTAATGCGTAGGTTTGTGCAAGTGTACACAGTCGTTATCAAGTAATAAGTAAGTAAGAAATTTATCGTCTCCACAGGGACTGTATCTATTAATCAAATAATTGCAAAATTATGAATTTACAAGTTGGTAAAGAAAACACAATAATTTTGAAGTGATAGATGTTAAAATTAAATTAATTAACTAGTTGTAAATTAACCTAAATACCAATGAGATGAAATAAAATGCAGGGTGATGGTTTAGCAACAATTTCACAAGTTCAACAACAATAACATGAATAAGCTAGAACAATTACAACACTTGACTCAATTTATTTTCATCATGTTTAACAATGTTCGAAAAATATTTCATGGAAACTCAATTGTTCATTAACTGGGAATCTCATATAAGTTCAACTGAATCTTATACATGGAAAATATGCATAAACCAATGTCATAATTTAACTAAGGATTCCTTAGAATTTATGTGAAGTATCAGGGACGGATTAGGTTTGAAACAATTTAATCACATAACCTAAAGTTATGCAAAGTAATAAGTTCTCTTAGTCTATTACGAATCTCTAATTTATTCTGATTAGGATATAAATTAAGCATGCATCTTCCAATTACCGTGTCCATTATTTATCACTTATTAGGATTGACTAACTAATTCTAATGCATTCAAACATATTTTAATGAATGAAATACATAATGATTTTAATTAGAAGCATGAACAATCGAGGCACAAAATAATATAAACATGAATTAAATGAATTTTATCCAGTCATCACAATTATTCTAGCTAAACAAAATTAAGTCACCATTTTCAATGGAAAAACATCACAACAATTTGTAAACATGTTGAATAACTAATAAAAAAATTAAAGAATAGGAAAGAGGAAACTCTTGATGATTTCTGTGATTCTTTGAAGACTGATCGTGGTGGCTTCCTCTGATTCTCGTGATGGATCTTCGCAAAATGCTCCTCAAGGTGGCTGATGAAGAGAGTTTTTCTCAAAGAGAATGCTAGCTTAAGGGAATAGGGGAAATTGAGGGCTTATGCTTGGAAGAGATAAAATAAAGATAGGAGGAATGTGAGTTGATGGATGAGTGAAAAATGATTGAAATGAGAGATGGAGGGTGTTATTTATAGTAGAGGAATGGCTAAGGAGTTGGCTAAAAATACCATAGAGATCTCTTAGATTTCTCTCTTGCTTGGTTGGCCATGAAATATGGGATGGGAGGTTGGTGGTTATTTGATTTGATGACCGATTCTCTTTTGATTCATGGCATGGGTTGGATGGAAATCAGGGCTCAAGTTGGGGGCTGATTTTTTATTTATTCACAAGTGTGAAGGCCTTCCATTTAATTATCCCAAAGCTAATTTGGGTTGCTCTTAATGGCTTGTCGAATTTGGGCTTCTCTTCCCCTTGTTGGACGATTTTGGTGACCCAATTAAGAAGCAATTTAATTCTATTCAGCAACCATCTTCAAGCTGGATCAAAGCAATATTTCTGAGCCTGATTCATCATCAAGTCAAATGAGGTGGATTTTAGCTCACATGTATGTGTGTTTTTATGGACTACCATATTAATTAATTCAATGGTCCAACTGTAGCAAATTAAGCAAAAATTAATATGTAAAATAAAATAGTAAAATTATGTAAAATTAATGCTTAATTTCATAAAGTTACACACTTTACTAAAATTATGCCCAATGTCTAAATATCAAGTAAAATCACCTAATTAAACATCCAAATACTCGGGATTAACATAAATTCTAAGTAAAATGGTGATATAAACATCTATAAAAAATCTATATAATTTAAAGTTTACAGTAACCATAGGATGAATGTTGTCAGGAGGAGGGCTTGAAGAAGTTGGGCTTGAAGGGCTTTCATTACGAGATAATGAAGATTGCAATGAGGGGTGACTATTAGCATACATGACTGGAGGAATTACTAATGTTAGTGGTTCAACTGACACAGAAGGAGACTGCAACATTATGATAGGTAGTGAGGAGACTAGTGCTTCATTAATTGAAGAAGGCAAAAGATTGGTTGTAGCTTGAGAGGTGTATTTGGCATAAGGAAACACACCTTCATCAAATTTCACATGCCTTGAGATGTAAACATGATCGTTCTTGGCAAGACACTTATAAGCCTTTGTAATTTGCTGCATAGCCAAGAAATGTACACGGTGTAGATCTTAATTGAAGTTTATGATGATTGAAAAGTCGTGTGAGTGGTTAACATAAACATCTAAAAACTATGAGAAACTTGTAATCTAATTTCAGATTGACTAATTTCTTTATAGGTGATATGCCATCTAAGGACTTGGTAGGCAAATCATTCATTAGATACACTGCTGAAGTGAAAGCATTAACCTAGAATGACAGTGGTAATAACGTCTAGGCAAGCAACACCAATCTAATTTCTACTATCTGTCTATAACGACACTCTACCATACCATTTTGTTTAGAAGTATGAGGACACGAGTAGAAATGCCTGATGTAAAATTTTTGAAGAGTTAGATCAAAGCTTCATTTCCACCATCACTATGAAATTATTTGATTTTAATCCTTAACTGTAACTCGACATGTTGTTTGAAGGAGAGAAATGTAGACAAGGCATCAATTTTATTTTTGAGAAAATATATCCAAGAATGTCTGGAGTAAGCATCGACAAATGAGATATAATATTGAAAACCAGTTGAAAAACAAAAAGCAAGGATCCATAAATCAGTAATAACAAGATCAAGTATAGCAGAATATGTAGATGTAGTTGAAGAGAATGACAATTTGTGACTCTTTCCAAGAGCACACACATTACATATAGAAGCAAACTCATTAGTACAAGGTACATTAATATTACATGACCGTAATGTTGGGACATGTGTCCATATTGTAGTAAACATGTAACTATTTTCTACTGATTTGAAGGATGAATAGATAAATAAAGTTAATTTCACATTTCACTATTATGTCTATTGTACTTTTTGTCTTTCATATTTTGCATGCATAGCGAAATTATGATAAGCAAATGTTAGCTCATTGATTATCTAAGTTTAAACTAAAGATAAGTGGCATTGTAAGAACGTTTACATTACGAGAAAGACAACTTACTTCAGTAGATATCTAAATGAGTCCGTAATCCTGTAAAAGAATCAAAGTGAGCATTTGATTCAAACATTGAGAATTATCGAAACCATTTTTTAAAAATCAATCAGTTCTAGAAAATGGGGATCGACTTTAAAAACAAAAATGGGAGTCGCCACCAAGCCCTTTTTACTTAGGTGTGATTGGATCACCTTGTAAAACGTTTTGTTTTAAAACATTTAATTTTGGTCCACGAAAAATAAGAAAACGGGTTCGAGAGTCGGTTACGTACGAGGAAGGGTTAGCACCCTTGTAACGCCCAAAAATTGGTACCTAATCGATAAAATCATGTCCAAATGTTTGAAGTTAAAAGTATTCAAAAATATGATTTCTTAAAAAAACTTTGAGCCATTTAGGTTAAAACTTGAGATTTCTTTGTTCCGAGGGAATTTAAACATCACATCCAGTACATTAGGACACCTGAAATACCCCACACCCGGCCCACGAGCCTGGACCGGATCTGGAATGTTCCTCAAGTAAACCGGTTCAAATTCTTTTGTTTCTTTGTGAAAAACTTGTGCGATTTTAAAGAAAATTGTTTGGGTTAGGCTTGTGCTAAAAACCAATTTGAATTTTTATATTAGAAAACCCTTTTAATTTTAAGTGATAAAACATATAGAGTATATTTTAAAATAAAATACTTAGTCTTTAACTCAATCAAAATTTTTAAAACACAATTAAACAACAAGCGTAAATAAAATGCGTTCATCATGGCCTTGTGGCCTTATTACATCAAATCATAATTTCCAAATAATTCAAAATACTAAAATAAATTAAGAGTCCATGAAAGTATAAACTTCATGTTGTGCATAGCCACCACAAGTTCTCGCCGTCTGGTCCATCACCGTTCATCACCGAAAAAATATTTCCACAACAGGGTGAGTCAAACAGACTCAATGTGTACACGACACTAAATCATAATAGAATCAGGCATACAATAGTTACACATTCAAAACATAAAATACAAGTTATGATGCATTCCCAAACCTAGACCTAATTATCCATCCGCTACACACCCCCGTACCTGCCAGTCACACGGTGGGGACTACAAAGTCGACCCTCCTTCCGCTAGACACCAAATTGCGGTCTTAGATTACCGCATTCGTGGTCTTAGGTCACCACTTTCAGATACTGTGGTCTTAGGTCACCACTTTTCAGATATCACGGTCTTAGGTCACCGTGTTCGTGGTCTTAAGTCACCACATTTACTTCCCCTTTCAAAATAAACCCATATGCCCATAATAATAATATGCATAATATGCCAAAGTTCACATTCTTATCATATTCTCATGTTCAAATAACATTTTTCATATTCCTAGTAGAAGTAGGAAACGTACCTGAGTACTTAGTACCATATCATGGTACTTTAGCCACTTTCATATTCTTAATATCACATATCTCAATTAAGCAGGCCATGAAACATATTATAAAGTAGTGTGGTACACACCGATTCATTTAATCGATTCTGATTTAGATCTCAAATCCTACATAAATTCATCACTTTCTATTTAAAAGACCATTCTACCACTAATCCAAATCCTAATAGGATTAGTATTAGTTACCTTGTTGCCAATTGAATTTAAGAATCAAATGCCTAACTTTATATTCCTCCTTGGGAAATCGGCTAAACACTATATTACTCCATAGGTTAGTTTTCGACACGATAATAAATCCAAACATTTAAAATAGGCCTTTGGTCGAATGTCTTAAACACATACCTTGTGATCCCAAAAGTACCCTTGGCTATGGAGATGTTGAAACCTACATGATATCTCATTAGATCCACTTCTAACACTTAAAACAAAGCCTTTGGATCTTATAGTTTCTTACCTTAAATCCTTGAATCCTAAATTCTCTTCCTAATTAGCGAAATTCCTTAGATCCAAATCCTGAATTCCTCCTTTAATATTCGCCAAGAGACAACCAAAGGGTGAGTTCCTAAATCTTGATTAAAAGAGATTGAACAACAAGAATCCATTGTTCTTACCTCAACACCACAATCGGCACACCCTTGTTTGAAGCCACAAAGATTCGGCTATGGAGACTTAGACAGGGATCAAAGAGGTTTCGGTTTAACAGTAGAAGAGAAAAGAAGAAGAAAAGATAGATTTTTGCTTAAGGAAAATTTCGACAGAGAAAGAGTGGGCTAGGGAATTTTCGGCAATCACTTAGAAAAGATGGAAGAATGGCCTCACTTCTCCTCCCTTAGCCGAATTTACAGGGCTAGAGTCCCTACTTGGCCACCACTCTTCCTTTGTGATAATATTATCCATTAATTATCACTTTATTAAAACATTTAATCCAACATTTATCTCTCAATTTAAAATCCTTTATTTATCACCCTTTTAATTGAATATTTATGAAAATAAAACACCTCCTTTCTAGAAGCATGTGCAGTCCACCTCGGTCTTACGGGAGCAAAATAAAACCTCCTTTATTTGCTTCCCAAGTGACTCGAACCAGAGCCCATTCCATTTCCATAGGCCCTAAGTGACATCTTGAGCCACTTTTCCAAGCTTTGTTGTGTGTCAAATTTCACAAACTTTTTCTTTTAAGGCCACCTTGCCTTAATTTCCTCTTTTAACTTTAAAACTCGACATTTCTAAGTCATTTCTAAGTTTCCAAAAATTTTCGTTCGGCTCTTTAAACATGACATTTCCTTACATTTCCAAGTTTCCAGAAATGTTCACTTTCCTATTTGCTTAGGTTTCCAAAATGTTCACTTTCCTATTTCACTTAGGTTTCCAAAATGTTTACTTTCCTATTTTACTTAGGTTTCCAAAATATCAACTTTCCTCTTTTTAACGTAACATTCCCATACATTCTCAGGTTTCCAAAAATTATTCAAAATTTATTCATAACGCATAAGACATGTCATTATGTACAATTAAACCGAAAATGCATAGGGCCTTTTCAGGATGTTACAATTCTACCCCCCTTAGAATAATTTCGTCCTCGAAATTTCCTAGCTAAAATAATTGAGGGTATTGCTGTCGCATTGCCTCCTCTGGTTCCCACGAAGCTTCTTTCGATCCATGATTACGTCATAACACTTTGACTAGAGGAACTGACTTCCTTTGTAGTACTTTCACATCACGTTCCAAGATCCGACTCGGCTCTTCCTCGTAGGATAAGTCTGGCCTTAGGTCCACCTCTTCAACAGGTACCACATGAGACAGATCCGATCGGTAACGACGTAGCATGGATACATGGAATACGTCGTGTATCTGGCGCAACTCTGGTGGCAACTCCAATTGGTATGCCACCGGTCTAACTCGCTTCAAGACTCGATAGGGCCCTATAAACCTTGGGCTTAACTTATCTTTTGCAATCAACCTCATAACCTTCTTCCAAGGTGAGACCTTTAAAAACACTTGATCTCCCACTTCAAACTCTATCTCCTTCCGTCTAAGGTCTCATAGATGACTTACGCCTATCGAGGCTTCCTTTAATCGTGCCTGATTATCTCAACCTTTTCTTCGCCGCCACTAACTCGGACCCAAAACTCGGCGTTCTCCTAACTCGGTCCAACAAGTAGGAGTTCGACACTTTCGACCATACAATGCTTCATATGGTGCCATCGAATGCTAGCACGATAAATTGTTGTTGTAGGCGAACTTCGGCTAAAGGCAAGTAATCTTCCCAACTTCCTCAAATCCATCACACGACCTCTCAACATATCCTCCAACACTTGTATAACCCGCTTCGACCGCCCATCCGATTGTGGATGAAAAGCCGTAGTGAAGTCCAACTTGGTGCCTAAAGCTTGATGAAGTGCCCTCCAAAATCGAGGCGTGAACCTTGGGTCTCTATCCAAATAATTGACACCGGCACTCCGTAGTCTCACGATTTCCGCCATATATAGCTTGGCTAACCACGAAGAGAATAGTCCACTCTTACCGGATGAAGTGTGCGGACTTGGTCAAACGATCCATCGTCACCCATCTGAGTCCTTCTTAGTAGGCATAAGGAAGCCCACTAACGAAGTCCATGGTAATTCTCTCCCACTTCCATTACGAAATTTCGATTGGTTGAAGCAATCCCGATGGGACTTGGTGTTCAGCCTTAACTTGCTGACACGTCAGGCATTTCCCCACTAATTCGGTCACTTCCCGCTTAAGATCAGACCACCAAAATTGTTCCCCTAGATCTCTATACAGCTTAATGCCTCCGGGATGCATAGTATAAGGGCTACTATGCGCCTTCCAAAGAATCTTTTGTCTTAACTCCTTGTCGCTCGGCATACAGACTTTACGTTTATAGCACAATACTCCTTCATTATTAATGCCATAATCCTTTAACTCTCCGTCCTGCATTGCTTTGTAACTTAGAACTTAGGTCCTTATCACCAATTGTCCCTCTTTCACTTCCTTGACCATGTGGGCTTGACTTGCAACTCGCCAACAAGCTTCCATCATCATACGAGACTTCACGTGAGCGAACAAAGCCCTTAGATCGGACACAACCTTCCTACTTAGGGCATCAGCTACCACATTTGCCTTGCCCGGATGATATTCTATCAAACAATCGTAGTCTTTTAACAATTCCACCCACCTTCGTTTCCTCAAGTTCAACTCCTTCTGAGTCAACAAGTACTTAAGACTTTTATGGTCTGTGTAGATAACTGACCTTTCTCCATAAAGGTAGTGCCTCCAAATCTTAAGGGCGAAAACCACTGCTGCCAGTTCCAAGTCATGAGTTGGGTAGTTAACCTCATGAGGCCTTAACTGCCGAGACGCATAAGCGACCACTTTTCCATCTTGCATTAGCACACAGCCTAACCCCGTATGCGAAGCGTCACAGTACACCACAAAATCTTTTCCTGCCTCCGGCTGAATTAACACTGGAGCTTCCGTCAACACCTTTTTAAGCTTTTCAAAGCTCTCCTGTTGCTTATCCGTCCATTCAAAGGGTATTTCCTTCCTTAGCAACTTTGTCAAAGGCGCGACTATTGATGAGAACCCTTCCACGAACCTTCTGTAATAGCCTGCCAAACCTAAGAAACTTCGGACCTCAGCCACGGACTTAGGTGGTTTCCAATCCAACACTGCTTCGATTTTCCTAGGATCCACTCTTATTCCTTCTGCGGATACCACATGTCCTAGGAATGCCACCTCCTTAAGCCAAAATTCACACTTGCTGAATTTGGCATAGAGCTTCTTCTCCCTTAACATTTGTAGCACAACTCGGAGATACTCATCATGCTCCTCCTCCGACTTCGAGTATACCAAAATATTGTCGATGAACACAACGACGAACCTATCCAAGTAGGGTTGGAAAACCTGATTCATCATATCCATGAATGCGGCTGGAGCATTCGTCAATCCAAACGGCATCACCACAAACTTAAAATGGCCGTATCTTGTCCTAAAAGTAGTCTTATGGATATCATCCTCCTTCACCTTCAACTGATGATACCCCGACCTTAAGTTGATCTTTGAAAATACTGTGGCCCCCTTCAGCTAATCGAACAAGTCATCGATCCTTGGCAAATGATACTTGTTCTTAATGGTCAGCTTATTCAACTGACGGTAGTCTATGCACATCCGCATAGTTCCGTCTTTCTTCTTTACAAACAAGACCAGTGCTCCCCATGGATACACACTAGGTCGAATGAACCCACGATCCAACAACTCTTGGATTTGAGCCTTGAGCTCAACTAACTCCTTTGGCTCCATTCGGTATGGAGCGATTGACACAGGAGCCGTTCCCGGTAACAAATCTATTCTAAATTCCACCTCCTTATCTAGGGGTATTCCTGGTAATTCCTTCGAAAATACATCTTCAAAGTCCTTTACTGTTCTCACTCCACTAACACCTTCTTCCTTTCCACCTAGCGCACTTATGAAGGCTAAGAATACCTTGCACCCTTTCCTAACCATTTTCTCAAATTTCTTATTTGAAACTACGTTAGACGGTAGTTCCTCCTTTCTCCAATCATTACTACTACTTCATCCTCCGGTCCTTAGTTCCATTCGTTTAGCCGTACAATCTAACATGGCTCGGTGCTCTACTAGCCAATCCATACCAAGTATGAGCTCAAACTCTCCAAAGGGTAGTTCCATTAAGTCGGCCCTAAGTTTACTCCCTAAATCTTTAAGGGTACATTCGAAAGATCTTATCAACCACTACGCTTTGGCCTAATGGGCTTACTACAGGTCATCGCCTATCGAAAGTTCGAGTCTAGGCCTAGTGTGTCCACTATACTACATGCAACATAGGAATGGGTCGAGCCCACATCAATTAGAGCAAAATAGGGCTTTTCAAAATTAAAAAATGTACCGGTTATAACATCCGACGCGTCTCCATTCTCCCTCCGGTGAATCGCATAAACCAAACCCGGTTGCCTTGCCTCAAGATAGCAAAGACCTCCTTTTGTGTTTCTGACCTCTGCTAGCACCATTTCCTCGGTTATTTGAACCACGACCTCGTTGAGGCTGCGGTCCTCCTCTACTAGCCTGACTAACATTCTGAGCTGCTGGTCGGCTTTCCTCTATGTTCTTGGGGCAATCCTTGACCACATGGTCCTTGGACCCACACCTAAAACATCCTCCGATTTTCCTCCAAAGACTCTCCTAGGTGCTTCTTCCCACACATCACAAGGCCGATCATACCCTTCCGATCCAAATTAGCGATTTGCTGACCCATCAACTCTAGGCCTCTTATGAACCTTTCGGATGACCCAAAACCTCTTTGGGCCTATTCCTATCCATAGCCTACTTTGTAGAATCCTTGATTCCCTCGGCCACCTTGGCCTTTTTTACCAAAGCAGAGAACTCCCGCTCCTGATGCGGTGCTATCAACAGTCTCGAGATCATCCTTAGCCTGCCTTCAAAATGGACACGGCGCTCATGCTCGATTGCCACTACACCTCGAGCATAACGGCTCAACCTTAAAAATTCATCTCATACTCGCCACGGACTTGTTCCTTTAAACCAACCAGAAAAGCTTTCCTTTGCTTATCGGTATACCGGTTCCCACATACTTCTTCCGATAAGCTTCCTTAACGCACTCTGTGTCGATCCTCACCGTGGCACCATCCCACGAGTTAACCACCAGCGATACGCTTCGCCATCGCGTAATGCCCACCATTCCTTTTAACTTTTCCTCGGGTCGATCAAGCTCATCCATGATGCGCTCGATTGCTTCAACGATTATTTCAACAGATTGAGTGCTACTCGAACACTCCACGAAACATTTCACTCCATTAGCTCGAAGCCATTCGAGCACGACTTTTCGATTTCCGAATTTCCTCCTGCACCAGCCACCAATTCCAATACTGCGAAGATAGCTCGCGACACACCATCTTCCCCGTCTGAAGCTTGTCGCTCAACACCCACAGCTGGCGGTGGTGGTGGCGGTGGTATCTCATTGTCAGACCCTTGACCCGATCTAACGGGTTCTGACACAGTCATCCTTCTTCTACCTCGTCCACGACGACCACGTCCTCTAGAGCTCATTTCTAGCGTCGTGATCGATTAAGTTTTATGAATTAGTACTTTTGTTTCACTTGTTTACCCGAAGGAGTTTTATAAAAAGAATTTAGGAGTGGTTCTTTTGTATTCATACATGCACATCTTTTCATTCATTCATCCATCCACCAAACAGCTTATGAACTTTCGTTCATTCGGAGAAATGTTGTAATTTTTCATTGTTGTTGTTTTCCACTACCTGGGGTATTTTGAAATTTTGTCTTATGAGGGTATTTTCGTAATTTTTCAAAAGAAAAAGTTCCTTGGTGATTTTGTCACAAAGTATTTTGATATTTTAAATTCAGGGTATTTTGGAAAAATTTTGAAATCAGGGGTATTTTGGTAATTTTTCACAAATCGGGTAAATTTGTAAAATTTAATAAATCAGGGATATTTCAAAAGTTGTAAAACTTTGAGGGTTCTTTTTGAGAATTGCATTTTCCAAAACAGTGATGTTGGAAAAAATTTTAGAAATCAGGGTCATTTTGGAAATTTTGTAAGTTAGGGGTAATTTTGTAATTTTCCAAAATTAAGGTATTTTTTGATATTTTTCAAATTAGAGTTGTTGAATGTTTATAAAATAATGAAATTTTGATAGAACTGTTGAGTAGTTGGTCATTTTATAAACCAAGGGCATTTTGTAATTTAAGTAAAGTGAAAATTTTTTTCAAAAATTTTGTAAAGATAGTTTCACAATTTAAAAGAAAGTTTTAAGAGTTTTAAAACTAGGGTTTTGTTGTTTTTATAAAACACGGTTAGTTCCCTTCGGGTTTTAGTCATTGTGTTTAGCTTTATGGCCGAGCCCTCTTGGTCGGGGTGAACCAAAGCTACGCACTGGCGTGATTCAGTGGAGAGGAGGTGAGTCACGCGATCGCTTAAATACCAAGCTCCCACCGAAACCATTCCTAGACATGCACAGAGGTTGCCACCCCAACCGAGCCCTCCGGGTTAGGGTGAGCAAAGCTACGCACTGGTAGGATTCTGCGAAGAGGAGGTGAGTCACTAAGATCGCTTAAATACTGAGCTCTTCCAGATCCAATCCTAGACATGCTTGTGAGGGTTACCACACCCTAACTCAAAGACTTAGCCATAGGTTTGTTGAGTGCATTAAGTCTTATGTATTTGTGTTTGAGTAGGCTAGTCCTAGGGTTCAAGTTCCTATCATGCTATTCTACGTTCCATGCCTTTTCTACCCTTCTAATATTCATAACATAATTCACATAATCACCCAAATAGTTGTGGGTACTTACCGGTGGATCTGTGGTCGGAGACTTAAGTGCCATGCCGAAAACACCTTATTTCATAAAATATTTTCAAAAACTCATTTGGGCTCGCTTTGAAAACGTTTTGGGCCTTAGCCCATGTGCCGAGAGTTTTAAAAGCTGGCTCGATACTAAATTGAAACACCCCACACCCGGCCCACGAGCCTGGACCGGATCTGGAATGTTCCTCAAGTAAACCGGTTCAAATTCTTTTGTTTCTTTGTGAAAAACTTGTGCGATTTTAAAGAAAATTGTTTGGGTTGGGCTTGTGCTAAAAACCAATTTGAATTTTATATTAGAAAACCCTTTTAATTTTAAGTGATAAAACATATAGAGTATATTTTAAAATAAAATACTCATCTTTAACTCAATCAAAATTTTTAAAACACAATTAAACAACAAGCAAAAATAAAATCATTCATCATGGCCTTGTGGCCTTATTACATCAAATCATAATTTCCAAATAATTCAAAATACTAAAATAAATTAAGAGTCCATGAAAGTATAAACTTCATGTTGTGCATTGCCACCACAAGTTCTCCGTCCGGTCCATCACCGCTCATCACCGAAAAAAATATTCCCTAGCACGGGTGAGTCAAGCAGACTCAATGTGTACACGACACTAAATCATAATAGAATCAGGCATACAATAGTTACACATTCAAAACATAAAATACAAGTTATGATGCATTCCCAAACCCAGACCTAATTATCCATCCGCTACACACCCGTAGTCGCCAACACACCGTAGGGACTACTAAGTCGACCCTCCTTCCGCTACACACCAAATCGCGGTCTTAGATCACCGCATTCGTGGTCTTAGGTCACCACTTTCAGATTACTGTGGTCTTAGGTCACCACTTTTCAGATATCACGGTCTTAGGTCACCGTGTTCGTGGTCTTAGGTCACCACATTTACTTCCCCTTTCAAAATAAACCCATATGCCCATAATAATAATATGCATAATATGCCAAAGTTCACATTCTTATCATATTCTCATGTTCAAATAACATTTTTCATATTCCTAGTAGAAGTAGGAAACGTACCTAAGTACTTAGTACCATATCATGGTACTTTAGCCACTTTCATATTCTTAATATCACATATCTCAATTAAACAGGCCATGAAACATATTATAAAGTAGTGTGGGGTACACACCTGATTCGTTTAACGAAGTCCTCGAAATCCCAAAGAAAATCGATTTACAGATTTAGATCTCAAATCCTACATAAATTCATCACTTTCTATTTAAAAAGACCATTCGGCCACTAATCCAAATCCTAATAGGATTAGTATTAGTTACCTTGTTGCCGAATTGAATTTAAGAATCAAATGCCGAAACTTTATATTCCTCCCTTGTGAAATCGGCTAAACACTATATTACTCCATGGGTTAGTTTTCAGCTTCTGATAATAAATCCAAACATTTAAAATAGGCCTTTGGCCGAATGTCTTAAACACATACCTTGTGATCCTAAAAAGTACCCTTGGCTATGGAGATGTTGAAACCTACATGATATCTGTTAGATCCACTTCTAACACTTAAAACAAAGCCTTTGGATCTTATAGTTTCTTACCTTAAATCCTTGAATCCAAAATTCTCTTCTGATTAGCGAAATTCCTTAGATCCGAAATCGAATTCCTCCTTTAATATTCGCCAAGAGACAACCAAAAGGGTGAGTTCCTAAATCTTGATTAAAAGAGATTGAACAACAAGAATCCATTGTTCTTACCTCAACAAACACAATGACGGCACCCTTGTTTGAAGCCACAAAGATTCGCTATGGAGACTTAGCGAGGATCAAAGAGGTTTCGGTTTTGACAAAGAGAAGAGAAAAGAAGAAGAAAAGATGGATTTTGCCTTAAGGAAAATTTCGACAGAGAAAAGAGTGGGCTAGGGAATTTTCAGCAATCACTTAGAAAAGATGGAAGAATGGCCTCACTTCTCCTCCCTTAGCCGAATTTACTGTGCTAGAGTCCCCTACTTGGCCACCACTCTTCCTTTGTGATAATATTATCCTTTAATTATCACTTTATTAAAACATTTAATCCAACATTTATCTCTCAATTTAAAAATCCTTTATTTATCACCCTTTTTAATCGAATATTTATGAAAATAAAACACCTCCTTTCTAGAAGCATGTGTCAGTCCACCTCGGTCTTACAGGGAGCAAAAATAAAACCTCCTTTATTTGCTTCCCAAGTGACTCGAACCAGGCCCATTCCATTTTTATAGGCCCTAAGTGACATCTTGAGCCACTTTTCCAAGCTTTGTTTGTGTGTCAAATTTCACAAACTTTTTCTTTTAAGGCCACCTTGCCTTAATTTCCTCTTTTAACTTTAAAATCGACATTTCTAAGTCATTTCTAAGTTTCCAAAATTTTAGTTCGACTTTTAAACATGACATTTCCTTACATTTCCAAGTTTCCAGAAATGTTCACTTTCCTATTTGCTTAGGTTTCCAAAATGTTCACTTTCCTATTTCACTTAGGTTTCCAAAATGTTTACTTTCCTATTTTACTTAGGTTTCCAAAATATCAACTTTCCTCTTTTTAACGTAACATTCCCATACATTCTCAGGTTTCCAAAAATTATTCAAAATTTCCCATACATTCTCAGGTTTCCAAAAATTATTCAAAATTTATTCATAACGCATAAGACATGTCATTATGTACAATTAAACCGAAAATGCATAGGGCATTTTCAGGATGTTACAACACCATATTTAAGAACCTTCGTAATTAAAATCATCTCATGATTTACAAAACTTGTAAAAGGGTATTTAGTTATTTAGCCAAACGAAAAATCGCAACCCAGCACGTTAGGGCGCTATTTCCCGAATTTCTAAATACCAAAACATTGCCTTATTTTCAAAAAACCTTACCTCGAGATAACATAATGTCACATCCAGCACGTTGGGACACGACATTTTGAATTCCCGAGAATAAGTTTTTATTTGAAATGAGAAGGGATATTTAATATTTGAAATTCCACAAGAAAAATCGAGACCTAGAAAGTTAGGGCAAAATTCTTCGCGAAGCCCCCAAATATCACATATCATCTTATTTTTAAATTTAAAAATGCATCAAAAGGTATTTTTATAAAAAATGGTTTGAATATACAAATAACGATTTTACAAAATTACAAATTACACTAACAATAAATAATAAACAAATAATATAATATAAATATATAATAGAATATGCTAAACAATAATAAACGATCTAAAGAATATAAATAAACATATAATATAATAATAACTGAAATTTTCACGAAATTAAATGAGAAATGGAGTAACATGTTTAAACATCGAGGAAAAAGAATATGATGATTTTTAAAATGATTTAATATATATACATAATAACAAAAATTAAAGTAAAACCTATCATAAATATATATATAATTTAATAATTTTAACACATGTATATATAACTATATATAATAAAAAATAATTAATAAATAGTATATAAAAACATATATATTACATGTATAATAAAACAACATAAATTAAATATCTTATATAATATAATATTATACTTTATAATATAATATTTTAAAATATATATAATATAATAAATAATATACTAATCATAAAAATTATATGTAATAAATAATAAAATAAATTGCATACTATAATAAACTTTATACGAACAACTATAAAAATATACAATATAATATAATACTATATAATACAAATTAAAATATAATAAATAATATATAAATTATATACTAATATATAATAAATAATATATAAATATTAAAATAATATATAGATTATTAAACCCAATAAAATAATATATAATAAATAATAATATATATAAAGATAATATTAAAATAAATTAAAATGGAATAAAATAAGAAATGTTAAATAGCAATTAAAATAACTATAAAAGGATTTAATTAAAAAACGCGCGTTAAACCCAGGGATTAACGTTGCAATTAAACCTTTTTACAAAACAACGTCGTTTCAATTTTACCTTTAGAAAGGACCGAGGGACTAAATTGGAAAGCAATTAAACTTTTAGGGCAAAATTTGAAAATAATAAAAAATGGATTAAATAAATTGAAAATGCGGAAGGACCTATTATGAAAATATACCATTTACATAAAACACGCGGATCTTTTTGTTTACCTGGGTCAGATTTCGGGTAAAAGCCAAAACAACATCGTTTTGATGCTTATTGCCTTAAGCCAAAACAACGTCGTTTTGATATTACTATAAATTAAACTTTTGACTAAAAAAAATCATTTATCTCATTCTAAAAAAAAAAAAAACTAAAAAGCTAAAAAAAATGCTCTCCCTCTTCTCCTCCAGACGATTTTCGACGGTCCCTCCAGCCATGTCTGATCGCCGCCCGCGCCGCAGTACGCGCCTCTTTCGACGGTGGTCGAAAAACTCAAAAACCTCCGTTTTCGACTTCAAATCAAATGGTAAACTCTTTTCACTCCTTTTTAGTATTATATGTATATAAAAATGCATGAACTGAGAAAAAAAATAAAAAAAAAGATGGGACGGATATTTAAAATCAATCACCTCTGTAATTGTTTTTCTATTTTTATTTTGTAATCCTTCTGTTTCTGTGTATTTTTCTTTCTGTGTAACAATGTTCTTTCTTTTACAAATTGC
The DNA here is from genome assembly GCA_025506655.1 of Gossypium rotundifolium. Lineage (NCBI taxonomy): Eukaryota > Viridiplantae > Streptophyta > Magnoliopsida > Malvales > Malvaceae > Gossypium > Gossypium rotundifolium. Next base: position 102,928,836 of record CP106731.1, read on the forward strand.
TTGGGGTTTTTATACCCAAAAACAGAATCAAAATAAATAAAAAAAAACTCCTATTTTTGCTGCCACTGTCGATCTTCTTCCCTTGTTTGCAAGTGAATGACGCGAGACGTGGCGGTGATAGGGCGTGATTCACGCATGGGTCATGGCTTGACGAGGGAAGGCTAGTGTTGCGGCGGGATCGCTGGTGCGAGATTGCTGCGCGAAAGCTCTTGCTTGCGGCGCCTAGGGTTTCTAGAAACCCTAGGCCACTGAAGGCTTTTAGGCATTGGGCCTTTTTGGGCCACAAATGTTTTGGGTTCTGCTTGGGTAGTCTATTAGGTCTGGGTTAATGGGTATTTTGGGTTTTGTAATTGGGTCAAGGTGTAGCTGTTTGGGTAGGCTGTTTTGGGCTTTTGTTGTATTTGGGCTGTAAAAGTTCTTTGGACATTATTTTTATTTTTTTGTTTTGGTTTTATTCCAGCCCGGGCAAAAATGGGCCATTACAAGAATGATTATTATGTCGTCTACAATTCCAATTGTGGAGATGACTAGTCTTGACTATTGGAGCAATTGACTCCACGGGTGGAGATATAGATGTATTCATTGGTAGAATGATGCATTGGACTGGACCCAAGATGAATTAATTCTGAATCAGTTTTTGAATGATGCACATGATCATGCGTATGTCACTGATCATGCGTATGTCACTCATGTGCTTTGATACAAGTTACATATCGAGCATGTGCATCATTTGTATGGGCTTGATCATGCGTATGTCACTGATCATGCGTATGTAACTCATGTGTTTTACTATAAGTAGAGACTTATGCTCTAAGATGATCGAGCCCATAGCCGGTATGTTGGGTACATGACTTGTGTATGGCATGGCTTACTAACAATAGTGGAATTCATAGCTCAAATAAAGAGTTAATGATATCCTCTCACTAGCATTGTGTGGATCGATAAATATGGAACGTGGTCACAGTTTGTTTGTTCTCAAACGAGCAATTTTTTACAGTCATTTGTTAACAGTGATCATATTAATCATTAAGAAGATATAATGTTGACAATGAGATAAAATAGGATTGTATTGAGTGAATGGATTTAACACACACATGACAAGGTCATTGGACAAAGCAATTGGATGAATTGCTTTCGTAAAAAGTATACAATAAAGAGTTTTCAATCATGGTATTTCTTATGGACTGACTCTATGATTAAGTAATTGTGAATTATTGGAACGATACTTCTGGACATAATTGCAATTACTAGAGCCTAATTGTATATGTTCGATCGGTCCCTCCGCTAGCTTAACAAAAGCTCGATCGGACTACATTTGAAGTAGAAGAAAATTCTACAGCTTTGGAAATAATTTAATTGAGTCGATTTATTCGATGTGAAATTAAATTAGGTTGTCGTGAGAATTGCTTAACTAGAAAATTTGATTAAAAAATTTTATTGAAAGATTAATTTGGAAAATCTAAATGATTTTTGGAAAAATTAATTTTGATCAAGTAAAATTAAATTAATCAAATTAATTAAAATTAATATTAAATTTTTAAAAATTAATTTTCAAGTCAGACAATTGACCTAATGGGTAATTGAACTTGTAAATTGGACCTGAGATCGTAAGTTGGGCCTAGGAGCCCAAAATTGAGACCAAGACCAAAAAACTAGTTGAACCAGGCCCAATATGTGAAACTAGACCGACAATCCAATCGGTGGCTAGACTGGACTGATCGGGTCGTCACTGACTCAAACCGAACCAGCAGTAGTTGAACCGGCTCGAGGTGCTGTAAAGGTATCGCACTTGCATAATCGGACACGACAATGCCGTCGGCATTCCGGTGGCCGGTGGCGGTTGGTCTTCGGTGGTTGAGTAGTGGAAGAGTTACACTTTTACCGAGACTCTACTAGAGAATTTGATTTCAAATTAACTATTCAAAAAAATAATAATATTTTAATAGTTTAGTATTAAATTTAATTTAATACTTATCTTTATAATATTTTATTAATTTAATATTAAAGTGATTATCTTAATATTAAATTTAATTCAATATTTATCTTGTAGATAATTATTTTATTATTTTAATAAGTTTTAATATTAAATTTAATCTTGAATTCAAGAGAAAGTTGCAGAGAGAAAATTATCTGAAGAGATTATTTTTAAAATATTTCTAGAGATATTTTTCTAATTTACAACTTGACCCAAAAGTTTAGAGAAATTACAAAATTACCCTACTTGTAATTTTTGTAAAAAATTTTCTGGTTTGAAACGAGCTCACACTTGGCTGACATGAGCTTGAGGATAATAAAGAAGAGTACTCAGTCGAAGCGCTCATTCTAGACGAATCGAAAAAGTACAAATTTGATTAAATGTTTATTATTTTAAATATCACAACTAATATCTTATTTTGAAAAAAAAAATTTAAAACTTCGTTTTTTCGCTGTGTTTTTCAAACCTTAATTTCTAACATGTAACACATTATGTAAGACAACAACAAAGGGATGACCAAGGCGTTGATGCCATCGGGTGTGTTTTAAATCGGACATGGAACTCATAAAATTTGAAGAATCATCATCTGTAGTTGGTGCTCCAGCTTGCATACGAGCCTTAGGAGCTATGTTATTGGAAGCAGTAAAAGCAATGTTGTTAGGAGTTGATGGGAGCAATCGATGGACCATTCACCTCAGGGCCTTGAAGCAAAATCCTGTGCGTGACCAGGTCCTTTACATAACAACAGGAATGATGAAATTCAAAGAAAACCTTGGTATCTTTCACAAATTTGGACACAGATAAAAAATTCTTGTGAATGGCAGGAACATACAACAAATTCTTGATGGGTAACTGATGAGAACCAGAATAGAGAGAAGACTCACCAACATGAGAGATGGAGGTAGAGTTGTCATTGCCAACACTTACTTGACTAGAACCACTGTATGGGTGACAACTCGCAAACTAAGAGGATCATTATTGAGGTGAGTAGTGGCTCCGCTGTCAAGATACCACGCCGAGTCACCAACTACACAAGAAGTAGTAGGTGTGGAGCAAGTAACTGCTTCCATCAGGTGTTGATCTCCTGCAGGCGATATATTAGATGAAAAATAGGTTTGATGTGTGCCAGAGTAAGGAACATGTGTCTCAAACCTAGAACTCATAAAAAAGCCTTGATCCAAGTAACATATATGGGCTGAAGAAAACACAAAACCAACAGGACTTGAGGATCTAGTAGAATGCACCAAACCTGATCCGAAATGAGAAACCTCAGGGTTATCATCATGATAAGAAGAATCGTAACAGTAAAAGCAACGACGAGCCATGTGGCCGATCTTGTCACAGATTTGGCATTGTGATCTCGACGGACCCCCAAAACAAGCATTCCCGCGGTTGCAAGAAAAAATAGGTGCACAGTTGGATCTAAAAGACTAAGGAGTTTTACTAGTACAAGAAGGAAGAGACGGCGTTGAGGATCTACCAGCCAGAGCAAATTAGCCGAGATCGTCACCTAAGAAAGGTGAGCCTGTTGACGGGCCTCAGCATCCAATAAAGCCGTTGTGATACCCTAAATGAAAGAGTAATGGATATAATTGAAGAAACGTACTGCCGTCCAACTTGACAATCTCATGTCGAGGAAACGAAGTAACTAACCGATCACCAGAGAATGAAGAATCAGAAATATCAGCCATAACAGGATCATCGGTATGCATAGACATGACTGGCACACCAGGAGCAGTATCCTAGCGACTGATACCATGAAAGAGTAATGGATATAATTGATGTATTATTCAATAGAAAGAAAAATCCCCCTCAACAAGCCTTGATACAGAGGTTATATAGACAACCATGCCTAACAGATAGTTTGTTAGCTTATAACAGAATGCTTCTGTTAGCTCATAACAGAATGCTAACTACTATTTTATCACATGTATATTATACTATAACACTAAAGATCAAACGAAACTCGACTAGTGGTGATAATAGAAATGGCATGGTTAAATTCCGGTGGAAGTCCATTTATAAGGGTCGATTGATGCTCTTTCATGGAAACACAATGACCGCAACTCTCCAAACAATCGCAAATATGCTTAATTCCAGCCAAATAAGCAGACATGGAAAGATCAACTTTCTTGAAGTTATGTAAAAGGGAACGATACCGCATACCTTTGGTGGTAGATTGTGTGCCAAAGATTTTGGTCAGCGCTTCCCAAAGAGTAAACATCGACGACAAACTGCCAATCAACTGATTGTGGAAAGACGTACTCACAGTGGAGAGTAGCCAAGCCGAGAGTGTCGAGTCTTGCTGTTCATACTGAGCAAATGTTGGATTTTCAACCAAATGACTAGTGGCATCATTGATCATGCGAGGTGGGACAGGGACAGAGCCATCAATGTATTGTTGCAGATGATGAGTTTTGAGGACAAGCAACACATGTTGCTTCCAAGCCAAAAATTGTTGTCATCAACAAGAGTTGTTACCTTCTGAGTAGTGGACGCAACAGGATTAAAACACCTCCCAGTTGTAAAATTGAAGGAACCTACAGATTCCATCGCTGGAAGCAAGAAAAGAGAAAAAAAAAAAAAAAAAGAAGAAAAACCTACACTGATACCATAACAGAAACAAGAAATAAAGTAGTAGAATCTTTGATTCATGACATTTGAGGTACAATGAGTGTGCTTTTATACATTGATTAAAATAACAAGGCAATAACTATAGAATAACTAACTAATAGAAGAATGAACTAATTAATTGGAAGTAGTTAACCTGTTTAATAGTTATTGTTGATAGGTAGAGAGGGGAAAAGGCCCATAATTAGTATTAAATTGATAAATTTTATAAATATCAAAGGCTAAATTTATTTATTTTTAAATTGGGACTAAATTGGTAGAAGGTATAAATATTGAAAGGTTAAATTTATTATTAGACCAATAATAAAGGCCACGTCAAACTTCCGACTACAAAATCTAATTTCAAAAATTTAAAGACTAAATCGGAAAAACTTTTATTATTGGGAGACCAAAATAGAAACTCGATAATGGAGTGATCATTATGTAGTTTATCTGAGAAATAAACGATCACATCACCCAACTATTTCAGATTTAATAAAAAGTAACTAAAAACAAATTGAAAAGTTTATTAATTGAATTATATTTTTAATAATTTATTGACCAAAACAAAAACACTGACTAATTTGTATATCTACATGTAAAAACCCTATCATTTTTAATTATTATCAAACTGACAATTATATCGCAATCAGGTATAAAAAGGATACATTTTCTCCAAAGTGAAAGAAAAACATAATATTAGAAAAAATTATTTGATTCATTGTGAATGGAGTTTTTAAACTTTAGGATTGATATAATGGTATAATAAAACATTAAAAGAATATATATTTAAAAAGAAAATATATGTCATTTATTTTGTGTACTACTAATCTATTTTTTTTTTTTTAATTCCACACAACCTTAAAAAGTTCAAAGTAAATGTCTTTTTTTTTTTAATATTTTCATCTCCCCGGAATGTTGCCTGACAAAAAATAAATAAATAAATAAATACGGTATAAATTGTGACAAACTTCGCACCAAAAGTGATTTTGTTTTTCTTTTTACGTTGCAGCCACTTGCTGCTCCTGCAATGGTAGTGGAATGGCAGGCCTCCAACTTGTACCGTCTGGAGAATCCATAAGAGCAATTCCAACAACAGCTAAATCTTTTCTAATTGCATCTGATTTTTCGTAGTCTTTGTTCTTTCTTGCCTCGCTTCTTTCCTCTATTTTCTGCAAAATTTTGTCTTCGGTTAACTTCGCCCGCTTCAGTGCCATTTCTCTCAGCTGCTGCAGTGCCTGCAGATTCAAAATATAGGCCAATATCATATGGTTACATAAAGGAATTGCATCAACAACATCCATGTGAAATTGTGTAAACTGATTGGCTAACAGAAGAAGATTCTACTTTATTGAAAGCAGTCTTTACCTCAGAGTAACTTGTTGGCATCAGCCCCAGCACACTTAGAACATCCCTAATTATCTTTTCTAAAGCAGCCACCGATTCTATCCGCATTGCCTGCTTCTTCCCCTGAAAGGATTCCTTATATCAATTCTAAAGAATAAGTGGCCCCTAATTCAGAAGGACTCAACAGTTCAATATGGGTTCATCTTCCATTCATCCCTGGAATGGCTCAGGTTGTGGATAGTAATTTATGATTCTGTGTTTGGGGCCATGCTTTGCTTATGGTTAAACTACAGATAAGCTGTTTGAAATTGAACATAAATGCACAAAATTAATCATCTTAAAACCTGATACCTTACAGTATGTAGTAGATCATTGATGGTTTTCAATGGGTCAGATAATGCTGCCAAAACAACTGGAGTAAGGAGATCATCAGACATGGAAGTCGAAAAGTCGTTATGGAACTTGTTGATGACATTCAAAGTCTCAGGCGGAATGGACTCCTGAAGCCCTTTGTCATGCTGGCTCAGAACATTTTCACAATCGTGTAGTGTCTGCAGCCAATTGGAAAACATTTCAAATGACAGAGCAGGAAATAAGCTTTCATCAAATAGTAATCAACAGAATGGATCATATCAAAGATGCTAAACTAGTTCCCAGTGTTGTTTTGTACATAAGCCTATTGTCGCAGATCATTCAACATCAGTTTTAATGAAGTTGCTGCCTGTATCAGTTCTGAAATTTATGCATCTACAAAAGGAAAAGCTGTATCGGAAACTAAAAGACAAAGTAACACCAGCTGTATAAACTGTGGCAGATTAAACTAGACAGCAATAAAAAACCACTCAGGGAAGGAATATGATTGACTTGTACAGCTTATATTTTTGCACACTTAAATACACACATGCATGCATAGAGAGCAAAGAAGAGACTCTGCTACCTGATAAATGTAGAAAATACGTTCTGAAGCACTTTCAAGTAGCACATCAGAGTAGTTGATTGGAGATCGATAGTGGGTTCCCATTAAGAAAAGTCTCAAAGCCAATGGATGATAAAGATCTATAACCTGAGAAACAGTGAAAAAGGCTAGCAACATAAGGATCCTAACAAAGTTATTATTTACTTAAAGGAAAATAGTAAGTGTCAAAGAAGATCACCACAAACCTACCTCCCTAATTGTGAAGAAGTTTCCTAGCGATTTGGACATTTTCTCAGAGTCAACAGTGACAAAGCCATTGTGTATCCAGTAGCTTACATTGCTCTGTTTGCATGCAGCACAACTTTGAGCAATTTCATTTTCATGGTGAGGAAACACAAGGTCCATCCCTCCACCATGTATATCAAAAGAGTAACCCAAATAAGCAGCACTCATGGCACTGCACTCAATATGCCATCCAGGTCTTCCTGCCCCATGGACTCTCCCAAAAGGGCTCCCCTTCTTTATGGACTGCAAAAATTCAAATGATATTAAAGAAAAGAAAAATACTATGTCAAGTTGAAAATTATAACAAAGCGAGCTTGGTGGTAAGCATAAGTATAACATACAGGATTCCTATCTAAAGTATAAAATTGGCAAAGTTGACATAAATTCAAGATAAAGAATAATAATTAGGCTCAATTGAATCACTAGTTGATTATAATTTTTAAGCATGTATTGCCAAAGATTTTTAGATACCAACCTTGAAGATGTTTTTGGGATATACCAATTTACAAAACTGAAATTTAGAATAAAAACAAGAAAAATTGCATTTAGAAGTAATATTTACTTATTATCTCATGGCATGAAACCATTTAACATCTCCCACCAAAATTTACAAGTACCATTTAGGATACAATGGGCTGCTTGATCCGTCCTACTCTTTAACAACGTAGGTTGAGTATCAATCTCCCAAAGTTCACAATTTATCCATACCCGGTTGGGTGCAAATAATGAAGTGAAACTACATCTTAATCTACGCAGAGTCAGGTACGTTATGTGATAGAACGTATTTTCCACTTCTGATGATAGTATATTATAAATGCATGACACAAATCACATTATTTCTTATAAAGCTTGCCTTCCATAATGCAAAATCAGCTGGATTTCTCTTCCTTGAGTCAACAGCAACACGCTCCCCAGCTCGATTATCTTCTAATTTCCGACCAGATAACTGGCCATACTCTGGAAAGTTTTCCACCGAGAAGAAAACATCACCTTCAACTCTGTAGGCATACCGTTATCAACAATCTGTTCAAGGTCAATTGTAGATTAAAAGAAAATTCAGCTAAAGCAAAACTCAAACGGAACTTTGTGTTAAGTAAAAATGTCTAATTGAGATTGTGAGGCGTTGGTGAAACAGGTCAATTGTAGTACTTATGTTACAAACAAAGGTTCTAATCTATAACAAATGTAAGATTCACATTCCAAAAATATAACATACATGATTTTTTTCCCTCCTTCCCTAGAAAACTTCCTTCTTTCTTAAAAATTAGCAAATAACTAACATAAAGAACATGAAATGATAACAAAATTATGAATTATGTTCGATACTACTATAATAAACAATGTTACACCATGAATTTAGAACAAGATGTATTACTGAGTATTTACATCATTCCCAGCACTTTTAAGTGTTTCAAGGACACCTGTCATTAGGCAATATGCAAACAATGCAATGTAAAATTATTACAGATAACAACTTCCGCAAGCGTTACCAGTATACCATGCCAAAGAAAAAAAATTAATTGCCAATGTGTAAGAAAACATACAGTCAATCAATCATTAGTCCAGAAACTACCTGCTTGATCATGTCAATGATATAAGGCATGTGATCTGACACACGAGGTTCCACAGAGGGGGGCAGACATTGAAGATGCACCATATCTTGAATGAACTCATCACAGTATCGTCTGCTCAAACTGATCGGATCCTCCGCCAATTCATTTGCTCTAGCAATTATCTACAGAATTTTAGAAAGTGCAGACTCAGCTATCCTGTCATATCAATTAAAAGAAAACAGTCGGCATTCAAATATAAAGGTGAAGGAAAAGAAAATAACTTGAAAGATGTTTTTGCAAGCAGTGGCAATTCAAGATGAAAAATCACATGAACTTTTGTCATGCAAATTAGCAATAACAACAAAAATCTAAACTCATTTGTTACTTAAAATATCTACCAAAGAAATGGAATGCCCTCTAAAATTGAAAAACCTTTTCTTATTACTTTTACTGAAAAACATCCAAATATAAAAGCAACCAACATTTTGAACTTAAAAACAAATAAGTTTACCTTTATATAGAATAATTATGTTAAAATAAACAATTTTACCTTTACCTTCATTCTTTCAAAAGCATTTTAATAAAGGAATAGTAAAAGTAACAAACTCAAACTTAAGGTTTACAGACTCTACATTCAACAATCATACACACACACTAAAACAAGCCAACCTCATATTTGTCAAAGGGCAAAAATTTGAAGCTAAAAAGTACAAAGTGCTATGTGAGTGTGTGATATACATACAAATACATGTAGCGTGTGTAAACTGACCTTGTCATCAACATCGGTGAAATTCCGAACATAGCAAACTTCATAGCCCAAATGCTTAAGATATCTGCCTAATTCCACAATTTCAAATCATTAAAAAAATCAAATTTCTAATTAGTACTCATGGTCTCAATCCAATCACAATAAAATTGAAAGTTTTACTAAATCAACTTGGAAAGACAGAGAAGGAAGACCTGTAAAGAACATCGAAAGTTACATAGACACGAGCATGCCCAATGTGGCTGAGATCGTAAGCGGTGACACCGCAAACGTACATCCCCACTTTATCTTCAACTTTGGGCTTAAACAATTCTTTCTTTTTACTCATCGTATTGTGCAGCCACAGCTCCGATGATGGACTGCCAGGCTGCCGATTGCCGTCCATTTTGTCCAATGTTGTGCCATTGATTAACGGCTGTGATGATGGACTCAACGAGCTGAAACAACGACGGATTGGATTTCTACGTTTTGGGTTATTGAAAGAGTGAGTCCTGAGTTGGACCGAGTGGAGTGAGTTGGGAAACGAAGAAAATCGGATGGAGAAGAGAGGTTTGTAGCACTTCAGGAGAGTGCCCATTAGCTAATTGCTCTACTTCGAGGTTTCTGGGGCTGAGTTTTCTTGTTATCTACAGAGCTGTTAGGGTATATAACACTCGCACCGAATCATTTGTATTATACCTCCTCAAACGCACCGTTTCAATGTCCGTTATTTCTGAAAATTAAACCAGTGGTTACACCGGTTACATCATCTATTTTCGTTTAAGGTCAAAAATTAGTTATCTTTTTATTAACCATTTAATTTTAAAAGTTACAATATAAGTTAAATTATTCAAAATTTTTATTTAAGTCACTAAACCATTAAAATTATTATTGTATAGTCTTTTTTATTTTCATCACCTACACCAATCGCTATAGTTCAATTTTTTTTTTATAAAGCAGGTTTTTAACGTTATGAAACTACGATCCAAAATTTAAAAAGTTTTTTATTCAATTTCCTACACCGATCGTCGATTAACTTAGATCTAAGGTATATTTTCTACTCATTGATGAATATTGATCTACCACACGATCACCAAATCGTTACTCGAGTTTACTAGCGAACTTTTTACAAAACTTAATGTTTAGTAACTTAAATAAAACTTTCAAATAATTCAATTATCATTTTGTAACTTTTTAAAGTTAAGTAATCAAATATACTTACTAATAATTTAGTGATCTTGGGTTTAATGGTTATAAAATAAAAAGGGTAAACTACAAAATAATCTCTTATATGTATGATTTAAATTATATTTTGGTTATTAAATTTTAAATTATTACGTTTTAGTCACCAATATTATCGATTTATAACGTTTTAATCATTGTGTCATTACTCTGTTAACAATTTTACGAAAGAGTAATGTGGTTGTTATCTATAATTTTTATTATTTTTTCTTTTCTCTTCCTTTCAAATCAACTTTCCTTTTCTTTTTTCTCTTCTTCATCTTCTCTTTTTCCTTCATTAAAATTCCACCTGTTGATTCTTCAATGTTTAACAAGCTAAAAACCATTATTCTCCATCAACATCTTCATCATCATCAACAACACCCTCCCTTAGAATCTTGCTTACCCTAAACAATGGCATGATAGCTTAAACTTCTAAAGTGTCATTATAAGGTTGAGAAAAATGATTCTTCAGAATTTTTCTTGGATTCAAACACTTAAAACTATCCAACAACTTAATAATAAGTTTTATTTTTGTTCACATTCTTCATGTGGGTTCAGTAGAGCTGATAGCAGGGGTGAAACTAGGGGCTAACAGGGAGCATTTTAAAATTTTAAAATAGTGAAGATAAAATTACACTTTAACCCCTAAAAATAATAAAAATTTAATTTAATCATTTTAAAATTATAAAGATAAAACTATTAAAATGGTAAAATTATATTTCTACTATTATAAAAATTATAATTTAATTTCGATCTTTCCTCAAAAACTTTCTGATTTCGTCCCTAACTAATAGCATTATGTTATTTCAATTTTATTGTTGCAATTGAGTATTGGATAATTATTACTGTTGTGATTGATTGAGTTATGTTTCACTTGATCAATTCAAGAAATTGATTGGCTATAAATAGCCCATTTCACGTTTAATGATGTAAGCTTGAGAAAAGTAGAATAAAGAAAGAAAATCCAACTATTCTTTTTTCTTCCTCGCGTCGTTCACTCATCTTCTTCATTTGTGACTATTTTTTCTTGTTTTTCATCGGTCTCTTGCTCTTGTTATCAACTCTATACCATATTCCTTCACTTAACATTAACAAGTGTGATAGAGAAACAAATTTGAGTACTAAAGGAATCCAACAATAATAGACTCAATTAGTATGGTATGATCGAAGAAAACTTTCAATAAACCATCGCATTTTAAAACCTTTTAAACTTAAAATGATAATTTCAACACTAGTTAACACACTGATTGAAGATTAAAAATATAAAATATCACCACTCTCAATTACCTCACAGAAATAGAAAGTGTTTAAGGATGTTTAATTGTTGTGAAAATCCACCAAGAACAAGTAAACAAAGGAAAGTTATCGAAAGAACAAATTTTGATTCATATATATATATATATTTTTTCTTTTCATTTACATTGTTAACCTTTATATAGGTTATTTGGGACATCCCCAAACATAAAAAATTTAAAGGCTAAGTTTTTGTTTTAATAATTACATTAATGATTAAGGACCAAATACATGTATCGAACCCTTAATTCATGTATGATTTCAAAATTCATGCTTTAATTAACTAAAGAAATGTACTTAATGCACATTCATTCATTCATGCATTAATTCTTAATTCATGTCTCATACTTATTTAATGAAAGCATAGAATTTATTAAATGAGTTCAAAAGTCTTTTAAGAATCTTTTGCCTGAATTAGGTTACTATGTTGTTGTTCATTAAGCTTTTAAAGTAGTAGTGAGCATTCGATCGAATTGAATAAAAAATATTTTGAGTTAATCGAGTTGACAGGTCCTATTTTATCATCTTAACTTGATTTTAATTTTTTCGATCGAGTCGAGTGAAATGAAATTCGAGTCGAAATGAATCAAGTTTGAATTGTTCGAGTTAATTTAAAAATTAAATATGTCAAATTAAAATCTTATCGTAGTATAACTAATTACATGTTAGAGCACATAAATTTGAAACCATATATATTTAAAACTTTTTCAAAACAAAATAATAATAAAAAATAAACTTGAACCATTAATTAACTTATTTAGTTCCTAAAATTATTATCTTAGAAAACCTTTAAAATTTTAAATTTCTTTAAATATTCTTTAGAATCTTTTAAATTTTTTAAAGATATAAATTTTGGAATTTTATAAATATTTTAAATTTTTGAAAATTATTTAGAATTTTTGTAATTTTGTTGATAGAGAAACAAATTTGCTCATTTTCAAAACTAACAGAGATCAAAAGGGTATTTACACCAATTCATTATTCGAGTTATTCGAATTGTAAAGTTCAACCGAACTCAAACTCGAAACTTGAATTACTTATTCGAGTATACTCGAATAATTAGAACAACTCGATTCGATTAACTCGAAATTTTAAAAAAAAATTGTCTAATCAAATCAAATCAAATCAAGTTTTACTCACACCTATTTCAAAGCCCAAAATATTTTCAATTTGGCCCAAAGTAGCCAGTTACTCGATAGATGCTCCTGCATCAATCCCTTCTAGTTGGGAGAATTGATCTTTATCTCCCAGATGAACGTCATAATAATGTGTTAAATCTAAAACGTTAAAGGTGGAGGAAACAACAAAATCTTTTGGAAGGGTAATCTTATAGGCATTTTCTCTATCCCTTTCAAGAATTCTAAAGGGTCCTTTAGCCCTAGGTTGTAACTTGAACTTTATTTTGCTTGGAAATCTTTCTTTCCTCAAATGAATCTACACTAATCTCTTTCTTTAAAAGCAACTCGCCTTTGATGCTTCTTTGCTTGATTTTTATACTATTCATTATGCTTCAGAATATTGTGCCTTACCTCCTCATGTTGCTTCTTCAAAAGCTTAACCTCTCATCAGCTTCCTTATTGAATTCTTTCTTTACTGGAAGATAATTCAACTCGAATGGACTTAATAGATTTATCTCATAAACAACGTCAAAGGGGTTGAATTGAGTTGTTCAACTTTTGGAAGAATTATAAGCGAATTCAACTTGTGCAAAAGTAAATGTCATTCATTGAGATTATTCTCGATCAAGCTCTTAAGGATGTTTCCCAAGCTGGGGGTGAGCGTTTGATCAAATTGATGAAAAACATTTTGAGCTAGTCGAGTTGGCATGTCCTATTTTATCATTTTAACTCGGTTTAAATTTTTTTCCGAATCGAGACTGTAAGCACTAAATTTTGTTCGAATTAATTATGGGTTTATTTAAAAAATTTTAAAAAATTAAAAATTACATTTTAACCCTAAACTTTCTTGAAATTACATTTTGGCCCCAAAACTTTTCAAAATTACATTTTACCCCTATCTTTCTTAAAATTACACTTTAGCCCCAATAGTTTCTTGTGTTTGCAATCTGGTCCTTCATGGAAAATCTCCAAAAATCCATGGATTCGCACCCACCCGATTTTAGGCCACCACCTAAGGATGGCCTCCTTCCCTAGCCACCGCTACTGCACAAACACACTATAAAGGGATTTTTCCCAAAAATCAAACCCCAACATAAAAAAAAAAACCACGAAAAAGAAAGAAAAAAGAAAGAAAGAGAAGAAGAAGAAGAAGAAGAAGAGGAAGAGGCGTCGTACCACCGGGGAGGAAGAGGCACATGACAAGCGGTTGGAGAAGAAGAAGAAAGGAGAAGAAGAAGAAGAAGAAGAAAAAGAAAAAGAAAGAAAAAAGAAAAAAAGAAAGAAAAAGAAGAAAGAAAAGAAAAAGAAAGAAAAAGAAGAAAAAGAAAAAAATAAAATAAAACTCAGTCGGGTCGACCCGACCCGACCAAATCCGACCCACGGCCCGACCCACCTCCAAGCCCACTAGCAAATCATCAACAAAAAAAAAAAAAAAGAAAGAAAGAAAGAAAGAAAAAGAAAGAAGAAGAAAAGAAAAGAAGAAAAATGAAGGAGATAGGCCCCCAAAAAAAAAAAAAAGCAGGTCAGCCCAATCCAGCAGCCCATTTTCAGCAGGCCCAAAGACAACAGGCCCAGAAGAAAAAAGAAGAAGAAAAGAGAAGAAAAAAGGAAAAAAAGGAAAGAAAAAAAGAAAAAAGAAAAAAAAAAGAAGAAAAAAGAGAGAAAAATGGGTTGTGTATCCCGTTCTTCAAGCCCGTAATTTTGAGCTTTTCGGTAAATTTTTTTACCCACTTCTAATTTAATTTGTGTATTTTTGATGACATCTCATTTTAATATTATTGATATTTTTAGCATTTTTATTTTTCAATTGTATTTTATTTTTGTTTTAATGATAATAATTTTAATAAATAAGGCAACGAATCGGTTTAACACTTGTCGTTGATCTCATCGCTATGTTGGGTGAATATCATCGGTTCGTGTTAAATACGATACGCCTTTTAAAAAAAATCAAAAATCTAAAAAAAATTCGTAATTTCAAAAATTTTAATGTTTCAAAATTTTCGTGTTTTCAAAACTTTTTGTGTTTTCAGAAAATTCTCGTATTTTAAGAGTTTCGTGTTTAAATTTCTTTTTTTCGTGTTTTCAAAAATTTTTGATTTTAAAAACTTCTCAAGTTTCAAAAAAAAAATTGTTTTAAAAAAATTCTTGTATTTCAAAATTTTAGTGTTTTCAAAAAAATTCGTGTTCAAAAATTTCATATTTTCAAAAATCTCGTGTTTCAAAAAATTTTCGTATTTTCAAAATTTCCATGTTTTAAAAAATTTCGTGTTTTCAAAAATTCCATGTTTTCAAAAAAAAATTTCGTGTTTCAAAAAAAAATTCTCGTGTTTTCAAAGTTTTCGTATTTCCAAAATTTCGTGTTTCCAAAATTTTTGGGTTTTAAAAAAAACTTCGTGTTTTCAAAATTCTTGGGTTTTAAAAAATTTCTAGTCTTAAAATTCTCGTTTTTTTTAAAATTAGTGTCTCAATCGGATCACGATTCAATATTAAATTGAACTTGTATTTTGAAAATTAAGACAACGCGTTAACGAGATACCAATTTTGGGCGTCATGAGGTGCTAATACCTTCCTCGCAGCAACCGACTCCGAACCCTATTTTTCTCTGAAATTTTGACGCAGACTTAAACTCCGGCCCTTTTTAAGAAAATTCAAAAATGATTTTTCTTTAAAAAGAGGATTTATTAGGTGTCCGATCACACTGGAAAAAAGATCGGTGGCGACTCCTTTATTTAAATAAAATTGAAACTCTGTTTTCAAATTTTAATAATTTTCTCAATTAGCGCCCAAGCAAATTTTAGGTCATAACAATTCTGTAAGCACTAAATTTTGTCCGAATTAATTATGAGTTTATTTAAAAAAAAATTTAAAAAAAATTTAAAAAAATTTTAAAAAATACATTTTAACCCCTAAACTTTCTTGAAATTACACTTTGGCCCCAAAACTTTTCAAAATTACATTTTACCCTTATCTTTCTTAAAATTACACTTTGGCCTCAATAGTTTCTGCGTTTGCAATCTGGTCCTTCATCGGAAAATCTCCAAAAATCCGGTGGATTTCACAGACCCACCGATTTTCCGCCACCACCCTAAGGGATGGCCTCCTTCCCCAGCCACCACTGCACACAAACACACTATAAAGGAGATTTTTCCCAAAATCAAACCCCCAACATCAAAAAAAAAACCACGAAAAAGAAAGAAAAAAAAAGAAAGAGGAGGAAGAAGAAGAAGAAGAGGAAGAGGGGTCGGCGTCGCCACCGAGGAGGAAGAAGCGACAACAATTGGAGAAGAAGAAGAAGAAGAAGAAGAAGAAAGAAGAAGAAAGAAAAGAAAGAAAAAGAAAAGAAGAAAGAAAAGAAAAAGAAAAGAAAGAAAAAGAAAGAAAAAAAAGAAAAAAAAAAAATAAAACTCACGGGTCGACCTGACCGACCCGTCAAACCCACTACCCGACCCACCTCCAGACCCACTAGCAACCCATCAAAAAAAAAAAAGAAAGAAAAGAAAGAAGAAAAAAAGAAGAAAAAAAAAAGAAGAAAAAAAGGAGATAGGCCCAAAAAAAAGCAGTCATTAATCCAATGAGCCCATTTTCAGCAGGCCAAGAAGAAGAAGAAGAAGAAGAAAAAGGAAAAAAGGAAAAAAAAAAAAAAAAAAAAAAAAAGAAGAAAAAAGAGAAAAATGGGTCGTATCCGTTCTTCAAGCCCGTAATTTTGAGCTTTTCGGTAATTTTTTACCCACTTTTAATTTAATTTGTGTATTTTGATGACATCTCATTTTAATATTATTGATATTTTTAGCATTTTATTTTTCAATTGTATTTTATTTTGTTTTAATGATAATAATTTTAATAAATAAGGTAATGAATCGGTTTAACACTTGTCGTTAATCTCATCGCTATGTTGGGTGAATATCATCGGTTCGTGTGAAATACGATACGCCCTTTTAAAAAAAAATCAAAAATCTAAAAAAAAATTCGTAATTTCAAAAATTTTAATGTTTCAAAATTTTCGTGTTTTCAAAACTTTTTGTGTTTTCAGAAAATTCTCGTATTTTAAGAGTTTCGTGTTTAAATTTCTTTTTTTTGTGTTTTCAAAATTTTTGATTTTAAAACTTCTCAAGTTTCAAAAAAAATTGTTTTAAAAAAAATTCTTGTATTTCAAAATTTTAGTGTTTTCAAAAAATTAGTGTTCAAAATTTCATATTTTCAAAATCTAGTTTTCAAAAAATTTTCGTATTTTCAAAATTTCCATGTTTTAAAAAATTTCGTGTTTTCAAAAATTCCATGTTTTCAAAAAAATTTAGTGTTTCAAAAAATTCTCGTGTTTTCAAAGTTTTCGATTTCTAAAATTTCGTGTTTTCAAAATTTTGGGTTTTAAAAAAATTTTAGTATTTTCAAAAATTCTTGGGTTTTAAAAAATTTCTAGTCTTAAAATTCTCGTTTTTTAAAAATTCGTGTCTCAATCGGATCACGATTCAATATTAAATTGAACTTGTATTTTGAAAATTAAGACAACGCGTTTAACGAGATACCAATTTTGGGCGTCATGAGGTGCTAATACCTTCCTCAGCATGTGACTCTCGAACCCTATTTTTCTCTGGAATTTTGACGCAGACTTAAACCCGCCATTTTTAAGAAAATTAAAAAATGATTTTCTTTAAAAGAGGATTTATTAGGTGTCCGATCACACCTAGAAAAAGATTGGTGGCGACTCCTTTATTTAAATAAAATTGAAACTCTATTTTCAATTTTTAATAATTTTCTCAATTAGCGCCAAGCAAATTTTAGGTCGCAACAATTGGCGACTCCACTGGGGACATTTTTGAGAGTCGAGTCCGAATTAAACGCGTGTTGTCAAAATTTTCAAAATTCCTCGTTCAAAATAATTTTAATCGTGGTCCTTAAATATTTTTTTTAAAAGGTCATGCATTTGCATCATGTTGTAAATATTTTCTAACTTGTTTTATCTTTTTGTTTTTCACTCTAAGTTTTTGGTTTTAGTTTTTAGTTTTAAAATAAAAGCGAAAAGGTTTGTGAGTTTCTCCCACACCTTTGTGCACTTGCATTTTCGCATAACATGAGCTCTCTACCGGGCTCCGTCCCGTTTAAGTGGAAGTAAACACTATGCCTTCGTGAGTTAACTCGTCCTCCATGACAAAGCTAGTGAATACTTAGGGTTACATATGACTTATGCTTTCGTGAGTTAACTTGTCCTCCGCATAGGCATAAGTAAATGTAATCCTCGAATTGAACTCATGAGCCTATGATGGGCGATAACAGAGGCTCAGTGCTAGCCTTAGTAGGCGGACAGTCGGACAATTCGAAATACCTTTTAGAACCGAAACCGCATATAGTGAACCGTATGAGCCACCCGATTAGAGCCATGCCGAACCTCCATCCGTTAATAGTTACCAAAATAAGTACATAGGAGAAACACTTCTTACCTTTTATTTCTTTTACATTTATGCAAACAAATCGGGTCCGTTTAATAATTTAGAGAGGTAGATTATCCGATGAGCATGTGGGGTAAGTTTATTTTGTAAATATGATGGGGTAAAAAAAAAAAGGTCGGTTTCACCAAAATGCAAAATTAAATATCTTAATTTGTTAGATTTTCCATAGTTTTTCTCCGTTTATATTTGTTGTAATTACTAACCAATGTTATTTGTCTTCATTTTATTTTTCATCATGCATCATAGGCATCTTGTTAGGAAGGTGTTGATTAGAGATTGGTTGCCAAAAGCGGGTTTCGATGGAGGAGTCAATTACACAAGTAACCGAGAAAAAATCCGTGGTTCGAGACGGTCTTTGAAAACTCGAGAAAGTAAAGGGGATAGTTTAAAGGAAGGATGGATTTCAACCTTCCGAGCATGTGACCATGAATGTTCGTCGGAATAACCTCGAAGACTTGACTAGGATCTGGAAACAGTGGGACTCGGACACTAAGGGCATCTTCACCGAGAAATGCAGGATATAGCTCACTTAATCGCATCAACGTGAGCGAACAGTTGATTCAAGCCATGGTTCAATTCGGGACCCACTTATCAATGTTTTACTTTCAACAAAGAAGATATGACTCAACCATAGAAGAGTATGCCTCCTTGCTTTGCGTTAACAATGCCCAATTCAGCAAGATATATGTGAAAGAGCCCAAACCAATGACCTTCAAGAAAAAGTTAATAAATTTGACAGGAATGGCTGATACATTGGCTGAAAAACAGATAAAGAAAAAGATCGAAGTCAGTTGTATTCCATGGTTTTCTCTGCGAGACTTAGTTCAAAACCATCCAGATATTGTGAAGAGAGTGGATCTGTTTGCTTTAGCCATTTACGGATTAATTGTCTTCCCAAAAGTTCTTAGGCATATAGAAGTTGCGGTAGTAGATTTCTTTGAAAAGTTGAGGCAAGGAATCAACCCCGTCCCAACTATCTTGCTGAGACTTTTAGATCTCTAAATTGTTGTAGGAGAAAAGGAGAAGGACGTTTTATCGGATGTGCACAGCTACTTAATGTTTGGATTCTGAGCCACTTCTGAAAAGTAGAGCGCACACCTTTCCACATGTTTTCGAAAATATTCGCTCTATTGGAAGCTTACCTTGAGAAAGATTGGCCGAAGGATGTCACCGAACAGCACTGGGTTTCAATTTTTTAGAACCTCCGCGCCGAAGATATAACTTGGAGAGCACCATGGATCCGTCCTTCAGTTCTGCTATACAAATGCGGAAGCCAAGATTGGGTACCTTTACTCGGGTTATGGGGAGGAGTTGGATATGCACCGTTAATGGTTCAAAGGTAGTTTGCTTCACGACAGTTCATACCAACTACCGGAGGATTAGCACAGTCTGAGTTTGCTTTTACAGGTGAAGGTTACATGAAAAAAGTCCGAGATACTGCAAAGTCTTAGAAGGAAATCTACCTAATGGAGTTAGCTCTGTATGCTGATACTATCACTCAAGATTATGAAATATGGAGACAAAGACGAGTGAATAGTCAACAAACCTCACCAACGGATTATATTTTTCAGAATCCTTTCTCAGAAAAATGCCGTCTGAATTAGAAATAGCAAGACATGAATTTGAACGTGAAAAGGCCAGTCTGTTACGGGATATTAGTTCTCTTCAAGAGGAAAATTACCAACTGAAGATAGATGTTCAAATTGAAAAATCTAGAAATGAGAAAGTCCGAAAGAAGCTGAGATCATGAGAAACAACTTAAAAGATCTTCATTTGGAAAATAAGAAATTAAGAGGCACCATAAAGAATGGCGAATGGGCAAATCATCGACGGAATGGAAGGAAGAATTAAGCAACATCAAAGGTGGGATGGAATTACGGAGAGGGAAAGCGAAGAAGGAAGAGGAAAAAGTCGCTCGTGCTATGATAGAGTTAAGGAAGAAGAATGTTGAATCTGAACGTATCTGCAGAATTAATGACTAGTCGATCGAGCGTCAAGAGCTAAGAAGGAAAATACAAGATTTAGAAAATACACTGCAAGCTCATCAGCAACACTTGGATACTCTCCTAAGAGCCCTAGAAGAAAAGAATGGCCAGCATGACAGAGACATTCGTGCCTACAAAAGAGCTCTCCAAGGAAAAGATATGTATCTTGGCGGTTTGATTAATGAAATTGCAAAGTACGTTGTGCAAATTGTGTAATTATCAGATGAAGCAGAAGATCTCAGTTACCAATTCCCTCCGAGACAAGGATCAAGCATGTCAGAATTCCTAGAACGAGTAAAGAAACAAGGAGATGTGACTAGGAAATTTGTGTAATTGTTAGATCAGAGATGGCAAAACATTTTGTAATGGACTCTTTTGATTAATGAAATGCCTAAGTATGGGGCTATCTTGAAATCAACACCAAATTCTTGCATATTTATTCAGGACTAACATGCATTTTCATTTATTCATTCATCCATTCATTGCATATGCATATCACCCTAATCATTCACTGAGGCTAAAACTATACAATCCACAGTTGCAAAAAGACCAAGAAATGAGGTTTGCAGGAGCCTCAGGTCGGGAATTGGAATGGGAGCCCATAACGTATCCTCCTTTGTCAAAAACATTTACATCTGCAGGAATGATGTACCCAGGGTGAGATAATCCACAAAGCACGATGTTATGGATTGAAAGGGGTCTTCAAAACGTCAGTATAAATGTTGTTGACAAAGAAGATGATGCAATTGAAGATGTTTCAATGATACGCCCTTGTCCTCCTAGATTCATTTTGAACAATTAGACTGCTGTGGATCTTCTTATAGTTTCTAAGTCCTCTCCAGAGTAATGCTCAATGTTAACTCTCTTTTTGTGTGCCCCTAAGTAATAGTGGGATTCTTTTGTAAGAGCTTATGTTTTCTCTTTATCATTTAAATGAACATTAATGGAGATGCATTTTGTCATAGTCTTTTCATTCTTGTTAACTTTATAATTATTCCTTCTTCTCACAGTCTGTCCTTACATGTACCTCATGTCATGCCATAACATTATGTTTGTTTGGTTCCAATACTTTGATGCTCCTCTATAGTTTTCTTTTTCATCCACCTTTCAGGTGTTCAGATACCAACAACATGAACAATCCCGTTTCAAGTCCTGAAATCGATTTTGAGAAAGCTATTTGTTTAGGAGAATTCGAAGCTGAGGAAAATGTTAAAGATTATGTATCGTCTCCTAACTTACAAAGAATGATAGAACAAGAAGATAAACAGATCCTACCCCATCAAGAATCTGTTGAGACAGTGAACTTGAGAAATGAAGAAAAGAGGCAAGAAGTGAAGATTGGGACCTCCATTTCAGATAACACCAAACATGATTTGATCGCCTTGCTTTGTGAGTATAAAGATGTATTTGCATGGTCGTATCAAGACATGCCAGGGTTGAACGAAGATGTAGTGGTCCATAGACTCCCACTGAAACCAGAATGCAAACCTGTTCAACAGAAGCTAAGACGAATAAGACCTCAAATATTGTTAAAGATAAAAGAAGAAGTCCAGAAACAATTTGATGCTGGCTTCCTACAAGTCTCTAAATACCTAGAATGGGTAGCTAACATAGTTCCAGTACCGAAGAAATACGACAAGGTACGAATGTGCGTGGATTATCGCGATCTGAATCGAGCAAGTCCTAAAGATAATTTTCCCTTGCCACACATCGATACGTTGGTGGATAACACAGCAAAACATTCATTGTTTTCTTTCATGGATGGATTTTGGGTTATAATCGGATAAAGATGGCTCCAGGGATATGGAGAAAATTACTTTCGTAACGATGTGGGGAACATTTTGCTACAAGGTGATGCCGTTCGGATTAAAGAATGCCGGGGCAACATATCAGAGGGCAATGGTGATGCTATTCCATGACATGATGCACAAAGAGATAGAAGTTTATGTTGATGATATGATTGCCAAATCTCGGGGAGAAAGAGAGCATATTGGGAACCTCAAGAAATTGTCCGAAAGACTAAGAAAGTTCTAACTGAAGCTTAATCCAGCCAAATGTACGTTCGGGCTACCTCGGAAAATTACTCACTTTATCATTAGTGAGAGAGGTATTGAGGTTGATCCGGATAAGATAAAAGCCATACAAGAATTACCACCTCGTAAACAAAAAGAAGTCGGAGGATTTTTAGGGAGGTTGAACTACATCGCTCGATTCATTGCTCAACTTACCAACCGTGTGACCCAATTTTTGACTCCTTGAAAACATGATCCGGAAAGTGGAACGATGAGTACCAAGTGGCTTTTGACAAGATAAAAGCAGATTTGTCTAACCTCCGGTGCTAGTACCGCCAACTCCGGAAGGCAGTTAATATTGTATCTAACGTGTTCAAAAATTCAATGGGTTGCGTCTTTGGGCAACATGATGAGTCGGGGAAAAGAGAAAGGGCGATCTACTACCTCAGCAAGAAGTTCACAGAATATGAAGCAAAGTACCCGTCAATTGAAAAATTCTGTTGTGCTTTGGTCTAGGTAGTTCGAAGGCTCAGACAATATATGTTGTATCATACGACGTGGTTAATTTCAAAGCTGGACCCAATAAAATACATGATGGAATCACCTACACTTTCAGGAAGAATGGCACGATGGCAGATCCTACTATCAGAGTACGACATTGTATATGTGAGTCAAAAGTCGACAAAGGGGAGCGCGATAGCTGACTTCTTAGCAACTCGAACCACGGAGGAATATGAGGCTTTGAGATTTGATTTCCCAGACGAGGATTTGATGTGCATTATAGAAAAAGAGTGTGAGTCGTCAAAAGAGAAATCATGGAAGATGAGCTTTGACGGTGCATCAAATGCATTGGGGCATGGGATTGGAGCAGTTTTAGTGTCACCAGAAGGGAACCACTATCCGTTCACTGCCAAATTAAATTTCTTCTATACCAATAACGTAGCGGAATATGAGGTTTGCATTATGGGACTTCGCGCAGCTATTGAACGAAACATCGAAATCTTAGAGGTGTACTGGGACTCAGCATTGGTGATTTACCAAATTCGTGGAGATTGGGAAGTGAGAGATTCGAAATTGGTTAAATATCGCGATCTCGTAGCAGAGCTAGTAAAAGAATTTAAAGAAGTGACTTTTAACTACTTCTCACGAGAAGAAAACCAATTGGCTGATGCCTTGGCCACCCTGGCTTTAATGTTCAAAGTAAACAGAAAGCGAAATAATGCCTCTCCAAATGAGCATATATGAGGTCCCCGCACATTGTTTTAGCATTGAAAAAGAGAGATGATGATGGGCGTGGTTCCATGATATCTTAGAATATGTCAAGAATCAAAGGTATCCGAGCAAGCAAATGAGAACGACAAAAGAACAATCATAAGAATGGCGGTGGGATTTGTCCTTGATGGGGATATCACATAAAAGAGGAAAAGATCAAGTGCTCACGAGATGCGTGGATTCTGTTGAAGCGGAAAAATACTTGAAGATGTCCATGAAGGAATTTGTGGGACGCATGCCAATGGTTTCACTATGGCGAGTGATTATGAGACTCGGTTATTCTTGGTGACGATGGAAAACGATCGCATTAGTTACGCACGAAAATGCCACAAATGTCAAATTCTGGCGATAAAATTCATGCAATTCTTCGCCCATTCATGTCATGACTTCTCCGTGGCCTTTTTCTATGTGGGGCATGGATGTTATAGGGCCAATTTCTCCAAAAGCTTCTAATGGCCACCGGTTCATTTTTGTGGTTATAGATTACTTCACAAAATGGGTAGAAGCCGCTTCGTTTGCTAGTGTGACAAAGACTGCAGTTTGCAGGTTCTTAAAAAAAGAAATCATATGTCGATACGGTTTGCCTGAGAGAATAATTTCAGATAACGCTTTAAATCTGAACAACAAGATGATGAAAGAAGTGTGCGAGCAGTTTCAAATAAAGCATCATAATTCCTCACCCTATCGCCCAAAGATGAGCGGAGCGAGAGAAGCGGCTAACAAAAATATTAAGAGGATTATTGGGAAAATGACCGAGACATATAAAGATTGGCACGAAGCTACCATTCGCTTAGATGCATATCGCACATCCTGCGGACATCTATGAGAGCAACTCCTTTCTCTGGTCTATGGAATGGAAGTCGTCTGCCCATTGAAGTTGAGATCCCTCTACGAGTCTTAATGGAGTCGAAACTAGAAGAATCGAATGGGTTCAAGCTCGATATGACCATTAAATCTTATCGAAGAAAAACGCTTGAAGGCAATCATCATGGACAGATGTACCGAAGAGAATAATCACGGCTCATGATAAGAAGGTGCGGCCAAGAGAATTCGCATGAGGGAACTCGATCTTGAAAGATTCTCCCAATACAAAAAGACTTTCGAGGAAAATGGGTACCAAATTGGGAAGGGTCGACGTCGTAAAGAAGGCTTTCTCGGTGAGCTTTGATTCTCACCGAGATGGATGGGAAGGAGTTACCTAATCCGGTGAACTCGATGCCGTGAAAAGTACTATGCCTAAAAAAAGAAGAAAAAGATCAAGATGAAAACCGAAAGAGGCGTCTTGATAATAAAAAAATAAAAAAAGATCAAGATGAAAACCCGAAAGGGCGTCTTGATAAAAAAAAAAGAAGAAAAAAGATCAAGATAAAAACTCGAAAGGGCGTCTTGATAAACAAAAAAGATTAGGATGAAAACCTAAAAGGGCGTCCTAATGAAGGAGGTTCAGACAAAAGGAGCAAGACGATTTGAGCGGGAGTCATGTGGCGAGATTACAATATTTGAAGCGAGTCCTGAAGCTCAAAATCTTCTACACAAGAAGCCGTGCTCAAGAGATCCGGATGAAGAAATATGGAGAAGTTCATGCGTTGAATATCTAGAGCATTTGTGACAATTGAATCTGCTTTCCTTTCTTTATAATGTTTTCTTTATTGAGCTTTTCCTTGTCAATTTTCTTTGCTTATTGCTTTTGGAATAAATATGAATGTGAGGTATTTCTTTCGTACCTACTTTGCCATTTTCATGCATCTCATGTGTGGTTCGTCTAAATGATAAATAGTGAAATGACATACTCTAAACAAAAGGAATGTTGAGTATTACCCGGATGAGAATTTGGTAAGTACAAGAGCCTTAAAGCAAGGACAAAGTTCAACAAGGGCAAAAGGGTGATACACGAAAACGCAGATTACTCGATGATGGGTACAAAACACGAAGGAAGTCAAGAATCGAAGCAATGAATGCGATCATCATGAGAGTCAAATGAAAAGAGATATATACTGACAAACAAACCTAAGGCGTATGGCATAATCATGTAGGCATAAAAGCATTTAAGACCAAACATGTGCATATCATGATAACATCATGCATGACATATCTGGTATTCCAATAAAGCAAAAGGTTTTGATGATAGTTGCATCAACCAAGGACAAGGAAGACATTGAGTTCCACCGGTTGATATGTTTTGAAATTTTGATACTTTTAAAATTATTTCAATTTCTATTTTTCAAAATCAACTCATAATGCGAGAGGTGAGTTGAGCCTCGAGTCACACGCCGAGGTATTTTTCAATTTTCATATATTATTGAGAGGTGGGTTGAGCCTCAGTCACACTGTTGAGGTGTTTTTCAATTTCGCTTTTCAAAAATCAACTCATATTATGAGAGGTGAGTTGAGCCTCAGTCACACGCTAAGGTGTTTTTCAATTTCATTTTTGAAATCAACTCATATTGCAAGAGGTGAGTTGAGCCTCGAGTCACACCGAGGTGTTTTTCAATTTCGCTTTTTCAAAAAAAATCAACTCATATTGCGAGAGGTGAGTTGAGCCTCAGTCACACACGAGGTATTTTTCAATTCGTTTTCAAAATCAACTCATATTGCGAGAGGTGAGTTGAGCCTCGGGTCACACGTTGAGGTATTTTTCAATTTTCGTTTTCAAAAAATCAACTCATATTGCGAGAGGTGAGTTGAGCCTCAGTCACACCCGAGGTATTTTCAATTCTGTTTTCAAAAATCAACTCATAATGCGAGAGGTGAGTTGAGCCTCAGTCACACTGAGGTATTTTTTAATTTTCGTTTTCAAAATCAACTCATATTGCGAGAGGTGAGTTGAGCCTCAGTCACACGCCGAGGTGTTTTTCAATTCTGTTTTCAAAAAAAATCAACTCATATTGCGAGAGGTGAGTTGAGCCTCGTCACACGCCGAGGTATTTTTCAATTTTCGTTTTTCAAAATCAATTCATATTATGAGAGGTGAGTTGAGCCTCGGGTCACACGCCGAGGTATTTTTCAATTTTCGTTTTCAAAAAATCAACTCATATTATGAGAGGTGAGTTGAGCCTCAGTCACACGTCGAGGTATTTTTCAATTTCTATTTTCAAAAATCAACTCATATTGCGAGAGGTGAGTTGAGCCTCGAGTCACACCGAGGTATCTTCAATTCGATTTTCAAAATCAACTCACATTGCGAGAGGTGAGTTGAGCCTCGAGTCTGCACACCGAGGTATTTTCAATTTTGTTTTCAAAGATCAACTCATAATCCGAGAAGTGAGTTGAGCTTCGTGTCACATGTCGAGCTATTTTCGATTTCTATTTTCAATAAAGAATAAATATTGGACATCGAACAAAATTTAAGCTTTTAAGTCTTTGCTCTATCCTCATTTCACGTTGATGAGCAAAGAGGCATTAAACACTAAATTTTGTCCAATTAATTATGGGTTTATTTAAAAAATTAAAAAATTTAAAAAATTTAAAAAATTACATTTAACCCCTAAACTTTTTGAAATTACATTTTGGCCCCAAAACTTTTCAAAATTACATTTTACCCTTATCTTTCTTAAAATTACACTTTGGCCTCAACAGTTTCTTGCATTTGCAATCTGGTCCTTCATGGAAAATCTCCAAAATCCGTGGATTTGAGCACCCACTGGATTTTTCGCCACCACCTAAGGATGGCCTCCTTCCCCTAGCCACACGCTACTGCACAAACACACTATAAAAGGGATTTTTTCCCCAAAAATCAAACCCCCAACATAAAAAAAAACCACGAAAAAGAAAGAAAAAGAGAAAGAAAGAGGAAGAAGAAGAAGAAGAAGAAGAAGAAGGGAAGGCCGCACCACCGGAGGAAGAGGCGACGACAACGGTTGGAGAAGAAGAAGAAAAGAAAAGAAGAAGGAAGAAGAAGAAAGAAGAAAGAAAAAGAAAGAAAAAGAAAAGAAGAAAGAAAAGAAGAAAGAAAAGAAAAGAAAGAAAAGAAGAAAAAAAAAAATAAAATAAAACTCGGTCGATCTGACCGACCCGACCATGACCACCCGTCCGACCCACCCACTACCGACCCACCTCCAAAGAATTTCCAATTAGCAAATTATCAAAGAAAAAAAAAAAAAAAAGAAAAGAAAGAAAGAAAAGAAAGAAGAAGAAAAAAGAAAAAGAAAAAGAAGGAGATAGCCCAAAAAAGCGGTCATTAATCCAAGAAATTTATTTTCAAGAGCCCAAAGGCAAGAGCCCAAGAAAGAAGAAGAAAAAGAAAAAAAAAGGAAAAAAGAAAGAAAAAAGAAAAAAAAAAAAAGAAGAAAAAGAGAAAAATGGGTCGTGTATCCCGTTCTTCAAGCCCGTAATTTTGAGCTTTTCGGTAATTTTTTTACCCACTTTTAATTTAATTTGTGTATTTTTGATGACATCTCATTTTAATATTATTGATATTTTTAGCATTTTTATTTTTCAATTGTATTTTATTTTTGTTTTAATGATAATAATTTTAATAAATAAGGCAACGAATCGGTTTAACACTTGTCGTTGATCTCATCGCTATGTTGGGTGAATATCATCGGTTCGTGTTAAATACGATCATACTTTTAAAAAAATTAAAAATCTAAAAAAATTCGTAATTTCAAAAATTTTAATGTTTCAAAATTTTCGTGTTTTCAAAACTTTTTGTGTTTTCAGAAAATTCTCGTATTTTAAGAGTTTCGTGTTTAAATTTCTTTTTTTCGTGTTTTTCAAAAATTTTGATTTTAAAAACTTCTCAAGTTTCAAAAAAAAAATTGTTTTAAAAAAAAATTCTTGTATTTCAAAATTTTAGTGTTTTCAAAAAACTCGTGTTCAAAAATTTCATATTTTCAAAAATCTCGTGTTTTAAAAATTTTTCGTATTTTCAAAATTTCCATGTTTTAAAAAATTTCGTGTTTTCAAAAATTCCATGTTTTCAAAAAAAATTCGTGTTTCAAAAAATTCTCGTGTTTTCAAAGTTTTCGTATTTCTAAAATTTCGTGTTTTCAAAATTTTTGGGTTTTAAAAAAATTTTCGTGTTTTCAAAAATTCTTGGGTTTTAAAAAAATTTCTCGAGTCTTAAAATTCTCGTTTTTTTTAAAAAATTCGTGTCTCAATCGGATCACGATTCAATATTAAATTGAACTTGTATTTTTGAAAATTAAGACAACGCTTTAACGAGATACCAATTTTGGGCGTCATGAGGTGCTAATACCTTCCTCATGCATGAATCCACTCCGAACCCTATTTTTCTGAATTTTGACACAGACTTAAACCAGGCCTTTTTAAGAAAATTTAAAATGATTTTTCTTTAAAAGGGATTTATTAGGTGTCAGAGGTCTGCTTTGAGCAAGACATGTGTTGAGAGGAATCTCGGGACTTTGGAAATGACATGAATGCGACTTGCCTCCGGATTTGTCGAGAATGGTAGAGCAAGAAGAAAAGCATCCGACCCATAAAGAGTCGGTAGAAGCGGTGAACCTAGGAGAGGGCAAGAGGTGAATATTAGAGCTTGTATTATCTGCGAAACCAAAGCGGAACCTCATCGAACTACTCCATGAATTCAAGGATGTGTTCGCATGGTCGTACCAAGATATGCGGACTAAAATCGATATTGCAAAGACAATCGACTTCCCATAAGAGAAGAATGCAAGCCACCCAATAGAAGCTCGGAAGAATGCGACCAGACGTCTTGTTAAAGATAAAAGAAGAAGTCGAGAAACAATTTAATGCCGGGTTCTTACAAGTGGTCAAGTACTTTCGGATTGGGTGGCTAACGTTGTCCCTGTCCCCAAGAAAGACGGAAAGGTACGAATGTGCGTGGACTACGAGACTGAACAAGGCCACCCAGAAGGACAATTTTTTTGCCTTATATCGACACTTTAGTAGACAATACAGCAGGGTATTCGTTATTCTCCTTCATGGATGGTTTTTCGGGGTACAACCAAATAAAAATGCATCCTAAGGACATGGACAAGACAACGTTTATAACCATGTGGGGAACATTTTGCTACAAGGTAATGCCATTTTGGCTAAAAAATACAGGCGCGACATATCAGAGAGCCATGGTAACCTTATTCCATGACATGATGCACAAGAAAATTGAGGTTTACGTCGACGATATGATTGCCAAATCCCGAACTGAAGAAGAGCATGTGCAGGCCTTGAGAAAGTTGCTCTTGAGGCTCAGAAAATTCCAGTTGAAGCTTAACCCGTCAAAATGTACCTTCGGAGCTCGGTCTGGGAAGTTGCTCGGGTTCATAGTCAGTGAAAAGGGATTGAGGTTGACCGGATAAAGTCGAGCCATACAAGAATTACCTCCACCACGCACCCAAAAAAGTTAGAGGTTTCTTAGGAAGGTTGAATTACATCGCTTCGGTTCATTTCACAACCGACCGAGATGTGACCCATATTCTCTCCTCAAGAAACACAACCTGTGCACGTGGGATGAAGAGTGTCAAAAGACCTTGAAAAGGTGAAACAATACTGCCTCGAGCCCCAGATAATCGCCTCAACCGCACAAGCCCTCATCCTTTATCTAACAAGACTTGATAATTCGATGGGATGCGTCTTTGGGTCAACATGATGAATCGGGAAGAAAGAAAAGTAATATACTACCTTAGTAAGAAATTCACCGCATGTGAAATGAGGTACCCGCCAATCGAGAAATTATGTTGTGCCTTGATTTGGACAACTCGAAGGTTGAGGCAATACATGCTGTATCACACAACATGGCTCATCTCAAAGCTAGATCCCCTTAAGTATATGATAGAATCTACCGCCTTGAATGGAAGGATGGCCAGGTGGCAGATCCTGCTTTCTGAATTTGACATCGTTTATGTAAACCAAAAGGAGGTAAAAGGGAGCGCGATAGCAGACTTTCTAGCCAGTAGAGCCCTTGAAGACTATGAGCCCTTGGATTTTGATTTCCTAATGAAGACTTGATGTCGTGGCGAGACATTGAAGAAGGTACCTCAAGACCATCCTTGAAATTAAATTTTGACGGGCATCAAATGCCGTGGGCAATGGAATTAGGCGATCTTGATATCCCCAAAAGGAGACCATTATCCATTCACTTGCAAACTGGATTTCGATTGCACTAATAATATGGCTGAATATGAAGCTTGCATCATGGGGCTCCGCGCTGCTATCGAATACAAAATTAGGGTATTAGAAGTCTATGGAGATTCCGCCCTGGTAATCTATCAACTTAAAGGAGAATGGGAAACCAGGGATCCAAAATTGGTTATCTATAAAAGATTGGCCCAAGAACTTGTCAAAGAGTTCGATGACATCACTTTCAATTACCTGCCCAGGGACGAGAATCAGATGGCCGATACTCTGGCCACCCTAGCTTCCATGGTCCGAATAAATGAAAGTGAAGATATGAAGCCAATACAAATGATCATTCATCAAGACCCAGCCCATTGCTACAATATCGAGGAAGAAGGGAAAACTGGCCCACCATGGTATCACGATATATTGCGGTATGTGAAGAATCATGAGTACCCCGATCAAGCCATTGAGAATGAAAAAAAAACGAGAGAGATTAGCTTTGTGATTACATCTTGGATGGAGAAGTCTTATACAAGAAAAGGAAGGATCAAGTCTTTGCTAAGGTGTGTGGGCGCCACCAAGCTAAGTTAATCCTAGAAGAAGTCCATGAAGGTGTCTGTGGAACTCACGCTAATGGTTTCACAATGGCGGACAAATAATGAGGTTCGGATATTATTGGTCCACCATGGAGGAGATCAGTATCAATTATGCCAAAAATGTCATAAATCTTGGATTTATGGAGACAAGATTCACGCACTTCGTCACCTTTACATGTTATGACTTCATGGCCATTTTCCATGTGGGGCATGGACGTCATTGGGCCAATATCTCCGAAGGCATCGAATGGGCATCGATTCATCTTTGTGGCTATCGACTACTTCACGAAATGGGTAGAGGCTGCCTCATATGCTAATGTCACTAAATCAGCGGTTAGTCGATTTTTGAAGAAGGAAATCATTTGTCGATATGGAATGCCCGAAAGGATCATATCAGACAACGCGCTGAGCTTAAACAATAGCATGATAGTAGGGGTTTGTAGCCAATTCAACATCAAACACCACAATTCGTCACCGTATCACCCAAAAATGAATGGGGCAATGGAAGCAGCCAACAAAAACATCAAAAAGATAGTGGGAAAGATGACTGAGACTTATAGAGACTGGCATGAGAAGTTGTCGTTCGCACTCTATGCTTATCGAACGTCCGTCCGAACCTCTACTGGGGCAACGCCTTTCTCATTGGTCTATGAGATGGAAGCAGTTCTACCTATTGAAGTGGAAATACCTTCTCTTCGAGTATTGTCGGAAGTAAAGCCGGATGAAGCTGAATGGATCCAGGCTCGATATGATCGATTGAACTTAATTGAAAAAAAGAGATTGAGGGCTATCCGTCACGGTCGGATGTACCAAAAGTGAATGATGCGAGCTTACAACAAAAGGTTCGCCTAGGAATTCCACGAAGGGGACCTCGTCTTGAAAAAGATCCTTCCCATACAAAAGGACCACAGAGGAAATGGATGCCAAATCGGGAAGGATCAGTATGTGGTAAAGAAAGCTTTCTCGGAGGTGCTGATTACCGAGATGGACGGAAAAGCTTGCCCAATCCGTGAACTCAGATTCATTAAAAATATTTTGCTTAAAATAGAAGAAGCCAAGGTGAAAACCCGCAAGGGCACTTTGAGACTTCCAAAAAAAAAAACGGAGAGGCCAAGGTGAAAACCATAAAAGGCACTTTGAGACCAAAGGGCTTTTGAGTTGAAAACCGAAAAGGCGGCTCAAATTTTGAATGGACACGTCGCGATCTCGCAGCGCCATAATCAACGAAGAGGAAGTACGTTGCATATCGGGCATCGACAAAATACTTGAGTCTTCTAAACACATGACAGCTCGGGCGCTTTTCTTGAAGTTTGTGTATAGCAACCCAATTGGCGATGTCTAGGCGCTTGATCCATGTTGTTATCTTACCATTTTTGGGTTATTTTCTCGTAAAAGGGATATGTCCCAAATCAATTTTCTTTGTTTGAAATAATTCATTTTGAAACCAACTTATCATTATCCACCATTAACATGTCGCATTAAAACAAATTGATGAACTAACGATTTCACAAAGGGAAGTTCCACGTATCACTTTGAAAATCTCTAGATCAAACAGGAAGCCAAAACAAAACATTTGTTTAGAACTTCCATGAACACAAGATGAAGACATTGGAGAAAAGGGGCCTTAATAAAGACTATTTCTATGAAGTTCCTCGCCCGATTCAGTAATTGTGGCAAGGGCAAATAATGTTGCTTGGTCACTTTAAAAAGTAAGACAGGCCAATTTTCGATAAGGAAATATTCAAAAACCTTAAATGGTTGAGAGTTGAACAAACCAAGTCGAACATTCTTCAAATAGGAGTTGTGACTCCCAGGAAAGACAGTAGAAGTCAAGAGCAGACACATGTTCTAAGGCCTAAAATAGGCTTGAAATTTTCACGAGGGCAAGCCATTCATGCAAAACAGTCACTAAGAGGGAAGCGAAGATAAAACCTTGATGCAAACAAAGAGTGATAACACCTTAAATAGGAATCATACTCATAACATTCGACTCATCATACTCATGGCATCCTAATCATTAGGCATAAGTATGTATTTATTCTCTGAGTTACGTCCTCAAGAAGGACGAGACGGTTGAAGCGATCTCGCCTCCTTGAGTACGCATGGGAGCGAGATCAAAAGCGATTTGACGTTCACGAAGTTGCGAAGCGGATCAAAGACTCGGTTTGGTGACCCTTGAGTTTGCAGGGATCAGGTCGAAGATAGCAGATTTGACCTTCTTGAAGTTGCAAGAAGCAGATCGAAGATAACATATTTGACATTCCCGAAATTCTGGAGGCGGATCGAAGACATCGATCGGTGATCCTTGAGTTTGCAAGGATCGATTGAAGAAAGCGATTTGACGTTCACGAAGTTGCGGAAGCGGATCAAAGATTCGATCGGTGACCCCGAGTTTGCGGGATCAGATCGAAGATAGCAGATTTGACCTTCTTGAAGTTGCAAGAAGCAGATCTAAGATAACAGATTTGACATTCCTGAAGTTGCAGGAAGCAGATCAAAGATTCAGTCTGGTGATCCTTGAGTTTGCAAGGATCAGATTGAAAGAAGCAGATTTGACATTCCTGAAGTTGCAGGAAGCAGATCAAAGATTCAGTCTGGCGACCCTTGAGTTTGTAGGGATCAGATCAAAGATAACAGATTTGTCCTTCTTGAAGTTGCAAGAAGCAGATTGAAGAAAGCGATTTGCGTTCTGAAGTTGCGAAGCGGTCAAAGATTCATCTGTGACCCTTGAGTTTGTAAGGATCGATTGAAGATAGCGGTTTAGACATTCCCAAATTTGCAAAAGCGGATCGAAAAATAAACAAGTCACATCCCATTGAAGTCGCAAAGAAGAGCGGATCGGAACCACATAGCGGTGAAGTAGATCAAGCAACAAGATGCGGTGGCGTAAACAACGCTACTTGAAGAAAAGCACGAGAGGCGAGGACGTACGAGGCCGGGCAACATTGGGCTTCTTTAAGTCTTTGCTCCATTATCGTTACACGACAATGAGCAAAGAGGGGCAGCTGTAGAGCCCAATTATTGCCCGGCCCAATTACTAAAATAAACCCAACAAACAAAACTAAAACCCAATTACATGCCCAAAATAAAAACCAAACCCAAAATAAAACCCAATCTACCAAGCCCAACACCCATTAGCCCAATAGCCTAAACACCAACTTAGGGTTCCAGGAACCCTAAGAAACCTAGGTGCCGCCGCCCCACCTAACCACAGCCACCTACCCCCACCTGCCTCTGACCCTTCACACCCTCCAAGCCCATGGCAGCAGCCTCATCCAGACACACTCCCAATCGACTCCCCATGCCCCGCAAGAGAAAAGACCACACAATGATGAAACAAGGGCGTGAAGAACAAATAAAAAAAAACATGTATTTCGGCTATAAAGAGGCGAAAAATAACTTTAAAGGGATTTTTTTCCTTCTCCGAAATCAAAAAACAACGAGAAAGATTTAAGCAAAAGTTTTGTTTTATTATTATTTTCTTTTGAAATATACCAAAAAAGAGGAACTTCAAGGCATAAAAAAGAGAGCAGATCCAAAACGTGAGAAAAAAACGCAAAGATTCGTCAAAAGAAAAAAAAAGAAACGAAGGTGACTTCTTTTTTGAAGATTGTTTTTCTTAAAATTTACATAAATTTGTTACTAAATATACATAGTTAAAAATAAAAAACAAAAAAAAATCAAGTTTTACCTTTTCCTACCACTGGGTGGTGGTAGAACTCGGTCTTGTGACGGTCGGTGGCCCCCCGCTGAAATTCCCCACTGCAGAGGAAAAAGAGAAGCAAAATCAGTTTTTTTTTTTAGGAATGGAGAGAAATGAAATTTTTGAAAAAAAAATTGATTTTATAGCCAAATCAAAACGACGTCGTTTTGGCCGGCGTCCAAAAGCCCCAAAACGACGTTGTTTTGCCCATCCGACCCGAATCCGACCCGCCTACCCGAGGATCCGCGTGTTTTGCCAAAAATGGTCTATTTGCGCGCGCGGTCCCTCCGCATTTTTATAATTTTGCGATCAAGTCTTTGTAATTAAATTTAGCTCAATAATTTACCCTGATTTGCGATTAGGTCCCTTTTTGCTGCTGTGCGTTTTGGCAAAAGGGGTTAATTGTCGTTTCGGTCCCCCTTCCTTTCACGCGCATACAAATAGCCCCCCTTTCTTTTACTTATTTTCGAATTGACCCCAAAACTTTTATTTTTAATGTAATTCAATCTTGTTTTAATTATAGTGCCATATTTTTAATCTTTTGTTATTGCATTATTGCTATTACCCTTATTATATTTTTTTTGTATATGTTTTATTGTCATTTTGACCTTATTTATTATTATTATTGGTTATTATTATTATTTTGTTATTATTTTGTCTCATGTTTTATTGTTATTATTATTACTCGTTATCTTGATTATAAATTTGGTATTATTGGTTCACTATCATTACTTACTATCACGATTGTATATGTCATTATTTTATTCTATTTTATTTTATTTCTTTATCGTGATTAAGATTATTATCTTATGCATTATTATTATGTGTTGATTTCATTGTTATTATTGCTATCTGTTTTATCATTATTCTCATTACTATTATTTTTATGTATGTATATTAGTTTATTTATTTTATATGTATTATTTTTGTTAGTATCTATCTTTTTTATATCGTTATTATTTTATTTTCATTTCAAGTATCATCTTTATTATCTTGTCATCGTTATTTTACTTATTTATTTATTATTTCAATTTTTATTACTACTTTGTATTATTATAATATCATTATTATTATTACTATCATTTGTATTTTTATTATAATATTCACATCCATATTTATTATCTTTGATTTATATCATATTTTTTAACAAAACATCATTCGTAAGATTATCGTATTTCATCTAAAAATTTCAAAATGAGGCAATGTTTTGGTATTTAGAAACTCGAGAAATAGTGCCCTAACGTCTTTGGGTTGCGATTTTCGTTTGACTAAATAACTTAACATCCTTTTTACAAAGCTTTGCGAATCACGAGATGACTTTGGTTACGAAAGATTAAAACATCGTGTCCTAACGTGCTGGATGTGATGTTTATATCTTTTCGGGACAAAGAAATTTCAAATTTTGACTCAAGCTTTTTCTCAAATTCAATCCCATACGATGCGTTTTTGTAAAATTACTATACTCCACTTAAAGATTTTGAGATAAAGGCAATGTTTTGTATTTAGGAACTCGGGAATAGTGCCCTAACGTCTTTGAGTTACGATTTTCCGTTTGACTAAATAACTCAACATCCTTTGATAAACTTCAGAAAATCATGAGATATTCTTGATTACGAAGGTTTAGAATATCATGTCCTAACGTCATTGGATGTGATGTTCGTACCCTCTCGAACCAAGATATCTCAAAATATCAATACTTTTTAAAAGACCCGTATTTTAAAACTCTTTCAAACCTCCGACGCTAAGACACTAATTAATCATTTTGGTACCAATTTTGGGCGTATCGAGGGTGCTAACCCTTCCTCGAGCGTAACCGACTCCCGAACCCGATTTTTTTTTAAAAAACTTCGCGGACCAAAAACACTGTTTTAGTAAAGCAAAATGTTTTACTAAAATAAAGGTGATCCGATCACACCAAATAATGGTCGGTGGCGACTCCCGTTTTATTACTATTTACAAAACCAAAGTCGAACCCCTTTTTGTCGTTTTCCAAAAAAAAAACGGTTACGACAACCAGGAGCAGTTACCTAGCGACTGATACCATGAAAGAGTAATGGATATAATTGATGTATTATTCAATAGAATGAAAAATCCCCCTCAACAAGCCTTGATACAGAGGTTATATAGACAACCATGCCTAACAGATAGTTTGTTAGCTTATAACAGAATGCTTCTGTTAGCTCATAACAGAATGCTAACTACTATTTTATCACATGTATATTATACTATAACACTAAAGATCAAACGAAACTCGACTAGTGGTGATAATAGAAATGGCATGGTTAAATTCCGGTGGAAGTCCATTTATAAGGGTCGATTGATGCTCTTTCATGGAAACACAATGACCGCAACTCTCCAAACAATCGCAAATATGCTTAATTCCAGCCAAATAAGCAGACATGGAAAGATCAACTTTCTTGAAGTTATGTAAAAGGGAACGATACCGCATACCTTTGGTGGTAGATTGTGTGCCAAAGATTTTGGACAGCGCTTCCCAAAGAGTAAACATCGACGACAAACTGCCAATCAACTGATTGTGGAAAGACGTACTCACAGTGGAGAGTAGCCAAGCCGAGAGTGTCGAGTCTTGCTGTTCATACTGAGCAAATGTTGGATTTTCAACCAAATGACTAGTGGCATCATTGATCATGCGAGGTGGGACAGGGACAGAGCCATCAATGTATTGTTGCAGATGATGAGTTTTGAGGACAAGCAACACATGTTGCTTCCAAGCCAAAAAAATTGTTGTCATCAACAAGAGTTGTTACCTTCTGAGTAGTGGACGCAACAGGATTAAAACACCTCCCAGTTGGAAAATTGAAGGAACCTACAGATTCCATCGCTGGAAGCAAGAAAAGAGAAAAAAAAAGAAAAAAAAGAAGAAAAACCTACACTGATACCATAACAGAAACAAGAAATAAAGTAGAAGAATCTTTGATTCATGACATTTGAGGTACAATGAGTGTGCTTTTATACATTGATTAAAATAACAAGGCAATAACTATAGAATAACTAACTAATAGAAGAATGAACTAATTAATTGGAAGTAGTTAACCTGTTTAAGTAGTTATTGTTGATAGGTAGAGAGGGGAAAAGGCCCATAATTAGTATTAAATTGATAAATTTTATAAATATCAAAGGCTAAATTTATTTATTTTTAAATTGGGACTAAATTGGTAGAAGGTATAAATATTGAAAGGCTAAATTTATTATTAGACCAATAATAAAGGCCACGTCAAACTTCCGACTACAAAATCTAATTTCAAAAATTTAAAACTAAATCGGAAAAACTTTTATTATTGGGAGACCAAAATAGAAACTCGATAATGGAGTGATCATTATGTAGTTTATCTGAAAAATAAACGATCACATCACCGAGCTATTTCAGATTTAATAAAAAGTAACTAAAAACAAATTCGAAAAGTTTATTAATTGAATTATATTTTCTAATAATTTATTGACCAAAACAAAAACACTGACTAATTTGTATATCTACATGTAAAAACCCTATCATTTTTAATTATTATCAAACTGACAATTATATCGCAATCAGGTATAAAAGGATACATTTTCTCCAAAGTGAAAGAAAAACATAATATTAGAAAAAATTATTTGATTCATTGTGAATGGAGTTTTAAACTTTAGGATTGATATAATGGTATAATAAAACATTAAAAGAATATATATTTAAAAAGAAAATATATGTCATTTATTTTGTGCACTACTAATCTACTTTTTTTTTATTCCACACAACCTTAAAAGTTCAAAGTAATTGTCTTTTTTTTTAATATTTTCATCTCCCGGAATGTTGCCTGACAAAAATAATTAAATAAATAAATACGGTACAAATTGTGACAAACTTCGCACCAAAAGTGATTTTGTTTTTCTTTTTACGTTGCAGCCACTTGCTGCTCCTGCAATGGTAGTGGAATGGCAGGCCTCCAACTTGTACCGTCTGGAGAATCCATAAGAGCAATTCCAACAACAGCTAAATCTTTTCTAATTGCATCTGATTTTCGTAGTCTTTGTTCTTTCTTGCCTCGCTTCTTTCCTCTATTTTCTGCAAAATTTTGTCTTCGGTTAACTTCGCCCGCTTCAGTGCCATTTCTCTCAGCTGCTGCAGTGCCTGCAGATTCAAAATATAAGCCAATAGCATATGGTTACATAAAGGAATTGCATCAACAACATCCATGTGAAATTGTGTAAACTGATTGGCTAACAGAAGAAGATTCTACTTTATTGAAAGCAGTCTTTACCTCAGAGTAACTTGTTGGCATCAGCCCCAGCACATTAGAACATCCCTAATTATCTTTTCTAAAGCAGCCACCGATTCTATCCGCATTGCCTGCTTCTTCCCCTGAAAGGATTCCTTATATCAATTCTAAAGAATAACTGGCCCCTAATTCAGAAGGACTCAACAGTTCAATATGGGTTCATCTTCCATTCATCCCTGGAATGGCTCAGGTTGTGGATAGTAATTTATGATTCTGTGTTTGGGGCCATGCTTTGCTTATGGTTAAACTACAGATAAGCTGTTTGAAATTGAACATAAATGCACAAAATTAATCATCTTAAAACCTGATACCTTACGAGTATGTAGTAGATCATTGATGGTTTTCAATGGGTCAGATAATGCTGCCAAAACAACTGGAGTAAGGAGATCATCAGACATGGAAGTCGAAAAGTCGTTATGGAACTTGTTGATGACATTCAAAGTCTCAGGCGGAATGGACTCCTGAAGCCCTTTGTCATGCTGGCTCAGAACATTTTCACAATCGTGTAGTGTCTGCAGCCAATTGGAAAACATTTCAAATGACAGAGCAGGAAATAAGCTTTCATCAAATAGTAATCAACAGAATGGATCATATCAAAGATGCTAAACTAGTTCCCAGTGTTGTTTTGTACATAAGCCTATTGTCGCAGATCATTCAACATCAGTTTTAATGAAGTTGCTGCCTGTATCAGTTCTGAAATTTATGCATCTCCAAAAGGAAAAGCTGTATCGGAAACTAAAAGACAAAGTAACACCAGCTGTATAAACTGTGGCAGATTAAACTAGACAGCAATAAAAAACCACTCAGGGAAGGAATATGATTGACTTGTACAGCTTATATTTTTGCACACTTAAATACACACATGCATGCATAGAGAGCAAAGAAGAGACTCTGCTACCTGATAAATGTAGAAAATACGTTCTGAAGCACTTTCAAGTAGCACATCAGAGTAGTTGATTGGAGATCGATAGTGGGTTCCCATTAAGAAAAGTCTCAAAGCCAATGGATGATAAAGATCTATAACCTGAGAAACAGTGAAAAAGGCTAGCAACATAAGGATCCTAACAAAGTTATTATTTACTTAAAGGAAATAGTAAGTGTCAAAGAAGATCACCACAAACCTACCTCCCTAATTGTGAAGAAGTTTCCTAGCGATTTGGACATTTTCTCAGAATCAACAGTGACAAAGCCATTGTGTATCCAGTAGCTTACATTGCTCTGTTTGCATGCAGCACAACTTTGAGCAATTTCATTTTCATGGTGAGGAAACACAAGGTCCATCCCTCCACCATGTATATCAAAAGAGTAACCCAAATAAGCAGCACTCATGGCACTGCACTCAATATGCCATCCAGGTCTTCCCGGCCCCCATGGACTCTCCCAAAAGGGCTCCCCTTCTTTTGCGGACTGCAAAAATTCAAATGATATTAAAGAAAAGAAAAATACTATGTCAAGTTGAAAATTATAACAAAGCGAGCTTGGTGGTAAGCATAAGTATAACATACAGGATTCCTATCTAAAGTATAAAATTGGCAAAGTTGACATAAATTCAAGATAAAGAATAATAATTAGGCTCAATTGAATCACTAGTTGATTATAATTTTTAAGCATGTATTGCCAAAGATTTTTTAGATACCAACCTTGAAGATGTTTTTGGGATATACCAATTTCGCAAAACTGAAATTTAGAATAAAAACAAGAAAAAATTGCATTTAGAAGTAATATTTACTTATTATCTCATGGCATGAAACCATTTAACATCTCCCACCAAAATTTACAAGTAC
The DNA here is from genome assembly GCA_025506655.1 of Gossypium rotundifolium. Classification (NCBI taxonomy): domain Eukaryota; kingdom Viridiplantae; phylum Streptophyta; class Magnoliopsida; order Malvales; family Malvaceae; genus Gossypium; species Gossypium rotundifolium. The sequence goes on from CP106731.1 coordinate 102,970,010, forward strand.
CATTTAGGATACAATGGGCTGCTTGATCCGTCCTACTCTTTAACAACGTAGGTTGAGTATCAATCTCCCAAAGTTCACAATTTATCCATACCCGGTTGGGTGCAAATAATGAAGTGAAACTACATCTTAATCTACGCAGAGTCAGGTACGTTATGTGATAGAACGTATTTTCCACTTCTGATGATAGTATATTATAAATGCATGACACAAATCACATTATTTCTTATAAAGCTTGCCTTCCATAATGCAAAATCAGCTGGATTTCTCTTCCTTGAGTCAACAGCAACACGCTCCCCAGCTCGATTATCTTCTAATTTCCGACCAGATAACTGGCCATACTCTGGAAAGTTTTCCACCGAGAAGAAAACATCACCTTCAACTCTGTAGGCATACCCGTTATCAACAATCTGTTCAAGGTCAATTGTAGATTAAAAGAAAATTCAGCTAAAGCATAACTCAAACGGAACTTTGTGTTAAGTAAAAATGTCTAATTGAGATTGTGAGGCGTTGGTGAAACAGGTCAATTGTAGTACTTATGTTACAAACAAAGGTTCTAATCTATAACAAATGTAAGATTCACATTCCAAAATATAACATACATGATTTTTTCCCTCCTTCCCTAGAAAACTTCCTTCTTTCTTAAAAATTAGCAAATAACTAACATAAAGAACATGAAATGATAACAAAATTATGAATTATGTTCGATACTACTATAATAAACAATGTTACACCATGAATTTAGAACAAGATGTATTACTGAGTATTTACATCATTCCCAGCACTTTTAAGTGTTTCAAGGACACCTGTCATTAGGCAATATGCAAACAATGCAATGTAAAATTATTACAGATAACAACTTCCATAAGCGTTACCAGTATACCATGCCAAAGAAAAAAATTAATTGCCAATGTGTAAGAAAACATACAATCAATCAATCATTAGTCCAGAAACTACCTGCTTGATCATGTCAATGATATGAGGCATGTGATCTGACACACGAGGTTCCACAGAGGGGGGCAGACATTGAAGATGCACCATATCTTGAATGAACTCATCACAGTATCGTCTGCTCAAACTGATCGGATCCTCCGCCAATTCATTTGCTCTAGCAATTATCTACAGAATTTTAGAAAGTGCAGACTCAGCTATCCTGTCATATCAATTAAAAGAAAACAGTCGGCATTCAAATATAAAGGTGAAGGAAAAGAAAATAACTTGAAAGATGTTTTTGCAAGCAGTGGCAATTCAAGATGAAAAATCACATGAACTTTTGTCATGCAAATTAGCAATAACAACAAAAATCTAAACTCATTTGTTACTTAAAAATATCTACCAAAGAAATGGAATGCCCTCTAAAAATTGAAAAACCCTTTTCTTATTACTTTTACTGAAAAACATCCAAATATAAAAGCAAGCAACATTTTGAACTTAAAAAACAAATAAGTTTACCTTTATATAGAATAATTATGTTAAAATAAACAATTTTACCTTTACCTTCATTCTTTCAAAAGCATTTTAATAAAGGAATAGTAAAAGTAACAAACTCAAACTTAAGGTTTACAGACACTACATTCAACAATCATACACACACACTAAAACAAGCCAACCTCATATTTGTCAAAGGGCAAAAATTTGAAGCTAAAAAGTACAAAGTGCTATGTGAGTGTGTGATATACATACAAATACATGTAGCGTGTGTAAACTGACCTTGTCATCAACATCGGTGAAATTCCGAACATAGCAAACTTCATAGCCCAAATGCTTAAGATATCTGCCTAATTCCACAATTTCAAATCATTAAAAAAAATCAAATTTCTAATTAGTACTCATGGTCTCAATCCAATCACAATAAAATTGAAAGTTTTACTAAATCAATTTGGAAAGACAGAGAAGGAAGACCTGTAAAGAACATCGAAAGTTACATAGACACGAGCATGCCCAATGTGGCTGAGATCGTAAGCGGTGACACCGCAAACGTACATCCCACTTTATCTTCAACTTTGGGCTTAAACAATTCTTTCTTTTACTCATCGTATTGTGCAGCCACAGCTCCGATGATGGACTGCCAGGCTGTCGATTGCCGTCCATTTTGTCCAATGTTGTGCCATTGATTAACGGCTGTGATGATGGACTCAACGAGCTGAAACAACGACGGATTGGATTTCTACGTTTTGGGTTATTGAAAGAGTGAGTCCTGAGTTGGACCGAGTGGAGTGATTTGGGAAACGAAGAAAATCGGATGGAGAAGAGAGGTTTGTAGCACTTCAGGAGAGTGCCCATTAGCTAATTGCTCTACTTCGAGGTTTCTGGGGCTGAGTTTTTCTTGTTATCTACAGAGCTGTTAGGGTATATAACACTCGCACCGAATCATTTGTATTATACCTCCTCAAACGCACCGTTTCAATGTCCGTTATTTCTGAAAATGAAACCAGTGGTTACACAGGTTACATCATCTATTTTCGTTTAAGGTCAAAAAATTAGTTATCTTTTATTAATCATTTAATTTTAAAAGTTACAATATAAGTTAAATTATTCAAAATTTTTTATTTAAGTCACTAAACCATTAAAATTATTATTGTATAGTCTTTTTTTATTTTCATCACCTACACCAATCGTTATAGTTCAATTTTTTTTTTTTATAAAACAGTTTTTAACGTTATGAAACTACGATCCAAAATTCAAAAATTTTTCTTATTCAATTTCCTACACTGATCGTCAGATTAACTTAGATCTAAGGTATATTTTTCTACTCATTGATGAATATTGATCTACTATACCGATCACCAAATCGTTACTCAGAGTTTACTAGCCGAACTTTTTTACAAAACTTAACAGTTTAGTAACTTAAATAAAAACTTTCAAATAGTTCAATTACCATTTTGTAACTTTTTAAAGTTACGTAACTAAATATACTTACTAATAATTTAGTGATCTTGGGTTTGATGGTTATAAAATAAAAGAGTAAACTACAAAATAATCTCTTATATGTATGATTTAAATTATATTTTGATTATTAAATTTTAAATTATTACGTTTTAGTTACCAATATTATCGATTTATAATGTTTTAATCATTGTGTCATTACTCTGTTAACAATTTTACGAAAGAGTAATGTGGCTGTTATCTATAATTTTATTATTTTTTCTTTTCTCTTCCTTTCAAATCAACTTTCCTTTTCTTTTCTCTTCTTCATCTTCTCTTTTCCTTCATTAAAATTCCACCTGTTGATTCTTCAATGTTTAACAAGCTAAAACCATTATTCTCCATCAACATCTTCATCATCATCAACAACACCTCCCTTAGAATCTTGCTTACCTAAACAATGGCATGATAGCTTAAACTTCTAAAGTGTCATTATAAGGTTGAGAAAATGATTCTTCAGAATTTTCTTGGATTCAAACACTTAAAACTATCCAACAACTTAATAATAAGTTTTATTTTGCTCACATTCTTCATGTGGGTTCAGTAGAGCTGATAGCATGGGTGAAACTAGGGGCTAGCAGGGAGCATTTTAAAATTTTAAATTAATGAAGATAAAATTACACTTTAGTCCCTAAAATAATAAAAATTTAATTTAATCATTTTAAAATTATAAAGATAAAAGCTATTAAAATGGTAAAATTATATTTCTACTATTATAAAAATTATAATTTAATTTCGATCTTTCCTCAAAAAACTTTCTGATTTCGTCCCTAACTAATAGCATTATGTTATTTCAATTTTATTGTTGCAATTGAGTATTGGATAATTATTACTGTTGTGATTCATTGAGTTATGTTTCACTTGATCAATTCAAGAAATTGATTGGCTATAAATAGCCCAGTTCACGTTTAATGATGTAAGCTTGAGAAAAGTAGAATAAAGAAAGAAAATCCAACTATTCTTTTTTCTTCCTCGCGACGTTCACTCATCTTCTTCATTTGTGACTCTTTTTTCTTGTTTTTCATCGGTCTCTTGCTCTTGTTATCAACTCTATACCATATTCCTTCACTTAACATTAACAAGTGTGATAGAGAAACAAATTTGAGTACTAAAGGAATCCAACAATAATAGACTCAATTAGGATGGTATGATCGAAGAAAACTTTCAATAAACCATCGCATTTGAAAAACCTTTTAAACTTAAAATGATAATTTCAACACTAGCTAACACACTGATTGAAGATTAAAAATATAAAATATCACCACTCTCAATTACCTCACAGAAATAGAAAGTGTTTAAGGATGTTTAATTGTTGTGAAAATCCACCAAGAACAAGTAAATAAAGGAAAGTTATCGAAAGAACAAATTTTGATTCCTATATATATATATATATATTTCTTTTCATTTACATTCTTAACCTTTATATAGGTTATTTGGGACATCCCCAAACATAAAAATTTAAAGGCTAAGTTTTTGTTTTAATAATTACATTAATGATTAAGGACCAAATACATGTATCTAACCCTTAATTCATGTATGATTTCAAAATTCATGCTTTAATTAACTAAAAAATGTACTTAATGCACATTCATTCATTCATGCATTAATTCTTAATTCATGTCTCATACTTATTTAATGAAAGCATAGAATTTATTAAATGAGTTCAAAAGTCTTTAAGAATCTTTTGCCTGAATTAGGTTACTATGTTGTTGTTCATTAAGCTTTTAAAGTAGTAGTGAGCATTCGATCGAATTGAATAAAAAATATTTTGAGTTAATCGAGTTGACAGGTCCTATTTTATCATCTTAACTTGATTTTAATTTTTTTCGAATCGAGTCGAGTGAAATGAAATTCGAGTCGAGTTGAATCGAGCTGAATTGTTCGAGTTAATTTAAAAAATTAAATATGTCAAATTAAAATCTTATCAGAGTATAACTAATTACATGTTAGAGCACATAAATTTGAAACCATATATATTTAAAACTTTTTCAAAACAAAATAATAAAAAAATAAACTTGAACCATTAATTAACTTATTTAGTTCCTAAAATTATTATTTTAGAAAACTTTTAAAATTTTAAATTTCTTTAAATATTCTTTAGAATCTTTTAAATTTTTTAAAGATATAAATTTTGGAATTTTTATAAATATTTTAAATTTTGAAAATTATTTAGAATTTTTGTAATTTTTGTTGATAGAGAAACTAATTTTCTTATTTTCAAAACTAACATGGACCAAAAGGGCATTTACACCAATTCATTATTCGAGTTATTCGAATTGTAAAGTTCAACCCAACTCAAACTCGAAACTTGAATTACTTATTCGAGTTTACTCGAATAATTAGAACAACTCGATTCGATTAACTCGAAATTTAAAAAAAAAATTGTCTAATCAAATCAAATTAAATCAAGTTTTACTCACACCTATTTCAAAGCCCAAAATATTTTCAATTTGGCCCAAAGTAGCCAGTTACTCGATAGATGCTCCTGCATCAATCCCTTCTAGTTGGGAGAATTGATCTTCATCTCCCAGATGAACGTCATAATAAGGTGTTAAATCTAAAACGTTAAAAACAAAATCTTTTGGAAGGGTAATCTTATAGGCATTTTCTCTATCCCTTTCAAGAATTCTAAAGGGTCCTTTAGCCCTAGGTTGTAACTTGGACTTTATTTTGCTTGGAAATCTTTCTTTCCTCAAATGAATCTACACTAATCTCTTTCTTTAAAAGCAACTCGCCTTTGATGCTTCTTTGCTTGATTTTTATACTATTCATTATGCTTCAAAATATTTTGCCTTACCTCCTCATGTTGCTTCTTCAAAAGCTTAACCTCTCATCAGCTTCCTTATTGAATTCTTTCTTTACTGGAAGATAATTCAACTCGAATGGACTTAATAGATTTATCTCATAAACAACGTCAAAGGGGTTGAATTGAGTTGTTCAACTTTTGGAAGAATTATAAGCGAATTCAACTTGTGCAAAAGTAAATGTCATTCATTGAGATTATTCTCGATCAAGCTCTTAAGGATGTTTCCCAAGCTCGGGGTGGCGTTTGATCAAATTGAGTGAAAAACATTTTGAGCTAGTCGAGTTGGCATGTCCTATTTTATCATTTTAACTCGATTTGAATTTTTTCCGAATCGAGACAAGTAAAATAAAATTCAAATCGAATCGAGTGAAATTGTTCTAGTTAAATTAAAAAAGTTAAACATGCCAAAAAAATTGTGTTACAATATAACTAATTCCATATTAAAGCACATAAATTTGAAGTCATGTATATTTTAGAACTCTTTCAAAGCAAAACAAGAGAAAAATAGAATACTTTAGTATGATAAATGTAACACCACATACCTGACCCGATCGCCGAGTCCGAGTTATGAAATGTCACGATCATTACCAGTGAAACTAACATTATTTAATCATTGTACGATCATTCATACATGCAATTGAATATAAATCATTCTTGAGCCCCACACAAGCTTACGAAAGCTCTTTTGTTAATCTAAGGGTAGTTTATGATCAAATTGTAAAGTTTTCAAAGTTTTGGATCGACGTCGCGACTTCATAACCTCTAGGTCGTGACGTCACTCACTGTCAACCCATGTTGCGACGTCGAAATGTCGAGGTTGCGACTTTGCCTTGTATTGGCAACTTAGCACTTTGGTACCTATTCATTTGCTTTCAAACCAACCTTCACATTATATTTACCAACCATTTACAAGAGTAATGCTATTAAACATGCCCATTTAAACCGATCCAAGTATGTAAACATCTAAAAACCTTCAAACTTATACAATTCAATCAATCAACTAGAAGGCATTTTCAAATTCAATCCAACTAAATATATTCAAAACACATCATTTGTAATAGCCCAAATTTCAACGATGTTGAAAATAGTGGTTCGAGACCACCAAATCCAAAAAATGAACTCGTAGATTATATTATTTAATATTTACGAGCCAAATGTAGCTTTTAAAAGATTTTTTCAAATAGTAAATTGTGTTTTATAAAGATTTATTTGGTCAAGAAATTGAGAAAAAGAGGTATCGAGATTTCGGTGTTATAAACCGAGTCATAAATATTTTTATAAATATTTACGAAATGTCAATAAGGTAGTTTTGAATTTTTTAGAAAATTTTGACGTTTGGGTGGTTAATTAAATAAAAAGGATTAAATTGAAAAAGGTGCAAAAGTCACTAGAAGGATTAAAAAGCTTAATTGTCAAATGAGGAAGGACCTAAAGTGCAAATAAGCCCAAAGGAGATATTTTGGGCGGTAATAGCTTAGAAAAATCAGGAAATGGGTGAAATAAGGGCAAATTAGAAAATTGCCAAAATTAGCTAAATAAAAATGGGACCAAATTGGAATATCTAGAAGTCTCTTCATTTCTCTTCATTTTCATCAGCTTAAAAACAACCATGGAAGAAGGTTCAAGTGGTTTTCATACTCTAGCTTCATGTAAGTTTAATTCTTGCTTTATCCTTGAAATTTCTATGTTTTTGGACTTTTACAATTGAGTCCAACTTACTATGTCATTAGTTTTTGATTCTATGGATAATTTTTAAAGTTTCTATGGATGAGTGCTGGAATAATATGATGAATAAATATATAATTTAAGCTTTAATTTTGATATATGATGATTTTATCAAGTAAATTTGATGGAAATTTGTTTTAGGACCTAATTGTAAAAGAGTTTGGAATTAAGGTCTAATGCAAAAGTTCTGATTTTCAAGGGTTATGAAGTAGTTTAAAATGATAGAATAAAGTATTAATTGACAAAAATTAGCCCAATTGAGGGGTTAATTGGATAAGGACTGAATTGTATGAACTATGAAATTTGGGGCAAAATGGAAATCAACACTTTGCACTAAAATAGTTTTGGACAGTAGCAGTAGTCTAACTTTTAAAAATCACCAAAAATTGTAGAAATCGAATTAGAGGATGAATAAAATATGAAATTAAATATTGTTGAGTCTAGTTTCTTATATAAGAAGCGGCGGTGTAAGAAATGGAATTGTAAATCTGAGATATAATAGGTTTTGTGAGACAAGGTCAGAATGATTTTGGGTTCCCCTGTTCTGACTTTGGAAAATCATAAAAATTGGAGAAAAATAATTATGGGCTTAAATTTATATTTTTAAAATTCTGAATGAGTCTATTTTCAAGAGAAACAAACGGAAACATCATCCGAATCCCGTATGAGGAGATAATTAATTTTTAGTGAAGAAGGGTCGGAACTGTCAGACAGCAGAACATGGGTGAATTTAAAGAATAAACTGTACTTATTGGATAAACCAAAAATTCTGAAAATTTTATGGTAAGAAGATATGTGAGTCTAGTTTCAGGGAAAATTAGCGGATCTTAATTTGGAGTCCTTTAGCTCAAGATAAAAATAATTTAGTGACTGTGACATGGATGAACAACTTGAATATTCACATAAATAAATAGTGAAAAATTATAGATAATGTTACTTACAAATGTGTTATTTATACTAAGAATGTGGAATGGAGAGGAGGAGGAGGAAAATATATGAATGACTTATGCATAAATTGATCACATGCCCGATTATAATCGATAAACATTGAATTAGATATGATATAATGTTTTATTTCAAATATTTATTATGAAACTAAGATTATCGCTATGGTATAAAAATTGAATTGTAAGTTCGTGTAACTTGAATTATATTCTTAAATGCTTGAAACATATTTTTATTGATGTGAATATGATTTGGATGTTTATTGTATGATAATTGATGAAGTATTGATATTCTTGATGAAAATGGAAAATAAATCCCGGTTGAAGGAAAGGAAATTTTAATGGATCTCTAAAAAAATTGACGGTAAAAAGGATCTAGCCCAGACGGGTGATCCTGATATAAGCCCTTCGAAGAATATGTGTGAAATGGATTTAGCCCGGACGAATAATCCAAAGTAAATGTGAGTCTGGATTTAGCTTGGACTGGTAATCTAGACAAAGCTCTATAGAGTATTTGCCATTGCAGAGGATTTAGCCTGGGCTGGTAATCCCGCTGTAAGAAATGAGGTTCACGGGAGTGTGCTCTCTTCTGAGGATTTAGCTTTGGACCGTAATCTCTTTGTAAGAAATGAGGTTCATGAAGTGTGCTCTTTTACTGGGATTTAGCCTGGATAGTAAACTTCTTTGTAAGAAATGAGGTTCGCGAGAATGTGCTCTCTGAAAATGACTTATATATATATGAGTACGAATTGACGGTTAGTAAGATTGTACACCATGAGTGTACTACATGAAATCCATCGAAATTGTGATTAATTCAACGGGATAAATATGGAAAACGGTACATACATGGAATTATGAAATTGGTGAGCGTATTTACAAGAATTTGTCATTTGAAATTGTGATTGACAGGAAGAAATAGTGAATTGCATACTTATGTATGGTTACAAGTATTTATCTGAAATACAAGAAAATGATGGTTATTGATGGAGACACGAGACTATGATATATGAACATGGAATATGTTTGATAAATATGTTCATTCATAATTATGGAATTTGTACCTCATGTTACTATTTGCATAAAGATGATATTTCAAATACTTTGATGAGTAAAGCTCACATATAAAATAGTATGAAATCAAGATAAGTTGTTATGAAAATGTATTTAAAATACTAAGTTATAGTTGCTATCGTTATATGATTACATAATGTGAAATTGTCTATATATATATGAGAAATTTAATAAGAATTGAACTCATATCGTTTTTTGTTATTTATATGAAGTGTACGACTAACAAATGGTATTAAGTATAAGGCTCGGTTGAATATCTTAAATTGGTTTTTGTATGAATTAAATGTGGGTAAAGAATAAGGATCATATGAGTGAGAAATATGGCTTGGAAAATAGCCTAATTTGTGAAAATTAACTTTACCACACGGCCTAGCAACACGGGTTTGTACTAAGGTCGTGTGACCCGAGTTCCTTTATAGATGCAAGTCAGAGAGTTACACGCCTCGGAGACACAGCCATGTGAGCCACACGGTGTGTCCCTAGTCACACGGGCGTGGGACCCTTGTAAATGAGATAAATTTTGGGATTTTGTGAAAAATTTCATACGATTCTGATTTAGTCCCGACCGGATCCTAATGCATGATTTGGACCTCGAGGGTCCGTTAAAGAAACTTTTATAATCAAATTCGGTATTTAAGTGATAAATGGTTTAAATTATCTGTAAGTGTTCCGTACTCCTCAGTAATGCCTCGTACTTTATTCCGACAACGGATCCGCGTAGGGGTGTTACATCATTTACCAACTTAAAATACTATATTTGTACAATTTAAAAGCTTACCACTTAAATGACTTTAATATGAATCAGACAAGTATACATTCAAACTCATATTATACTTAACATTTAAATCCACCATTTATCAACTTAGCTAACCCAACCATCATACTTATAACATTTTACATGCCAAAACCTACTAATTAAGACCATTATACATACAAGCATCAACACAAGACCAAAACATGTATAAATTTGATCACATACCAAGCCTATTATATAAGTTCAACCATTATCACATTTTCACAAAGATATTAACTCCAATTTAACCATTTACACAACAAAGGTCTTTATTTACATGCCACAATGTCTAGAATCAAAATGAACATATCTACCATCTTTTGATAGTGTGAGCTCCACTTCTGATTCGACTCGGCAAGTTTCACAATGTGTCGATCTACTGGAGAAGGAAAAACAACTAGAGTAAGCATACCAATGCTTAGTAAGTTCAAAATGGAAATACCATACTTACCTTAATCATTAAAAGTGTAATATCTACTAATCATTTGGCATTTAACATGGCTATCTTTGGCACATAATGACATAACTAGACACATATCAACATTTCCAATCAAGTATGTTAGTCATGTTTACATATCATAAGTAATATCACTAACCTTAAGGAAATCACATGTCATATGTCAAGCTATAAGCATATACCATTTCATTTCCAATTCACTTTGAAATTTTCCATTACAATTTAATTGAACACCGCCTGATGGAATTATATTAAAATAACCTCGGATACACGGGTGATTAAGTTGCTCACACAAGCTGACATTATATCAGGGTTGGTCACACAAGCTAACTTTTATTAGGTTATCCGTTCGAGTTAAACCTAAATCACATATAACCCGAGACTCTGCAACAAATGTTAGACCACGTTATAACTTGGAAAATCCCTGATCAAGTGACGTATAACCCTATTGACATGTCAAATGTAGCCTAACATTTTACTAAGTTTACACGAACATCATTTCCATATATATGTTATTACCAATCCCTGTACATGATCACATAGTTCATTTACATGTCATGTAACCAATCAAGTTTCACATTTGTGCCATGTACTATTTCTTAATAACCAATACTCACATGAGATTTCAATTTCAATCCATAATTAGCCCTATATGCCAAATTCGCTAGGAATCTAATTATATTTAACATTTGTGTATATATGAAATCAAACACAAAAGCATATACAACATAAAACAAACTAGTAAGTTCCACATGAACTTACCTGTTCAAAATGTGAAAAGAGAGGATACTTCACGGACTAATTCACAATTTTAGTTTTTCCCCGATTATTTTCACTTGACCCAATTCTTGATCTATACAATTATTTTATATCACCAATCAATACCAAACATTTACATACTTTATCATGATATGAATGATTTCATATAATTATATTTTTTGGTTCCCCTCATTGTAACAGTTCGGTTTATACCCTAGTCGGAACAGTGGTTTCGGGACCACGAATCTGAGTTTGAATAATATTTTAATAGTATTTTCTGTGTCTCTGATAAGTGATTATGCATGTGCTAAAGTTTCGTAAGTTGATTTGTCCGTCTGTGTGTTTAAATTGACAAAAGGATTGAATTGCATTAAATGTGAAATTTGCATGTTATATGTTAAAGCACTTATATGTTGTGGCTTTGAAAATATGGAGGACTTGTATGGCAATTAAGCCATTATCATGTTTAGTGGACGGCTAAGGTCATGAATGACCTTGAAATTATGTGTTATGTTTATTATTACTAAAGGTCATTTTTGTACATTAATTATTAAGCTTATATTAGTAAAACAAAAACATGAAAAAAAAGGCCATAATCTATTCATATTGGCCAAATTATCAAAGAAAGAAAACGAAAAGAAAAACATAGGCAAGGGTTTCGGCTATTCAAGTTTAAATTAAGGTATGATTTTGGTTTCGGTTTTTGATAATTTCTACGCTTCTGCAATGGTTGCTTTGAGAGCTACAAAACACATGCCTTGATTTTGTGTTTTGATGATGTATGTGAAATATGTCATTGATGGTTTTGCAAGCTTTGTGATGTTTGAGAATGAAAAATGAAAGAATTGAGCTAGATGAACATGTTATGTTCTTGAAGTTTTGATGAATTTAGCTAAATAGGGCTAAATTGAGAAAGTGGTAAATTGAAGGATTAAATTGTTAAGTTGATGAAAAGTATGAACTTATATAGTCCCTAGGGATATTCGACTAAGCTTGTGTGTGTATTGATTTTATGAATTTGATGTTTTGAGTAAAATAGACTAAATTGATAAATTATGCAAGTATGAGGGCTAATTTGTAAATTGCCCTAAATATATGTGTTTGGATTGAATTGAATGAATTAGTAAATAAAAGGGTTAATTCTGAATACGTATAGATCAAGAACCGAGGAAAACGGACTTAGATCTCGAGAAAGCGAAAGTGACAGAGTAGCCTTTTTCATTCCTATAAACCGAATCCGAGGTAAGTCACTATGCAAATAAACGTATTTGTATTGAATTGGATATATTCATATGATTATCAATGATAATGAAGGTGTATGAGATGCTATGTGCATGAATTCCGAGATAAGTTTGATATAGTGATAAAGTTCGAGAAGTCCCGTACGAACCTAGGAATAGATAGGATTAGTTCTGTCATGACATAGGTGTCTGTTCTGTTTTATCATGTAAGACCACGTCGGGGATGTTGGCGTTAATTTGTGATTTCGTGTAAGACCACGTCTGGGATGTTGGCATCGATATGAGCATTACGAGTAAGACCACGTCTGGGACGTTGGCATCGATATGAGCATTACGAGTAAGACCACGTCTGGGACGTTGGCATCGATATGAGTTTTATGTGTAAGACCATGTCTGGGACATCGGCATCATATTGATTCGTATAAGACCCTGTCTGGGACAGAGGCATCGACATCCAAGTGCATATAAGACCTCGTCTGGGACGTTGGCATTGTATGATTATTCCGAGCTTCTGAGTATCCTACTAGATTCCTATTGGTTCACGGGCAAGTTTGTGATATGAATGGTAAATTCGAGCTATGAGTAAATAGTGAATGAATATCCGCTTCAGGTACGTTGTATGTGCATTAATCATGTATAAAAGGTAAGTACCTATATGATTTTGGTTTGAAGAAAAGTATGATTGAATATGAGAAAGTGAATCAGAAGCAAAAATGATTATGAATGAGCTATGTATACATATGACTATTGAATTGTAAATGTGGCCAAAATGGTCAAGTTTATGAACCTAGTTACATATGTGATGATTTATTAGTGATTGGAATGTGCAAATATATCTATTTGAATTATATGCCTACTATGTTAAGTTTGTTTGTCTATTGACTTGCTAAGCTTTTGGAAAGCTTACTCGTGTGTTTTTTCTCTGTTTTATAGGTCGTCAAAGCTACTGAAGGCTCGGGACCGTCAAGGATCGTCATCACACTACTAAACTCTTTTTGGTACACTTTGAAAATGTATATAACTAGATATGGCATGTATAGGCTAGTTTTTGGTACAATTTGTTATATAAACTTAGCCATATGATTTGGCTAGCTTTAAGATGGAAAAATTGTTTGAATGAACGTGAAATGTGTAGATGTTTTGATATGGATATTTGATTCATGAAATTGGTCAAGTTTTGCTTAAGTGCTTAGATGAATTATGCTTTTGATTATGCATATGTATTGCTTTGGAAGTTAGCATGGTTGATATTGGTATTGAATGCATGGTTTGAATGGTTATATTGGTATGTTTGGTTGCTATATATATATGTTATGTGTTGGTAAATGATGCTTGTAGGTGAGACCCATGTGGGTGGTGTTTTGGTCTTGCAAATGACCTATAATGTCACACGGCTATGGCACACGGGCGTGCTTAGTAACCGTGGGGTAAAATCAGTAGCTAGCTTATGAAGTACACGGTCATGGCATGGCGCGTACCTAAAGGCCGTGTGAGAAATGGCAGTATATGACTTAGTAGGACACGGCCTTAGCACAAGGGCATGCTTGGTAGCAGTGTTGATTTTGGCAATATATGACCACAGGGAGGACACACGGGTGTGTCAAGTAGCCGTGGGTGAGGCACGGCCTACTCCCACGGGCGTGTATCCCCTGTATTTAGAAAAGTTTTTATTTTTCCATGAAATTTTGTATGTGTTTCGATTTAGTCCCGATTCAGTTTATAAGCATGTTTAAGGTCTCGATGACCTACTTAAGGGACATTAAGATTGATATTGATGAATGGCTATATGATAAATTCGTAAATATTTTTGATCTGTTCGGTAAAGCTTCTAACCCTAATCCAGCGACGGGCAAGGGATAGGGGTGTTACACACATATTTTATATTTTATTTAATTTAGTACTTGAACTCAAAATAAGCATAACTTTCAATTCCTAGATTTGGATTAAAATATGTTTTCATATATTCTCATTAGGGACCTTATATTATCTTTTTCTAACATATAATTTCATGAAAAATTTTACATTTATTTCATTTGGTCATTAATGTAACAAAGTTAACAAACAAGCTAAATTAACTTTACAATCTAGTCCTTTTCATATTCTAAGCTTAAAATCTATTAATTTCAAGTCTAATTCTTCAAGAATTAAATAATGACAACTTTATGAAATTTTAACAGTTTCACAAATTGGTATATGGGCTAGCCAAATTAAGCTTCCATGACCTCAAATCTATAAAAATTATAAGAAAAAAAAACTTAAATTTACCTTCCAAATCATGGTCGAATGGTTTTTAAGCTCCCTTAGGTTTTTCTTCTTATGGATGACAAAGAGATGAAGATAAAGGATGGATTTGGATGTTTTCTCACTAACTTGATTTATATAGTTTTATTAAAGTTTAATTAAACTAATTTAATTAGCGTAATCATGATTTAATCTAACTTTAATCAGCTTTAGTGGATTTTACCATCTTCATCCACTTTCTCCTATTTAAAGATGGTCCAATTTTTTTCATTTAGGACCTTTGGCTAATTGCTGTATTAATGCTCAAGTCGTTTGTCAATTAAAAATCTGTAGCGGTTGGAACTTTATAATTTAATCCCTGAGTCTTAATTAATTATTTATTTGGTAAAATTACTGTATCAATCTTTAATATATTTTTATGCTATCCTTGTAAATATTTATATTTAATATTTATGGACTCGGTTTACGTAAATGGAGTTCTAAAGCGCATTTTCAATACCACTAAAAATTGAGTCGTTACAATAAACTTGAATTTGTAATTTACTTGTTTAGGTCCTCAAATTATTATTCGGATTTTTCATAAAAATTTTAAACATTTTCATATATTCTTTTGATTTTTTTAGAATTTTATCTTTTATAATTTTAAAAATTATAAAATTTTGGAATTTTGTTAAATATTTTGACTTTTGAAAATTATTTTGTAATTTTTTAATAGAGATCAATTGACTATTTTTCAAAATTGATAAGGACTAAAGGGATATAAACACCAATCTGTTAATCGAATTACTTAGTCGAGTTGACTCGAAAAATTAAATAACTCAAATAACTCAATTTGATTCACTCAAAATTAAAAAAAGAAGAAGAAGATTTCAAGTCGAGTCGAGTTTTGCTCACTTTCTACCCTAAGTTATGATTCACTATTTTAGCTTGACCATTGATTTGAGGGTGGTATGAAGTGCTGAATTTTAGAGTGGTAGCCAACTTCCTCAACGAAATTCTCCAAATGTAACTAAGAAATTTCGCATCTCTAGTTGATACAATACTTGTTGAAATTCCATAAACTCAAAACAATTTCCTTAAAATACAAATCATCAATGTGAGTAGCATCCATAGCTTTATGACATAAAAGAAAATGAACCATCTTTGACAATCTGGAATCGTAACTCCTTTTTGTTCTAAGAAGTCCCAACAGAACGTCCATACTCACGTCTTCCCAACGTAAGTTGAGTGTCGGAAAGAGGTGTCTACAAACTTGTATTTTGAGCTTTCATATTGGTTTGTTGACATGTGTTGCATTTCTCCGCAACTCTAACAACATATTTTCACAATTTTGGCCAATAAAAAGTCTTCCACCAGACCATAAGTCTTTTCTCCACCAAAATGTCCAACAAGCCTTCCACAATCAAGATAACAGTTTATAGGGAGCATTTAGGCATGCAACACAGGTTATTCATACAAGTTTTAAACTACTTATACCTTTAATTTTTAAATCGAAAGATCAAATATGTTTAAACATACTTAAATCTATATTTTCTTGATTATTATAACAATAATATTATCTTCTAAGATAAGACTTAATTAATTGATTTTAATATTAAGTGATAATATGTTTTATATTTTAGAATAAATACTTGTATATAAATTATAATATATATGTTAATTAAATTTTATTTTGATGCAATTATATTTACTTGAAAATAATTTAAATTCAACACATTTTTTAGAGAAAAAACAACTTCAGGGCTTGATTTCACCAAATCTAAATCATGTTATATATTATATCAAAATAAAAATATTTTTTTAAAAAAAAAATAAGAAAATTGCTCCTTAAAAAAATGCGGCAAATAAATAAAAAAGACAAAATAACATTTAGTTGGAGCTGTAGTTTTCACCTGAAGGCGCCACTGATTACTGGACCCCAACCCCCACGATCCATTTTATCGACTATCTTTTACTTTCCCCCCTCTTCTCCTACATATATATGCTTTATTATATATATATTTTTTATTTTTTTTCTCCGAAACGAAGAGGGCCAAGGAAAAAGAAATTAATGCAACGGTTCCCCGCCAAACACCGCGTTAGTTAACGACGCCCATAATTGTAATCCACCGCATACCAATCGAACACATTGGCGATCCCTACGATGGTGGTGAAGACGACGGCGAATGACGTGGCCACCGAGAAGAGGACGTGCGTCGTTCTCGGAGGCCGAGGATTCTTAGGGAGATCGCTCGTTGCCAGGCTGCTGCAACTCGGAGGTTGGATCGTCCGAGTCGCCGATTCATCTTCTCACTCGCTGCTCACCGATCCTTCCGTTTCCGACTCTCTCCTCTCCAATGCTCTTTGCTCAGGTCAAGCCTCCTTTTGCCATGTCGACGTTCGCGACACATCTCAAATCATTATAGGTAAAAGCAAAATGATTCATATATTTTTGAAAATAAAATGATTCGTATATTATATGTATGAATGTATGTAAACAAATGTACGTTCAATATGCGAATGTAGACCTCTTTATGTATAAGCATTTCATACTTGATCAGTTATCTAATTTTTTTTTTTATATATTTTCAAATTTAGGGTGATTTTAAGTTTATTTTAGCTGAGAGACCAGTCTGCGCTAATCATTATGTTTGAATTTACTTAAATTTTGCAAGAGTTAATTTTTTTTAAAAGGTTTAGTTGATCGATGCCTTTTGCTTTCTAATGACGTTGCGATAAAGTAAAAGCATATTCATAGTTTATTTAAAATGAAAATGGTCAAAAAAGTAACACTAATTAAATTATAATTATAACTTTTCAAAATGTTTTGATAAAAAAAATACTTTTGATTCAAAGTTAAAATTTTTTATTTCTGCATTTGGCAAAAAAGTGTTTTTCTAATTTTTTTTTTTTGTCTTAAAAGCATTTTTAAAAAATTTAAAAATGTCTTGTTTATCAATACTTTTATGTCAAAAGTACTTTTTATCTCTAAAGTACTTCCAAAAAATAATGCTAAACTCACCCATAGTCTAAAGAGGTGAAGTCCTGTGTTTTAGTAACTAAAAGAAATAGCTTTTCTTTTGCTACATTTGCAAAAATGTTGTTTGCTTTTAAATTCAAGCACCCTTTTTTTTTCTTTGGAAAAACAAACTTTCCAGATTTACTAGTTTTACATTGTCCTTTCTTAATTGAAATGAAGAACTTTTTGTTTTAACTTTCTTTTTATTAAAAATTAAAAATAAAATGGAAAATGCTAGCAAAGATGTCTTACCGGATGATTTAGTTAGCTAGAATGAACGGAAAATTAAGGTCTATGGTACCGATATTTTGTTCCTGAGAAATACATATTTTGATAATTGAAAAGTTGAAAAAAAATGTTATTTAATCAATCCTTTTTATTTATTTTTCCTTTACAAACTTACCAATGATGGACTTATGGAATTGGTATTGTTTGGTTGCAAGAAGATTAGCTAAAATATAGTAGTTTCTGAATTCTCTGTGTTAGGAAACTGAAAGATACTGATATGATGAGGAAATACATTGAATTCATAATATAATATCTTTGGTCTTATTTTCAGTTTTAAAATTTCCTTACAACATTGAGAATGTTTGAGAAATTGACTCCGTGTTGACAATGCACCACTTGCAGTAACTAAAGGTGCAGATGTTGTATTTTACATGGAGCCAACTGATTTAGACATACGTGATTTCTATAATTGTTACATGATCATAGTCCAAGGTAATGGATCTTTCCCCCCCTCTTTTGGTGGTTTTTTCCCCTCTCATTCGATATTCTAGCTTTGTAATTATATATTATATTTCTAATTGATACCCTTGTGGAGATCATGTATTCAGGTGCAAAAAATGTCATTAATGCATGCCGGGAATGTAAAGTTAGACGACTTGTATACAACAGTTCTGCAGATATTGTTTTTGATGGATCACGGGATATACTTGATGGTGATTTGTCTTTCATTTGCCCGGGGAAAGTATGTTTTATATTGCTGCGATCTGATGAAACACTTTGGAATTTGGTTATTATTTGTTGTTTGCTAACTGTCCTTTATTTTATCAACGTACCAATACAGTTTAAGGATATGCTGATTGACCTTAAGTTTCAAGCGGAAGGACTAATCAGGTTAGCAAACAATATTGATGGTCTTCTAACATGTGTACTTCGGCCTAGCAATGTCTTTGGACCAGGTGATACACGGTTTGTGCCTTTGCTAGTGAATCTAGCCAAAGCTGGTTTAGCAAAGGTTTGTGAACAGTCTCAACAATATAACTTTATCTGTATAGAGCTGTAGTTTTACTACTATCCTTTTTATCTGGAAACTTCCTGATTATTATCAATAGTAGCTGAAACAGAAATACAACAGCTTACCTGTAAGAACCTCTCATTTTTATCCTAACTTTTCAATTTTGGATTTATCTCACATAAGAACCTTAGTTGTTATGCTTCTGGTGCAGGAGGATATCTGTTTGTAAAATTATATTATTTCTCTTGCTCTTTTCAAAAAAAGAAAATGTCTATTTTATGTTATGATGCAACGTGGAATATTTCTATTTAATTCTCTTTACATTGACTGGGTTTCTTATTTCAGTTTATTACAGGAAGCGGTGAAAATATGTCTGACTTTACCTATACGGAGAATGTTGCTCATGCTCATATCTGTGCTGCAGAAACTCTAGATTCTCGGGTGGTATCTGTGGCTGGAAAGGTTCTCCTTAAAAGTGTCATTAGATATGCAAAATTCTCTCATATTTTAATTTATATTGAATCTTTGTATAAGGGAGATGTTCCCAATATGCAGGCTTTTTTCATCACAAATCTCGAGCCGATAATGTTCTGGGAATTTGTGTCTCTCATACTTGGAGGCTTAGGGTATCAAAGGTAAAGCCTCCTGATTTTCATAATAAGTGAAGCATGATATATCATTCACCAGCACAAGGTGCTGCTGAATTTTGCCATACCATTAGCAGCAAGGATCTTTACATAGGAATAATCTTCTTTCTTGTTTAGCAGTGGATTGCAGATGATATCTACTGTTATGGTATACAAAATCTGTTGTTATATGTTTTACCATCCTGTTTGATTTCCTTCTCTTAATTCCAGTTGCTTTAGTAAAAATTTGTGTGATTTTGTCTTTCTGCTGCATTGGTTGCTGAAGCAATAAAAATAATCTTTCCCTATGTTTTTAATGGGGGAGTCTTTTAATGATTATTTGCCTAACTGAAGTTGTCAATTGTATTGCAGACCTTACATAAAGGTTCCTACTTGGATGGTTTCATGTATTGTCTCACTTCATCAATGTAGAAATGACAAATTGTACAATTACAGCGTATCACCTCACTACATGATTCAACTAGCTTCACGCACCAGAACTTTTGACTGCTCTGCAGCTCAAAATCATCTTGGATACTCACCTGTTGTCTCCATGAAGGTATGTTTCTGTCATCTTTCTTTTAATGTAAATGCATTCTTTTCTACTAAATATTGTACCCATCATCTGTCCATTCTTTTAGCACTCCCATATTATATAGAATATTTTCTTGATCTTCTGTTATTTCATAATTTATGCTGAGACTTCTACAAAACTATAATTTTTATTATCAGTTGAT
This sequence comes from Gossypium rotundifolium, assembly GCA_025506655.1. NCBI lineage: Eukaryota > Viridiplantae > Streptophyta > Magnoliopsida > Malvales > Malvaceae > Gossypium > Gossypium rotundifolium. The sequence goes on from CP106731.1 coordinate 102,990,570, forward strand.
TGGCCAATGTATGTATATATTGCATTCAATTTCTTTTTCTGATTTTGTATTTTCTTTTCGTCTCTCGGTATTTTATTTCCATAATGTACTTCTTTCTAGAGTTGAAGCATTACTCCTTGTTTCCACTTCTGAAACATTGACCAGATTATAACTCATCAGTTGATTTCTACAGTCAATTTAACATTCTTGGCTTCCATTTATTTTTCTGATAAGCTGTAATGCAAATAGGTAAAAATGGTAGTGCTTTCTTATTCTAGTTCCTTACTATATCCCTTGTGAGGGACGGATTGTTTTTGATGGCAAGGTAAATGGAGTGAGGTTAATTTCGCCTATTTCCTGGAACAGAACTGATAGGAAGAATGGAATTTTGTAGAATTGGGTATCCTTGTCGCTTCGTGAAATTAAAAAAAGCAAAATATAGCCTTTCAGAGTAGGTTTTCTAGTGGAATCCAGTAAAATCTTTTGTCCTCATGCAGTTATCCTCGTTCTTCCTTGTTGATAAGCAGAAGACCATTTTCATTCTCTGTTATGCGGTTTCCACTCTTCTTACATTCCGTCCCACCTTAAGATATAATTAATGTTAGGTTCAAGCTCTAGCTGATTGAATTTAGCACATAGAAGTGTTTGATTCGAATACTGTTACTTCTCATTTTCTGATTACCTGGAAATAGTTTTCAAGATCCTGCACAAAGACTGCTAGCTTTTTTTCTATCTGAAAGTTTGACGTCTTTTTTGTTTCTTGTTGCTGATAATACAGGATGGTATCAAGTTAACAATTCAATCATTCTCTCATTTAGCCAATGACTCATTTTATACGAAATACGGAAATTTTAATGAACAATCCAAAGCAGAGAAGATGCTGGGCAGCGGGATAGGTAGTCTATTATTTGATTTTTTATGCAGAACTTCATAATAGCATTCAATAGGCATTTTCTCTGAAGTTTATGTTTGGCCAAAGAATTTCAAGTGGTTTTCTTTCAATGATTGAGCACATGTTCAATTTATTAGTGCATTTTTAATATTGGAACTATTTATTTCTTCTGATTACTATTTAGGTCACCAGTATTATACCTAACTTTCAAAGTCCAGGTGCTTTCTGATGCATGCTATGTAATAAGATTGTATTATGGGAGGAATAGTTGAAATTCAATTCTTTCTTCCTTCAAATTTTGATGTAGGTTTTTGGGTTTGTAATTGTAACCAACAGGCTGCTATACAGTCCATGTTGACTTTAGCCTGAAGCCTAAGCCAACATTTCGTGGCAAACTGTACAATCAAATTAAAAACTTAAGACATTACGCTTTGACTCAGCATCTTTTCCTTGGATGCATCCAAATATGCTACTGTAAATAATCGAGGCTTGGTAATGCAACTATATAATGACCTTAAATTACTTTGTTTCAGTTGCAGACATCTTGCTGTGGAGAGATGAAAGGAGAACATTTGCATGCTTCTTTACTCTGGTTTTGGTATATTGCTGGTTCTTTCTCTGTGGAAGAACTTTTGCATCATCTTTAGCCGACCTTCTGCTTCTAGTTATAGTCGCTCTTTATGGACATGGCATTTTATCATCAAAGATGTGAGTATTGGTAATAATATGCTAGGTTGTCTGATGGCATTTCATTGGGCCTTTTAACAGCACCCTCAATTTGCTGAAGTTCATCTGAGCCCCATTTTTACACACTGACTGAGTTTATCTGGAACTTTAAGCAGTAGCTCAGTCCTCATTCCCATTTTGGTTTTCCCATTTCATCCTTTTTCTTTTCCACTGTGTCCATGTTTTATGCCAAACTCTTCTATTAATATTATCTTTTTCTCGGACATATCTTTCTTTCCATTTCACTGTTTTGGCTAAATTGCTCTGGCTCTTCATTTTTCTTAAGGGTACTGGGTCCGACTCATCTGTGATGCTCACACCCGAATCTGAGTAATGTACAAATTTCCTTATGCTCCAATTTCGCATGGGCCATCAGAGTTAAGGGGATGAGAAGGGAGATTTGTTGTTTTTTTTCTTGAGTTTTTATAGTTAAATAGATGCTATGCAGTACTTTTCATGTTTCCCTTTATGCACTTTTACCATTTCTGTCAATATGACTAAATCAGGCTTTTTTCCCATACAATAAAACCAGAATATTAGATACCGTGACTTTCCCCCCTAAAACAATTAAAGAATGTGGTTTAGTTGTGTACATCGTATAGAGCACTTGACATACCAGAACATTTTTCTCTCCTAAGTATTTACACTCCCATTATCAACTTATAAACTGAAAGTTTTACTTTTCCTTCGGTAACCTGTTGAATTTTGTAATTTTTTTATTAAATATGTTTTTCAATCAAATGCGCACTCACAAATATGCATATATAAATGTCTCTCAGTTATAACTGCCTTTGAAACAGATGTGGTTTTGCTGTTCAAGAGATACCTTCGTCTCGTTTCAAAGTCACAGAATCAGAAGCTCAACAGGCAATGAGATCCATAGCACGTACATGGAATAAAGGAGTACGTAGAATCAAATCGTTGGCGAAGGGAGAGGATTGGAGCAAGTTTTTCAGGGTATGTATTTTGATGGCAGTTCTTTCAACGGTTTCATGCATTTTTTAGTGTTTATTTGTTTTAAGGGCTTTTATTCTAGAACTTGAAGAATATGAAATCTCCAATCTAGAACTTTTTATTATACTTGTTCTCTTGAAATCCTCCTTGCTCGGGTTAGATCTTGTTTCCAGGTGCATTCTGGTAAACTTATGTTTCCAAAGTTATTGGGTTGTATTTATATGTTCTAAAATTTTAAATCACGACCTAAGACCTCCCATACACACGAAACGTATGAATGTTGTCATGACCGATTGACTAGATAGTCTCATTTTCTACGTAGCACTATGTCATGCTTATAATCAGTATTGTACTCTTTGGATACTCATAATTTCTCAAGATTTTGGTATCTGAAGTTGCACTTCCCCAGGTTCAAATCCAGGACGCCCCATATAAGGTTTTGCTTTTGTTGGACCTTTAAATCCAGGATTAGATTCTTTTGCAGGATTAGATTCTCTTATTAGCTAGTCTTACATGCTATGCTATTTGGGTGTGTGTGAGTGTCGAGTATGAGTATGTATCTAACATGGGTATATTCAATTTTTCTGAAGTTCTTTCATGTATTTAGAGGCCCTTAGAGAATCATATCTTCTTCTCATGTTTAGATATGTATCAGATACAAATACCTAAAAAATAATAATGAAGAGTATCAACCTAGCTTACATGCATAAACTTTGCCCAAAATTCAATGTGAATTTGTTGCACATTTTGACTCGTATCAAACTTGCCAAATAGGAAAATACACAACTTTTTTGATTGATTAATCTGTACAAACTATTCATGAGTCCATACAATGAACAATTATGGGCATAATACTAAGTTCTATGGTGAATTTTGGTTTACCTATCCAAGCTTTTCTTCATTTTCATTGAATTTCTCACTTATGCAAGTAACTTGTTCAGGTTGTGATTTCCATTTATCTCTTCAAGTCGATACAGGCTTATTCCGTGGCTGTGCTGTTTGGCATCGGTGAGGAAAAAACTAACAATTACTTCCACTAGTAAATGAGAATTTCCTTTGGTTTAATTGTGGGTATTGACATAAAAAATAATCCGTAATGCAGTACTGGTTTTTGCCTTCACTGCATTTTTTGTTTATGATCAATATGAAGCAGAGATTGATGCATTAAGGATTCTTATCTTCTGTGGTATGGTGGAGTTAAAAGGATTGTTATTAAGGAAACTACCAGCTTCCATCTCGTCATTTTCTCAACACGACAATGTATTGCATCAAGAAAATGTTCCCGCTCGAGTAAAGGAGTGGAAATAGCCGGATCATGCTCTGGTAGTTTTTTAGTTCCATCACTGACTTGCATCAAACCTATATTGCTCAGATATAGGCATGAGTGTTGCGCCCGGCGTGGGTATGTTTAATTTTTTTCTAAATTTATTCATGTACTTGGAAGGTTCTTGAAGGATCATATGTAGTATCGGGTCATAGCAATTATTTTCCTAGAGAAGTAGTCATGGGTGCACGTAAAGTCTGTCACTTCTAAGTAATGGTTCATTTTAAAGCGAGTCAGGGATACATGCACATACGTATCTGCATCGGTAACACATGCTGAGTGTACTAGAAAAAATACCTTTTTTTTAAGGTAGAACAATACTTAAAACATTTGTTTTTCGATTTTTCATATTAAAAGCTTAAAGTTATCTCAAATATTTCAGCTTTATAGCTTCCTCACCATGAGGAAATGGAAACCCAACTTTAGAGCCTTGGAGGCCTCTTTTAATTCGGTGGTTGTTTGGGTAAGGCTGCCAGAGCTTCCCATAGAATACTATGAATAGGAGATACAAGCTAAAGTTGCCCAGAGCATGGGTCATCTTTTCTTTGAGTCGATAATGCAACTAGTTTCGTGAGTAGGGGAAAGTTTCTAGGTTTTGTATTCAAGTCAATATTGAGGATCCCCTTAGTTCATAGTGATCCAAGGAAGGAAACAAATGCTACAATATGGAGGTATTGACAAGGTTTGCTTCTCTTGTGGGAGAATAGGGCACAGACGGGAATCTTGCCTTATTTCATATCCAAACCTTACCATGGCACAAAGGATAACCTCCTTGAAAGTCATAAGAACCCTGCCGCTAGGAGCCTTAAAGAGGGAAAGGGAATGTTGAATTTCAAGGCAAACAATAGTGTAAAGGCCAACGTTTCTCCTAGTGAAGAAGATGCCCGCATTATAAATAGGATGACAAATGCGTTTCAGCGTACTCAAATATACATCCTTATGCATTGACAATAATATCAATGCCAACCGAATTAAGACTCAATCAAATTTAAATAGAATTTAATTAACAATTTACAAATATGAGTAAACTCTGAAGTTAATATTTTTGGACAAAATTAGATTTAAACAACAATATATTATGAATGCATACATAAGTTAGTCCAAACTCTGGCATAACTCATCCCAATAACACTACTAATTTTACATATTAAAAATATTATAAGAGTAGAGGACCAAATGATGATAAATTAAAATAAAAAAATTACCTACAAAACTTTAACATTGTTGATAAAGGCTAAAGCCCTGAGACATTAAGAGCATCAATTCAAGTTCCATTATGTGCAAATAATGTATGAGCTCTTAAATCCACGCTGTGTGGGTTTTCTCCAAAATTATTATTTCATTATGTGTAGGTTTTTTTCTAAAGCTATTCTAATATAATTTAGGATATATTTCATATCATGATTGATTGGATGTGTATTAATTATGATTATAATTTAAAAAATATATAAAAAATTAAATCACAAATTTCAATATAATAAACATATTAATTCACAATGGCCTTAATTAAAGAGATGGTATGGCTCAACCTAGGGGTGAGCATTCGATCGAGTCAAGTTGAATCGAGTCAAAATATTTTAAAATTAGTTCAGTTAACGAATCATATTTTAGCAACCGAACTTAATTTGAAATTATTCGAATCAAAGCAGGTCAAAAAATTTCGAGTCGAGTTAATGAATCATATTATTTATACTATGTTACGTTTACATGAACCAATTATTTAACTAGTAGACAAAATACAATATTATTTAACTACATAAATATAATGCTTTTGCATTTTAACTTTATAGGTAAATATTTATCAAAACGACGGAATTTTGCCTTTTAACTTAATGATTTTGACTTTTAACTTTAGAAAATGTAAACATTTATCAAAACGGCATAGTTTAGCCTTTTCTCATAAGAATTTTCTAATAACTTGAATTTTGTAATTCATATTTGAGTTAAACGGAAAATTTTGATTTTTTATTCGAGTTGATCCGAATAACTCGAATAACTCAAACTATTTTTTTAAAATTTGAATTTTTTATCGAGTTTTTTGAATCGAATCGAATTTTGTTCACCCCTATCTTAATTTAGTTAGCATGATTGTTGATCTCTTATCATTATAATATTGAGGAAGAGAGAAGATATGACGGAATTTGAACCCATGCCATCTAGATACCCAACCAATGCTCTAACCTATTCTCTAAGCAAATCATGACATCATTTTTTAAAAGCACAAGCCTTGGCAAACAAGGGTAAACTACACTAGTAGTCGTGACATATCCAAAAAATTAGGTTAGTAAAATCAAATTAGTAGACCGGATGTCGGAATTAGGTTTGTAGTAATAATTAGGTAAAAATACTAAAATAATAATTGAGGCTAAAATTTAGATAAGGAAATTAAAATTAAACATTTGATTATTAATTAGTCTAAAACAGATTTTACATACGAAACCAGATTTGAAAATAATTAAAGAAATTGGTTTTAATTAAATTAGGACTAATTTAAAAAGGGTTAAAATCCAAAGTGATTATAAAGGGAATTGCCCAATTTTTAAAAATTAGTTGGCTATTTAAGCATCAACACGTCACTTCCCTCCGTCATCTTTTAAAATTCCTAATTTAAGCTTTTCTCTCCAATTAGTCAAACAACTTAGATTTTCTAACCTCTCAAACACCTAGTCAACTCCCAATTTTAAAGAAAATCCATGTTTCCTTCATCAATTTCTTCAATCTCTTCTCATGTTCATCATTGAATTAGGATCTACAAGTCATAGTTTTTTAAAATTGAGGTAATTTTTTTATTGCTATAGTTAAAATTAAGAATGTTGTTATTTCAAATCGAGTTTTAATTTATTACAATGAGATTTTGATAGATTTAATGCTTTCTAATCAAAATATGGTTTAAAAATGGTGAAATATATAATATCAAGTAAACTTGTTGTTTTAGATTAATTTTAGACTTATTTTGAAATAATTAAAAGGTTTGTAAAGTTAATTTTATAGATTGTTAAAGAAATTTTATGAATCGAATGTTTTTCCTCTTAACAAATGTTCTTGAAAGCTAAGTTTTCTGGAAAAGTTAAATTCAAATAATTAGATGAAATTCATGGCTTAGATTTGTAATTACATGATATTTAGGATGTTTGGAAACAAATTTGTGGATTAAAAATGAAAATTAAGTGATAAAACCTCTTATTTCGATAAAAATGAGTTAGCTTTCGGTATTGAGAAAAGAGATTGTAGATCAGCTATTTTGCTATGGTTTGAATGCGATTAAGGCTGTAAATAATGAGTGTGTAATGTATTTATTATGTATGCAAAGTGTCGGATCAATCGGGAGCTTCTACAAGCAAGGCAAAGGGCAAAGAGAAGCTTCCCTAGCCTTTGACGTTCGGGCGACAGCAATATGATAAGTGATCATAATTGGTACTTCTAGGCACAATTCAATGAGTAATTAGGAAGCTTAGGTTAGCCTAAACACCTATCCTAAGTTTCAAGCATAAGTATCTCTATTCAATTTATTATCGTTATGCAAAATCATGTTTATGAGATGAGTTATGCTATCTGGTTTATCATGAAAATCAATGAAAATGTTATGTGTTTGACTAAATATGATATGAGTCTTACTGATTTTATGCACTCTATATGATATCTATATGATATGGCTTTTTAAGCATTTTGAGATGTAACACCCCTAACCCGAAATCGTCGTCGGAATAGGGTTAAGAGGCATTACCGAACAATCAAAATATTTCTCATCCATTTTACAACACAATCAATCATCACTAAAACCTATCATAACATAATCATATAGTCCTTTAATGAGGTCCACAAGACCTTAAACACACTTTAAAAAGAGGTTGGGACTAAACCGAACACTTACGAAAATTTTCAGAAATTATAAACATTTTTCAACACTGCAGAGGTCACACTCCTGTGTGGGTAGACCGTGTGCCTCACACGGCTACCAGACACGCCCAGGTCGTGCCAAAACAGAGCATACATACTGACTTGTTCACACGGCCACCAGACACGCCCGTGTGCCATGGCTGCGTGAAATTAAGCTAGCTACTGACTTGGTCACACGGCCACCAGGCACGCCCGTGTACCACAGCCGTGTGACCTGCCCAGACACACTTCAAAGTGGCCTTTGAGCCACACGGCAGAGACACACACTGTGTTTTGGCCATGTATGCAAAATAGGCCATTTGCAAGGCCAATTTGCCACCTACACAAAGGTCATCCCTATAAACACAATTAAGCATCTTTCCATATATCAATAGCAACCAAAACACATCAAAATATTCATCATGTCAACCCAATTCAGCCTCATTTCTAGCATACCATCTTATATGCTAAATAGCTCAACCAATTCACATGTAAAACCTAGCATGATTCATCCACAATATCACTATGGCATCATTCCATCACTAAGCTTACCATTCATAAGACTATTTCATTGCCATCAAGCCATACCAAAACATACTTCATATACCATAATCATAGCTCATTCATAAGTTCAACATCATTCAACTTCCAAGCCAAATCACATGGCAATGATTAAGCATTTCAAAACATGCCATAACTTCTAGCCTATACATGCCATATTTCAATTATATACATGTAACACCCCTATCCCGTATCCATTGCCAGATTAGGGTTAAGGGCATTACCAGACAGATCGAAAACTTTTACAGACATTTCATATAACCATTTATCAATCACAATCAAAGTGTCCCTTATATAAGTCAATGAGACCTTAATCATGCTTTAGAGTAGAGTCGTGACTAAACCGGAACACATACAAAAATTCTTGAAAATTTAAAACTTTTCAAAGTTTCAGGGGTTACATGCCCGTGTAGGCAGGCCGTATGCCTCCCATTGCTGCATGACACACCAATGTGTCTTCCCCGTGGTCGAACCTGACTTTACTCCACGGCCACCAAGCACGCCCGTGTACCTTGGCCATATCGATCCTGATTAAACCACTCGGCTACCAGGCACGTCCCTGTGCCAAGGCCGTGTACACTTAATTAACTACTGACTTAGTCCCACGGTCACTAGGCATGCCCGTGTGCCACAATCGTGTGGCAAAATAGGCCATTTGCAAGGCCAAAATGCCACCCACATTAAGGTCTTACCTAGCTACAAGCAAATTACCAATTCAACTTATGCACAATTAGTCACCAAAAACATGTTAAGATAACCATTCAATTTCTACATTCAAATCCAATTCTATTCATGTCAAATTACAAGACTAAAACTCATGTAAACACATGCATAATTCATCCATACTTACCTTTCATGAGCTCATTCTTTTGTTAAACATATATGCTCAAAATTTTGTCCATATACTTACCAAAAACTCAACCATTTCATATACTACCAAACCATACTGAATCATGCAACATATAACATATTCATTGAAGTATATTACTAACACATCACTAGCCAAATCACATGGCTAAGATCACCTCTCATTCTTGACCAAATATCTAGCCTATACATGCCATATCTAACTATATACATTTCCAAAATGTACCAAAATGAGCTTGGGTAGTGTGATGACGATCCTCGATGGTCCCGAGCCTTTAGTAGCTTTGACGCTTTATAAAATAGAGAAAACACACACACAGAGAGTAAGCTTTCAAAAGCTTATTAAGTTATATACAAATAAACTTAATATTTAAGTATTCGAGACATATAATCAATATAAAAATCACTAATAGCTCAATTGCATAGCCATAATTCTTCTTGGCACTTTTATTTAGCCATTCATCATTCAAACTTGCCTATCATCATATACTTGTTAGCTCATAGCTTTTCCATTCTAGTATCATATTTACATATGGCTCATTCAAGCATATCTTCACATATTATCTCATCATTTCAATACACATATTCATCATAGTAAGTTCATATAGACACTTACCTTTCATACATATAGTGTACTTTTTAAACGTACCTGAAACGGATATACAATTCACATAGTCGTTCATTTCTCGAACTTGCCTATTGAACCGTTCAGAATCTAATAGGATATTCAGAATGCTCGGAATAGTCGTACAATGCCAATGTCCCAAACGTTGTCTTACATGTAGTCGGATGTCGATACCACTGTGCCAGATAGGGTCTTACACGTAATCAAATATCGATGCCACTGTCCCAGTCAGGGTCTTACACGTAATCATATATCGATGCCACTGTCCCAGATAGGGTCTTACACGTAATTAGATGTCGATGCCACTGTCCTAGATAGGTCTTACACGTAATCAGATATCGATGTCACTGTCCCAGACAGGGTCTTACACGTAATCAGATATCGATGCCACTGTACCAGGCAGGGTCTTACACGTAATCAGATATCGATGCCACTGTACCAGACAGGGTCTTACACGTAATCAGATATCGATCACCTATGTCATAACATAGTTAATCCTATCTATTTCTATGTTCGAACGGAACTTCTTGGATATAAAAACTATGTCAATCTTATCTTAGAATTCATATTTATATACAACATCTCATATGCATTCATCATTATCCATAGTCATATGAACATACAAAATTCAATACAATTAAATTTATTTATATATCGACTTACCTCGAATTCAAATATTCGTTCGGTCTCGATTATTCGACTACTTTCGTTTTTTCGCGATCTAAGTCCCTTTTTTTTATCCTTGATCTTAATTTAGCTCAAATCTAGCCGAAACCTTGCTTTCTTCTTCTTTTCTTTTTCTTTTTGATATTCGGCCAAAGATAAGCAATATGGCTTTATTTTAATGTTTTGTTTTATATAATAACTTATAATATATTAATGTTAATATTAACTTATAAAAATTAACATATAAAAGCATATATAACATTTAATGCCGTCCACTATTCTCATTTATGGCCAATTTGCAACATGAATCCCCATATAAAAGAAGACACACCAATTAGACCACTTTCACCTTTTATGTGATTTAGTCCTTTTTCAAATTAAACACACATACGACCAAATTAAATCACGAAACTTACACACATGCTTAATCACATATCAAGGGCACAAAAAATAATATTTAAATATTTTATTGACTCGAATTTGTGGTCTCAAAATCACTATTCCAACTAGGGTATAAACCGGATTGTTACAATACATCTTCCCAGAAGTACCCAAAAATAGATTGCCAATAGTGTGATAGAGATGCTGACGATCCCTAGATTCGAGCTAGCTTTACTAACACTGTAAAATAGAGAAACAAATCACATAGTAAGCTTTCAAAAGCTTAGTAAGTTCGAAATACAACACATATTACTCAATATTACCACATCAATATATAATTAAACCATCAAATAGATAAAGGCACAACTAGGCACATTATCAATCTCAACAACATACTCAAATATCTATTTATTCAACTCTTAAAACTATCATCAACCACATAGGTTCAAACATACCTTGATCAATACATAGTTACCACATAGGTTCAAACGTACCTTGATCAACACATAGTTATTTATTCGCACACTTAGTGCTAGTTTCATAACCGAAACATAATCGTCATCACACACTTAGTGCCTATAAGTTAAACCGAACTATATCGGTATCGCACACACAGTGCCAAATCAATAAACCGAAGCTTCAATCTTTTCGCACATACGGTGCTAATCAACTCTATCCAGTTTCTGATTTCGCACACTTAGTGCCATCTAATTCAATTCCACATAGAATTTCTAATCTCTTAGTTATATATAATTTCATTCAATTCACATCACATAGACATAATTTAACAACTAGTATTATATCCGAACTTACCTCGGACGTTGAAATACCGAAACGGTCGATTAATCGAGCACTTTGTCTTTGCCTTGATCTCGATCCAAACTTCTCCTTTCTTGGTCTATACACATTCAAATTAGTCCACACATACACATTTAGGGCATTTTACAAAATAACCCTCACATTTTCACATTTCGACACTTTAGTCCCTAATTCACAAAATACACCCAATTTCTACTCACACAAGCTTAGCCAAATTCTTCCCATGCTAATACAAGCACACACATTTCATTTCTTTCACATTTTAGTCCTTCAATTTACACTTTTCTCAATTAAGCTCAAATTACTCAATTTCACTAGAAATTCCAAGACAAAATATGTTAATCTAACACATATCTTTCATAATCCATCACCAAACTTCACAAAGCTCATGAATTCATCCATGGCACATTTCATATTCATCATCAATTCACAAAATTTAAGCATGGGTTTTGTAGAGCACAAAGCAACAATCACAAAAACGTAGAAATCATTAAAAATCAAACAAAAATCACATACCAATTGAAGCTTGAAATGGCCGAATGTTTCAAAGCTCTAAACCTTTCTTTTTCTTCTTCAAATTCAGCAAGGAAGATGATAAAATGAATAAATTTTGTGTTTTGTTTTATTTATTATCATTAATACACCAATTACTATTTGCCCTTAATGAAATTTAATAATAACAAACAAACCATTCTATCATCTTCCACTAACTTATAAGATGAGCTAATTTCAACATAAGTATTCCAAATTATAAAGACAACAACAATTAAGCACATAAAAATTAGCACACAACATTTTACACTTTATGCGATTAAGTCCTTTTCGCAAATTGAACACACAATCGATAAAATCTTCACATAGAAATTTCACACAGGCTAAATCACATACTGTAAACTCAGAGAATAATATTAAAATATTATTCTAATCTCGAATTTGTGTCTCAAAATCACCGTTTTGACTAGGGTCTAAATTGAGCTGTTACAACTCTCTTCCTTTAGGGATTTTCGTCCCCGAAAATCTGTCCAGCGAATAGGTGTGGATATTGCTCTCTCATAACGTTCTCAGGCTCCCACATAGCCTCTTCAACACCATGTTTGTGCCACAACACTTTCATTAAGGAAATTCTTTTATTTCTCAACTCTTTAATCTCTCGTGCCAAAATTTGAATCGTTCTTCACTATACGACAAATCTGACTGACTTTCAACCTCAGTAGGGGCAATCACATGTGACGGATCAGATCTGTACCATCGAAGCATTGGCACATGAAACACATTATGAATCTTTTTTAATTCAATTGGCATCATCAATCTATAAGCAACTGGCCCTATTTGTTCAATGATCTCATACGACTCGATGAACCTCGGACTTAGCTTGCCTTTTCAGCAAAATCGAAGTATATTTTTCCACGGAGACACTTTCAAAAACACTTTGTCACCAACTTCAAATTCGATATCCTTCCGTTTCAAGTCTGCATAAGACTTCTGACGATTTGAAGCCACTTTCAAACTATCACGAATTGCTTTCACCTTCTGTTCAGTCTCTTTAATTAAATCAACCCCGTGAATCTTATTCTCACTCAGCTCAGTCCAATACAATGGAGTTCGATATTTTTGACCGTAAAGAGCTTCATGCAGTGCCATTTTAATGCTAGATTGAAAACTGTTATTGTACGCAAACTCAATCAACGACAAATGTTTTTCCCATGTACTTTTAAATTCAACTATACATCATCTCAACATATATTCGAGAATCTGAATAATTCGCTCAGATTGACCATCCGTTAGTGGATGAAATTAGTACTGAAATACAATTTTGTACCTAAAGCCTCCTGCAATTTCTTCCAAAATCGCGAGGTAAATCTTGGATCTCTGTCAGATACAATAGATAGTGGCACCCCGTGCAACCTCACAATCTCAGCAATATACAATTCGGCTAATTTTTCAAGTGAATAATCTGTTCTCACCGGAACAAAATGAGCTGATTTGGTTAATTGTTAACTATCACCCAGATCGCATCTTTCTTTCCCGGAGATAAAGGCAATCCTGACACAAAGTCCATTGTGATCCTCTCCCATTTCCACTCAAGAATCATTATCGACTGTAACAAACCGGATGGAACCTAATGTTCAGCTTTAACTTGCTGGCATATTAAACATTTCAACACAAAGCCAGAGATGTTCCGTTTCATACCATGCCACCAATAAAACTGTTTCAAATCGTTATACATTTTTGTACTCCCCGGATGCATAGTCAAACGACTATTGTGAGCTTCATTCAAAATCATCTGAATCAACTCTGAATTCTTCTAAACACAAATCTGATCTCTGAATCTCAAACAATCATCACTATCAACTCGAAATTCTGAATCAACATTCAATTCACACTGATCTCGTTTGGCCTTCATTTTAACATCACTTTTCTGGGCATCGCAAATCTGGCGTACGAACATCGACTTCACTTTTAACTCGGCCAAAACTGAATCATCACACAGATATATTTGAGCATTTATTGTTTGTAAAGTATATATAGACTTTCGGCTCAAAGCATCAACAACAACATTAGCTTTACCTAGATGATAATCAATCACAAATTCGTAGTCTTTTAACAATTCTAACCATCTTCTCTGTCACAAATTCAATTCTTTTTGAGCCATCAATTATTTCAAACTCTTGTGATCGATAAAAATATGACATTACTCACCAAATAGGTAGTGACGCCAAATCTTCAATGCAAACACAATCGCGACTAATTCAAGGTCGTGCGTTAGATAGTTCTTTTTATGCGGCTTTAACTGCCTCGAAGCATAAGCAATGACTTTACCTTCTTGTATCAGCACACAGCTCAAACCATTCAACGATGCATCACTGTAAACTATGAATTCTTTGCGGATTCAGGCTGAACTAACACTGGCGCTTCTGTCAAAATGCTTTTAACTGCTCAACACTCTGTTGGCACTTTTTCGACCACTCAAATTTAACATCTTTCTGAAGCAACTTCGTCAACGGAGTCGCAATCATTGAAAAACCTTTCACAAATCGTCTATAGTATCCTGCTAGTCCTAGAAAAGTACGACTTCAAACACATTTCTCGGAGGCTTCCATTCTAAAATGGCTGAGATTTTACTCGGATCAACTCGTATTTCCGCAGCTGATACAATATGCACTAGAAATCCAACCTCACGTAACCAAAATTCGCAGTTGCTAAACTTAGCATACAATTATTTTTTGCACAGAGTTTGTAACACAACTATCAAATGCTCAGCATGCTGCGTCTCATCGCATGAGTAAATCAAAATATCATCAATGAACACCACAACAAAACGATCCAAATATGGTTTGACTATCCGGTTCATCAAATCTAAAAATACTGCAGGAGCATTCGTTAGTCCAAAAGGCATTACTAAAATTCATAATGTCCGTACCTCGTTCTAAAAGCAGTCTTCGGTACATTTGACTCTTTGACTCATCGCTGATAGTAGCCCGATCTCAAATCTATTTTAGAAAACATTGTAGCTCTTTTCAGCTGATCGAACAAATCATCAATACTAGGTAACGAATATTTATTCTTTATCGTCACTTTGTTCAATTGTCTATAGTCAATACACATCCTCATAGTGCCGTCTTTCTTTTTCACAAACAACACGGAGCACCCTAGGGCAAGAAACTTAGTCGTGCAAATCCTCTATCGGTCAACTTTTGCAACTGAGACTTCAACTCTTTCAATTTCGTCGGTGCCATTCTATACGGAGCTATTAAAATAGGAGTTGTCCCCGGCACTAATTCAATACCAAATTCAACTTTTCGAATCGAGGTAATCCCAGTAACTCTTTAAGAAACACATCAGGGAATTCACAAACCTCAGGCATAGATTCAACTTTCTTTTCTAACACTTTTGTATCAGTTACATATGCCAGATAAGCTTCGCAACCCTTTCTCACATAGTTCAAAGCTTTCATCGCAGATACAACAGCTAGTAACCCTTCCATTTCACTGGATTTGATTTGGACCATCTCACCATTCTGACTTTTCAATTCAATACTCTTTCGTTTACAATTCACAACAGCATTATGTAAAGTGAGCCAATCCAAACCCAGAATTATATCAAATTCATCGAATGGTAGCAACATCAGATTAGACGGAAAACAAAAATCTCGAAACATCAATGGACTGTTCTTGCACACTTTATCCACCAAGACACACTTGTTTAAAGGGTTTGATACTCTAATTACGAATTTAGTAGACTCAACAGGTAGAGTCTTACTTGATACTAGATTCACACACACATATGAATGAGTAGATCTTAGATCTATCAATACAATCACATCAGTATCAAATAGAGTGAAAGTACCAGTGATGACGTTTGAAGATGATGCTTCCTCTCATATGCGTATAGCATAGGCTCGGACAGGTGCTCTCACCTCGGATCTCATAGTTGTATTGGTAGTCCATCTTGGCTTCCACTTACATTTTCGGTGTTTCTGGGTGGCCTACCCCTAGCCATCATATTACTCGGTCTCGCACTCTAAACATTTTTTCCTCAGCTAACTTTGGGTAATCTCGTATGAAATGATCTCATGATCCACATTTGTAGCAAATTCTATTATTGTATTTGCCCCAACATTCTCCGACGTGTCGTCTTCCACATTGTCTACACTCGGGTTTGTTACTTTTAACACTACCAACACTTGATTCAGTCGGGATTTGATCTCTTAGACTTACACTTTGTCTTGCACGATCTTTACTCGGATGTCCAAATAAAGAATTTGATCGATTACTTGCATCTCTAAATCTCTTCGTCGAAGGTTGAGATGACTTACTCATCAATCTTTTTCTTTTATCTCGAGTTTCAACATCAGCTTTCTTCTTTTCTTTACTGAGCTCCTCGACTTTGTAGGCTCTTTCAACTAACATAACAAATTCATTTATGTCAAGTATCCCAACCAAAAACTTAATATCCTCATTCAGCCCTTCTATGAAGCATTTACACATGATAGCTTCGGTTGAAACACATTCCCGCGTATATTGGCTCAGTCTCACAAACTCCCATTCATATTCCATAACTGACATACGGCCCTGTTTCAGTTCTAAAAACTCTTTATGTTTTTGATCAATGAATCGTTGACTAATATATTTCTTTCAAAATTTAGCTTGAAAGAAATCCCAGGTGATTCTCTCTCTCGAAACCACGAATGTCAACATTTTTCACCAGTTATAAGCCGTATCTCTCAACAAAGAAACTGCACACTTAGTGCACTCATTAGGGGTCAATGACATCTTATCGAAAACCCGAATTGTATTCTCGAGCTAAAACCCAGCTCGCTGAGCATTGTCATCAGCTGTAGCCCTAAACTCTTCAGCCCTGTACTTACAAATCTTATCCACAGAAGGTTTATTCAATCGGATCGGATCTATCACTTGTGGCACAACAGGTACTTGTGGGGGTGGAGGTTGTGGAGCAGCCGGATTCGTTCAAACGAACTTTGAAAACCACTCACTCATCATTCGAAGAAAGCTTGCTTAGCCTCTCCTCCCTCACTACTATCATTCGGCCTAGATGTGACAAGTGCTATCCTTTGAGCGGGAGCAGGCGCGTTATTCTCCACATTGTCAGCAGCTGCTCGATCGGGATCTATTACTATATGAAAACACATTTTCAACTTCAGAATTTATCACACTATCACAATTTCATATATGACATGTATAGTTAGACTCACAAATGCTACATTAGTCTGAGAATCGACTAAATCATAGCTCTGATACCAATAAAATGTAACATCCCTAACCCAAAATCGTCGTTAGAATAGGGTTAAGAGGCATTACCGAACAATCGAAACATTTCTCATCCATTTTACAACACATAGTCAATCATCACTAAAACGTATCACAACATAATCATATAGTCCCTTAAAGAGGTCCACGAGACTTGAAACACGCTTTAAAAAGAGGTCGGGACTAAATCGAACAATTACAAAAATTTTCAAAAATTATAAACATTTTTCAACATTGTAGAGGTCACATGCCTGTGTGGGCAGACCGTGTGCCTCACATAGCTACCAGACACGCCCATGTGTCCATGCCGTGCCAAAACAAAGCATACATATTGACTTGTTCACACGGTCACCAGACACGCCCATGTGAAATTAAGCTAGCTACTGACTTGGTCACACGGCCATCAAGCACACCTGTGTACCATGGCCACCAGGCATGCCTGTGTATCACGGCCGTGTAACCTGCCCAGACACACTTCAAAGTGGCCTTTGAGCCACACGGCAGAGACACATGCCCATGTCTTTTGGCCGTGTATGCAAAATAGGCCATTTGCAAGGCCAATTTACCACCCATATAAAGGCCATCCCTATAAACACAATTAAGCATCTTTCTATATATCAATAGCAACCAAAAGACATCAAAATATTCATCATGTCAACCTAATTCAGTCTCATTTCTAGCATACCATCTTATATGCTAAATAGCTCAGCTAATTCACATATAAAACCTAGCATGATTCATCCAAAATATCACTATATCACTATGGCATCATTCTATCACTAAGCTTGCCATTCATAAGACTATTTCATTGTCATCAAGCCATACCAAAAAATACTTCATATACCATAATCATAGCTCATTTATAAGTTCAACGTCATTTAACTTTTAAGCCAAATCACATGGAAAGGATTAAGCATTTCAAAACATGCCATAACTTCTAGCCTATACATGCCATATTTCAATTATGTACATCTTCCCAAAAGTACCCAAAAATAGATTGCCGATAGTGTGATAGAGAGGCTGACGATCCCTGGATCCGAGCTAGCTTTACTAACACTGTAAAACAGAGAAACAAATCACACAGTAAGCTTTCAAAAGCTTAGTAAGTTCGAAATACAACACATATTACTCAATATTACCACATCAATATATATTTAAACCATCACATAGATAAAGGCACAACCAGACACATTATCAATCTCAACCACATACTCAAATATCTATTCATTCAACTCTTCTTAAAACTATCATCAACCACATAGGTTCAAACGTACCTTGATCAACACATAGTTACCCATCATTCATGCTACTTAATTGTTCGATATTCATCTCGTTCATCTTTTGCAATTCTTTTGATTTATTCGCACACTTAGTGCTAGTTTCATAATCGAAACATAATCGTCATCGCACACTTAGTGCCTATAAGTTAAACCGAACTATATCAGTATCACACATACAGTGTCAAAATAATAAACCGAAGCTTCAATCTTTTCTCACACACAGTGCCAATCATCTCTATCCCGTTTCTAATTTCGCACACTTAGTGCCATCTAATTCAATTCCGCACATAGCATTTCTAATCTCTTAGTTATATATAATTTCATTCTATTCACATCATATAGACATAATTTAACATCTAGTATTATATCCGAACTTACCTCAGACGTCGAAATACCGAAATGGTCGATCAATCGAGCACTTTGTCTTTGCCTCGATCTCGATTCGAACTTCTCCTTTCTTGGTCTATACATATTCAAATTCACTTATTAAATCACCAATTCATTCAATTTAGTCCACACATACATATTTAGGGCATTTTACAAAATAACCCTCACATTTTCATATTTCGACACTTTAGTCCCTAATTCACAAAATACACCAAATTTCTACTCACACAAGCTTAGCTGAATTCTTTCCATGCTAATACAAGCCCACACATTTCATTTCTTTCACATTTTAGTCCTTCAATTTACACTTTTCTCAATTAAGCTCAAATTACTCAATTTCACTAGAAATTTCAAGACAAAATATGTTAATCTAACACATATCTTTCATAATCCATCACCAAACTTCACAAAGCTCATGAATTCATCCATGGCATATTTCATATTCATCATCAATTTACAAAATTTAAGCATGGGTTTTGTAGAGCACAAAGCAACAATCACAAAAACGTAGAAATCATTAAAAATCGAACAAAAATCACATACCAATTGAAGCTTGAAATGGCAGAATGTTTCAAAGCATTAAACCTTTCTTTTTCTTCTTCAAATTCTGGAAGGAAGATGATAAAATGAATAAATTTTGTGTTTTGTTTTATTTATTATCATTAATACACCAATTACTATTTTGCCCTTAATGAAATTTAATAATAACAAACAAACCATGCTATCATCTTCCACTAACTTATAAAATGAGCTAATTGCAACATAAATCCTCTAAATTATAAAGACAACAACAATTAAGCACATAAAAATCAGCACATAGCATTTTACACTTTATGCGATTAAGTCCTTTTCGCAAAATTGAACACACAATCGATAAAATTTTCACACAAAAATTCACACAGGCTAAATCGTATACTGTAAACTCAGAGAATAATATTGAAATATTATTCTAACCTCAGATTTGTGGTCTCAAAATCACCATTCTGACTAGGGTCTAAACCGGGCTGTTACATGAGGGCACATAAAAGTGCATTATATGAGATTTGATAATGTGATATGAACATGAGTTAATTGGTATGTGAAAGTGTGCATAAAACAATAAGTGTATATGTTTAAAATGAATATGTTGGCATTGTGATCTCTTGAAACCATTGGATATGGTTGACATGTCATAAGATTGTGAGTACTCACGAGACCTCGAGATATGTTAGAGGGATAAGGGAATGTCGAGCATAACTCAATTCACCGAGATATGTTTGGTGCGTTTGGAAAGTGTTAGCTATGTACTACAGTTCATAGGATATGCTAGACTTTGAGTCCTTGGTTGTGTTTGGAGATCCGTGTATCCAATACTTTATGTTTTATACATGTTTCAAGGACACTAAATGCCAACATATCATTAAAAAATGCTAGGGATGATGCTTGTGCTATGCCATGTAATAATGTGATAGTATGCTTACCATTAACCTTAATATTGTAGCTTGTTGTGGCATATTTGAACACTCACTAAGCTAGTTAAGCTCACACTCCTTTTATGAACATTTTTGCAAATAAGTAGCTTTTTAATGAGGGAAATGTGCAAGCAAGTGATCCATCTAAGGTATTCTATTCGAGTATGTGATTTAGTTTTTCAACTAGCAAAAAGATGGCAATGTAGGATTGTTTTGTAATGGATTTAGACTTTATTTTTGTTGATGGTGTAAAAGGATTTTATAACTTGTTTGTGATTGTTTGGATGGTTGGAAATTATGCTTGGAATGCATGTTATGTGATTTTTATGCCTATGTGTTTAAAATGCATAAGAATGGTTGAATAATTGATATGATGATTAGATTGGTATGCTTTAAACATGTTTAAAATGATCAATTTGTAACATTGTAGTTTCGACCCTAATCAGAATAGTGGTTTTAGAACCACAAATCTAAGTTAGAAAAATAATTAAATATTATTTTCTGGGTTTATAATGTTTGAATTGATATCTGTGAAATTTTCGTGATTTAATTTTATTGTTTGAGTGTCCGATTTAATAAAAGGACTTAATCGCGTAAATGGTAAAAGTTGCTAACTATTTGTTAAAGTACTAAATTTCTTTGTTCTTTTAATGGGAGGTTACTATGTTGCAATTTTACCATGAAACATAGTGATGGACTGTTATGTACATAATATATAATATATTTATATTAAATAATAAAGGTTAATAATGTAAATAAGTAATTAAGGTAATATAATAAAACATAAGTTAAGTTAGTGCTTTATGTTTATCTTTTTAAAGCCGAAAATAGATAAGGAAAAGAAAAAGAAAAAGCAAGCTACATTTGGCCATATTTAAGCTTGATTAAGGTATGTAACTAGCTCAGTTTTTGATAATTTTTATTTTTTTGAGATCGTTGCTATGAAATTTACAAAGCTCATTCTTTAATTTTTGATTTTGATGAATATTTTAAGTTAATCCATTGATGAAATTATGATCTTTGTGATGTTAGATGATGGATTATGAAATATATGTTTTAGATTAATATGTTTTGTATTGAAAATTTTGATGAATTTGAGTAATTAGGGCTAAATTGTAAAAATAATAAATTAACGGACTAAAACTTGAAATAAATGAAATGTATGGATTTGTATGAACATGGGGTAAATTCATCCTAAGCATGAAACATTGAAATTTTACATATTTTGTGTTTTATGCAATAGGGACTAAATTGTGAAAAGTGTAAAATATCAGGGGCAAAATGGTAATTTTCCCATTTATGTGTTTTTAGACTAAATTGAATAAAATTGTGTTTGAATAAGTTTAATTTGAATATGTTTAGATCAAGAACCAAAGAAATTAGACTTGGACCGGGGGAAAACAAAAATAATTGAATGATCATTTTTTCCGTCCGTCGATATCCGAGGTAAGTTTTTAAGCAAATAAATGCTATTAATTTTGAATAAAAGTGAACTTTATATGCTGAATTGAATTTTATGAATGTATATAAATGATGGTCGAATGTCTATATACTTTGGAACAATGTTTACGAGATCGATTCGATCGAGTTACGATGTCCGAAAGTCCCGTACGAACCTTAGGAATTGCTAGGATACATATGTCATGACATAGGATTCTGTTATGTGTTATCGTGTAAGACCTTGTCTAGGACAGTGGAATCGATATATGATTACATATAAAACCACGTATGGGACGTTGGCAATGTACGAAATGTTCAACTGTCCGAGTATCCTTTTTAATTCCGAATGGTTCAACGGGCAATGATAAATTAAGATCGAGTGTAATATCGAGCTAAAAGGCTCAGGTATGTATTCAAACAAAGTTATAAAAATGTGGTAAGTTGAATGTTTGAATTGATGATATAAATGTTATATGTTAATGTGAACTATGAGTATGCATATGTGAATGCATATATTCGATCAAATAATATATTTGTGATATAGAAAGTAAAGGTTAAATATACTAATGTTCAAATAAGTATTCGGCCAAAGGAAAATTTAAGCAAAATTTATATGTTTTGATATATGAAATTATAAGTTGGAAATGTATATGAATTTATGATGGTTTATTTCGGTTTAGCTAGATTAAATTATGTATATGATTAAATGTCTCATTTGCTTATGACTTACTAAGCTGTGAAAGCTTACTGTGTGTGTTTGCTCTTTGTTTTATAGATTTTGGAAGTTGGTTACGAGCTCGGGGATCGTCAGAGAAGTCTATCACACTATCGACTGTTTTCAGTACTTTATTAAGTTTGAATTCGAACATATGGCAAGTATAGACTAGTTAATATGTTTGATTTTAGGGTATGTAAATATGAGCCATGCAAAAATGGCTTATCTATTTTGTTAAGTTTGGTTTTTATGCTTTTATTCAAATGATATAAATGGTTGGTTTTGGTGATTGATTATGGTATATATGTATATATATATATATATAATGTGAATCAAGTTTGATATGTTTTGTTAATGATATGTTATGTGTTTTGGTATAAGGTGAGTTTAATTAAAGCATATAGGTGAAGTGAGTTTGGTATATTATGTTAATCTTTGAACTTGATCATGGTTTAAGTCAATTGGGAAGTAATATCATGTATTTATGTATAATGTGATATATGGTTATGTATTTCGACAATAAGCTAGGTAATGAATGTTAGTTAAGGTTTGTTATGCGTTAGTTTGGTAATAGGCATGTTATATATGCATGTGGTGTACTTGATAAATGTTTGATTCGCATATGTGAGTGATATTGATTTGGCTTAGTAATTGTAAAGTGATATGATTTGTATGGATTTCAGAAATGGCTCAATTGGTGTACACATATGCGCAAGCTTGTAATAGGACAATATGTATGTTTTTTGTCTTTTAAAATGATATATAGTTATTTTTTAAATAGGCTTAAAGTTAGTGAATAATGTACACATAAATTTGGTTAATGTTGGTTATATGAGTAGTACATGTTTTGGGTTTAGCTTTTAATAGATAAATTTGATTAGCCGAATTGAGGGCAAGATGATTGGCAATGTGTTTATATATTTTAAGCTTGAATGGTTCAAATTTGATGTGGAAAAATGCGCATATCAATTGGTTTAATTGCTTATGTCACATATGTTTTGGACATTAAGCCTTGTGATGTGATTTGTTTGGTCTATTAAGTGCAAGTATATTATTAAGTAGTAATGTGTTTAATAATTATAAAGTATTTGAATATCATTGCAATGATGCGATGAGTACATAATTCATGCATATATTTTGAAGCATATTATGTATGGCTTTGAGGCATGTTTATTAAAGTATAAATATGATTATATGCAAGAGAATTGTCTTTTTTTTTTATGATTAATAATTAGAGGTGTGCATGGTTCAAGGCGGCTGGCCAAGGCTTTACTCAAATGTGGGAGGTTTGGACAAAATATAGGCCCAAAAATGGGCTTGGTAAAAAACAAGGCCTGCTTTAGAAAAGTGTTGAGAGCCTCTGGTATGATTTTTTGGCAGGGCTCTACCAAATTTCAAATATTTTTATGTGTTATATTTTAATTGTATTTGATTTATTTTTAAATATTTTTTATTTGTATTTGATTTATTATATTTTAAAATGTATTTGATTTATTATATTTTTATTTATTTTTGTTTTAATATTTATTTTTATTTTTAAAATGTATTGAATTTATTATATTTTATTTTTAATAAAATAAAAAATTATACTAGTCGGCCTAAGGCTTGGGCTGCCTCGAACTACCAATTTTAAAGTGGGTCGCCCTGGACAAATTTTAGGCCCATATTTGGTGGGTCGGGCTCGGGCCTACCAATTGGGCAAAAAAATTTTGGGCTCTTACCAACTCGGCCTTTACCATGCACACCTCTATTAATAATGTATGCTTTATTTTTTAATTAGCCATTTGTTTTACTTATGCGAATATGACGTGTGCATATGCAATTGTTCGAAAGTTGTGTCTTGTTCGGTAATGCTTCGTAACCCTAATCTGGCGACAGATACGGGTTAGGGGTGTTACATTTTATTAGTATCAGGGCTACGGTTTAGTCGATTCTAGGGCTAAGTAGCGTGTGTGAGTCTAGCTATACATGCCATATTATAAAATGCGATAGTGTGATGATTCCTGACATTTGAAAATGTGCTTTTGTATAGTAAATGGATCCCAATAGAGCCATAGCTGATGATGCCTCGGCTTTAGAGGAAAAAGGGAACCATTTGAACTCGTAAGGCCGACATGGAGCAATGCGCATGATTCCAGTTGTCCTCAAACTACATATTGACCCCTTTTGCTCACCCGAAGTGCCTGCCTGCCCTAGGCTGATTTAGAGTTGAGAGTATAGTGCCTGCTCCCACTCAAGGGACAGCACTAGTTGATTCTCGACTTACTTCGAGTAACCAAGAGGGAGAGGCTAAACCAGCCTTTTATCAAATGATGAATAATTGGTTTACTCAGTATATCTGGATGAATCCACTGTTCCACAACCTCCTACCCCACCGATTCCCCCTCAAATACCTATAATGCCATAAGTTACTGATTCGGTGCGATTGAATAAGCCACCGATTTATAAATTCAAAAAATATGGGGCTGAAGAATTTAGAGCCACTGATGATGATGCTGAGCGAGCTAAATTCTAGCTTGATAATACTATCTCCGTGTTTGATGAGCTATCTTGTACTCCTGAGGAGTGCCTAAAATGTGATGTATCTTTGCTATGAGACACTGCATATCACTGGTGGAATACGCTAATATCGGTAGTTTCAAAAGAACGGGTCACCTGAGAGTTCTTTTAGACTGAATTCTGGAAGAAATATATCAGTCAGAGATTCATTGATCAAAAACACAAACAATTTCTCGAGTTAAAAAATGGTCGCATGAATGTGACAGAATATGAACAGAAATTTGTGAGACTTGGTAGATATGCCCGAGAATGTGTTTTGACTGAAGCTATAATGTGTAAAAGATTCGAAGACGGGTTAAATGAAGACATTAAACTACTAGTTGGCATCCTTAAAATAAAAGAGTTCGTTGTACATGTTGAGCGAGCATGCAAAGTCGAAGAGCTCGAAAAAGAGAAAAGAAAAGCTGATTTTGAAGCCAGAGATTCCCGTAAGAGATCATCGAGTAAAACATTTCAGCCAGCATCAAATATATTTAGAGATGATTTTAACCATTCAAAGGCTACTGCGGGTTATTCTAGACGTGATTGGGATATACCACCTGTGAGTTTGAAAGTTACCTCGATAGCTAGTGTTGGTAACGCCAGATCAAATCAACCAAAGGGCAAACATTGTGGTAAACGACATCCCGACAACTGTAGATTGAATGATCGGGCTTGCTTTAAATGTGAAAAAATGGATCATTTCATCCGTGAATGCCTTGAGTTAGCAGAGCAAAATACCATACAGAGTGCGAGACCGAGTAACATGTTAGCTCGAGGTAGACCACCCAGAAACACGGGTAATCTAAGTAGCGGTCAGAAGGGAACTAAAGACACAGCTGTTAGATCTAAGGCTCGAGCACCGCCGAGTTATGTTATTCACGCTCGAGAAGAGGTTTCATCCCTAAATGTTATTACTAGTACTTTCACTCTCTATGATACTAGTGTTGTTGCATTGATTGATCCTGGTTCGACTCATTCTTATGTATGTGAGACTTTAGTATCCAATAGGGCTTTGCCTATAGAGTCTACTGAGTTTGTGATTAGACTATCGAACCCCTTAGGCCGGTGTGTTTTGGTTGGTAAAGTGTGCAAGAATTGCCCGTTGATGATTCGAGATTCATGTTTTCCGGTTGACTTGATGTTGTTGCCATTCGACGAGTTTGATATAATTCTGGGTATAGATTGGTTAACTTTACACGATGCTATTGTGAACTGCGAACGGAAGATTATTGATTTGTGATGTCAGAATAATGAGATTATTCGGATTGAGTCTAATGATCTGAATGGTTTACCGGCAGTGATATCTTCGATGTTAGCTCAGAAATATGTGAAAAAGGGTTGTGAAGCTTGCTTTGCTTATGTGATTGACTCTAAAGTGATTGAAAAGAAGATTGAATTAGTACCAATTGTGTGCGAGTATTCAGATGTGTTTCCCGAAGAATTACTGGGTTTGCCATCGATTTGAGAGGTAGAGTTTGGTATTGAGTTAGTGCCAGGGACGACTCCGATATCGATAGCTTCGTACAGAATGGCACCGACAGAATTAAAAGAGTTGAAGACTCAGTTACAAGAATTGGCTGATAGAGGCTTCGTACGACCGAGTTTTTCTCCTTGAGGTGCACCAGTTTTGTTTGTGAAAAAGAAAGACGGAACTATGAGAATGTGCATCGATTATCGACAGTTTAATATGGTGACTATAAAGAATAAATATCCTTTGCCATGGATTGATGACTTGTTCGATCAGTTAGAAGGGGCTACTGTGTTTTCTAAGATAGATCTGAGATCAGGTTACTATCAGTTGCGAGTTAAAGACTCCGATGTGCTGAAAATTGCTTTCTGAATGAGGTATGGACACTATGAGTTTCTGGTTATGCCTTTCAGACTTACTAATGCACCTGTTTTTTTTATGGATTTAATGAATAGGATCTTCAAATAGTATTTGGATCGATTTGTGGTTGTGTTTATAGATGACATATTGATCTATTCACATGATGAATCCGAGCATGCTGACCATTTGAGATTAGTGCTACAGACTTTGCGTGATAAGCAGTTGTAAGTGAAGTTCAGTAAATATGAGTTCTGGTTATGAAAATTTAATTTTCTAGGACATATTGTATCAGCATCGGGTATTTGGGTTGATCCGAACAAGGTTTCAACTATACTAGATTGGAAGCCTCCTAGAAATGTATTCGAGGTCCTAAGTTTTCTAGGACTAGCTAGTTACTATAGACGATTCGTAAAAGGTTTCTCTATGATTGCAACCTCGTTGACATGACTATTTCAGAAAGATGTTAAGTTCGAGTGGTCAGAAAAGTGCCAGAAAATTTTTGATCAGTTGAAAGCTTTGTTGACTGAAGCTCCGGTGCTAGTTCAGCCAGAATCGGGTAAAGAATTCGTAATCTTTAGTGATGCATCTTTAAATGGTTTAGGCTGTGTTTTGATGCAGGAAGGAAAAGTTATAGCATATGCCTCGAGACAGTTAAAGCTGCACGAAAAGAACTATCCGACACACGATCTGGAATTGGCAGCTATTGTGTTTGCATTAAAGATATGGCGCCACTATCTGTTCAGTGAAAAATGTCACATCTATTCTGATCACAAAAGCTTGAAATATTTTATGATTTAGAAAGATCTGAATCTACGACAGCGAAGATGGTTAGAGTTGTTAAAAGATTACGAGCTTGTAATTGACTATCATCCGGGGAAAACCAATATTGTTGCTGATGCCTTGAGTCAGAAATCGTTCTTTGCCCTACGTGCGATGAATACTCAATTGGCTCTATCCGATGACGGTTCGCTAGTAGCTGAGTTAAAAGTGAAACAGTTATTTATTCAGCAGATTTGT
Organism: Gossypium rotundifolium; assembly: GCA_025506655.1. NCBI lineage: Eukaryota > Viridiplantae > Streptophyta > Magnoliopsida > Malvales > Malvaceae > Gossypium > Gossypium rotundifolium. The sequence goes on from CP106731.1 coordinate 103,018,667, forward strand.
GAGGCTCAAAAAGTTGATAACGAATTGATAGCAAAACGGACTCAATGTGATGCGAATATTGATTCAGGGTTTCGAATTGATACTGAAGGTTGTTTGAGGTTCAAAGACCGAATGTGTGTTCCAAGGAATTCATAGTTGATTCAAATGATTTTGAATGAAGCTCATAGCAGTCGGTTATTTGTTCACCCGGGTAGTACAAAAATGTATAATGATTTGAAATAGCTTTACTGGTGGCATGGTATGAAACGAGACATCTCTAACTATGTTTCAAAATGTTTAATCTGTTAGCAAGTTACCATCTGGGTTACTTCAGCCGATTATGATACCCAAGTGGAAATGGGACAGAGTCACAATGGATTTTGTATTGGGTTTGCTTTTGACACTGAGTAAGAAAGATGCAATCTGGGTTATTGTGGATAGATTGACTAAATCGGCTCATTTTGTTCCGGTTTGCACAAATTACTCGCTTGATAAACTTGTTGAATTGTATATTTCTCAGATTGTGAGATTGCATGGAGTACCTATTTCTATTATTTCGGATAGAGATCCGAGGTTTACATCACGATTTTGGAAGAAATTACAAGATGCATTGGGTACGAAACTAACTTCAGCATTGCTTTTCATCCACAGACAGATGGTCAGTCCAAACGAATTATTCAAATACTCGAAGATATGTTGAGATATTGTATTCTCGAGTTTGAAGGTACATGGGAACGATACTTGCCACTGATTGAATTTGCGTATAATAATAGCTTTTAATCGAGTATCAAAATGGCACCTTACGAGGCTTTGTATGGTCGTAAATGTCGAACACCTATATATTGGACCGAGCTCAGTGAAAATAAGATACACGGGGTCGATTTGATCAAAGAGACTGAACAGAAAGTGGAAGTGATTTGCAATAGTTTGAAAGCTATGTCAGATCGTCAGAAGTCGTACGCACACTTAAAACGTAAAGATATAGAGTTCCAAATCGAGAACAAAGTGTTTTTGAAAGTCTCACCGTGGAAGAAAATACTTCGATTCGATCGTAAAGGCAAATTGAGTTGAGATTTATTGGGCCGTATGAGATTATAGAGCATATCGGGTCGGTTGCTTACAGATTGTTGTTGCCACCTGAGTTAGAAAAGATCCATAATGTATTCAATGTTTTAATGCTTCGATGATATCGGTCCGATCCATTGCATGTAATTTTCCCGTCTGAGGTTGAGATTCGATCTCATATGACATACGAGGAAAAATCGATCCGGATTTTAGATCGCGACGTGAAAGAATTGAGAAATAAGAAAATTTCTTTAGTAAAAGTCTTATGGCACCGACACGGGGTTGAAGAAGCTACGTGAGAGCTGGAAGATGCTATGAGAGAACGTTACCCAAACCTATTCACCGGTAAGATTTTCGGGGATGAAAATCCCTAAGGGGGAGAATTGTAACAGTCCGGTTTTGACCCTAATCGGAACAGTGGTTTTGGGACCACAATTTCGAGTTAGAAATATGATTAAATATTATTTTATGTGTTTATAATGTGTGAATTGATATCTGTGAAATTTTCGTGATTTATTTTTATCGTTTGAGTGTCCTATTTAATAAAAGGACTTAATCGCATTTATGGTAAAAGTTGCTAACTATTTGTTAAAGTACTAAATTGCTTTGTTCTTTTAATGGGAGGTTTTTATGTTGCAATTTTACCATGAAACATAGTGATGGACGGTTATGTACATAATATATAAGATATTTATATTAAATAATAAAGGTTAATAAGGTAAATAAGTAATTAAAGTAATATAATAAAACATAAGTTAAGTTAGTGCTTTATGTTCATCTTTTTAAAGCTGAAAATAGCTAAGGAAAAGAAAAAGAAAAAGCAAGCTACATTCGGCCATATTTAAGCTTGATTAAGGTATGTAACTAGCTCGGTTTTTGATAATATTTATGTTTTTGAGATCGTTGCTATAAAATTTACAAAGCCATGCTTTAATTTTTTATTCTGATGAATATTTTAAGTTAAGCCATTGATGAAATTATGAGCTTTGTGATGTTAGATGATGGATTATGAAAGATATGTTTTAGATTAATATGTTTTGTATTGGAAATTTTGATGAATTTGAGTAATTATGGTTAAATTGTAAAAATAATAAATTGAGAAACTAAAATGTGAAATAAATGAAATGTATAGATTTTTATGAACATGGGGTAAATTCGGCCTAAGCATGAAACATTGAAATTTTGCATATTTTGTGTCTTATGCAATAGGGACTAAATTGTAAAAAGTGTAAAATGTTTAGAAAAAATGGTAATTTGCCCATTTATGTGTTTTTAGACTAAATTGAATAAAATTGTGTTTGAATAAGTTTAATTTGAATATGTTTAGATTAAGAACCAAAGAAATTGGACTTGGATCGGGGAAAACAAAAATAATTGAATAACTGTTTTATTCCGTCCGTCGATATCCGAGGTAAGTTTTTAAGCAAATAAATGCTATTAATTTTGAATATAAGTGAACTTTATATGCTGAATTGAATTTTATGAATGTAAATAAGTGATGCCGAATGTCTATATACTTTGGAGCAATGTTGATGAGATCAATTCGATCGAGTTACGATGGCCGAAAGTCCTGTACGAACCTTAGGAATTGCTAGGATACATATGTCATGACATAGGACTCTGTTATGTGTTATCGTATAAGACCACGTCTGGGACGTTGGCATCGACTTGTGACTTACCTATAAGACCCTGTCTGGAACAGTAGATCGATATGTGATTATATGTAAGACCATGTCTGGGACGTTGGCATTGTACGGAATGTTCGACTATCCGAGTATCCTCTTTAATTCCAAATGGTTCAACGGGCAATGATAAATTAAGATCGAGTGTAATATTGAGTTAAAAGGCTCAGGTATGTATTCAAAAAAAGTTATGAAATGTGGTAAGTTGAATGTTTGAATTGATGATATAAATTTTATATGTTAATATGAACTATGAGTATGTATATGTGAATGTATATATTCGGTCAAATAATATATTTGTGATGTAGAAAGTAAAGGTTAAATATACTAATATTCAAATAAGTATTCTACCAAAGGAAAATTTAAGCAAAATTTATATGTTTTGACATATGAAATTATAAGTTGGAAATGTATATGAATTTATGATGGTTTATTTCAGTTTAGCTAGATTAAATTATGTATATGATTAAATGTCTCATTTGCTTATGACTTATTAAGTTGTGAAAGCTTACAGTGTGTGTTTGCTCTTTGTTTTATAGATTTTGGATGTTGGTTACGAGCTCGGGGATCGTTAGAGAAGTCTATCACACTATCAACTGTTTTCGGTACTTTATAAAGTTTGAATTCGAACATTTGGTATGTATAGACTAGTTAATATTTTTGATTTTGGGGTATGTAAATATGAGCCATGTGAAAATTTCTTATCTATTTTGTTAAGTTTAGTTTTTATGATTTTATTCAAATGATATAAATGGTTGGTTTTGGTGATTGATTATGGTATATATGTGTATATATATAAATGTGAATCAAGTTTGATATGTTTTGTTAAGGATATGTTATGTGTTTTGGTATAAGGTGAGTTTAGTTAAAGCATATAGGTGAAGTGAGTTTGGTATATTATGTTAATCTTTGAACTTGATCATGGTTTAAGTCAATTGGGAAATAATATCATGTATATATGTATAATGTGATATATGGTTATGTATTTCGGCAATAAGCGAGGTAATGAATGTTAGTTAAGGTTTGTTATGTGTTAGTTTAGTAATAGGCATGTTATATATACATGTGAGTGATATTGATTTGGCTTAGTAATTGTAAAGTGATATGATTTGTATGGATTTTCAGAAATGGCTCAATTGGTGTACACATTTGCGCAAGCTTGTAATAGGAAAATATGTATGTTTTTGGTCTTTTAAAATGATATATAGTTGTCTTTTAAATAGGCTTAAAGTTAGTGAATAATGTACACATAAATTCGGTTAATGTTGGTTATATAAGTAGTGCATTTTTTGGGTTTAGCTTTTAATAGATAAATTTGATTAGTCGAATTGAGGACAAGATGATTGGCAATGTGTTTATATATTTTAAGCTTGAATGGTTCAAATTTGATGTGGAAAAATGCATATCAATTGGTTTAATTGCTTATTTCACATATGATTTTGGACATTAAGCATTGTGATGTGATTTGTTTGGTCTATTAAGTGCAAGTATATTATTAAGCAGTAATGTGTGTAATAATTATAAAGTATTTGAATATCATTGAAATGATGTGATGAGTACATAATTCATGCATATATTTTGAAGCATATTACATATGGCTTTGAGGCATGTTTATTAAAGTATAAATATGATTATATGCAAGAGAATTGTCTTTTGTTTTATGATTAATAATGTATGCTTAATTTTTTAATCAGTCATTTGTTTTACTTATGCGAATATGACGTGTGCATATGCAATTGTTCGAAAGTTGTGTCTTGTTCGATAATGCTTCGTAACCCTAATCCGACGACGGATACGGGTTAGGGGTGTTACACAATTGGTATGAAGTGAACCATCATCGCGCTACTAAAAATGCATGAAATACTAAATTTGGTATGCTGAGTAATTGAATTGTGACTTAGATTTCATGCTAGCATAGTTATTAACCTAGGTTGTTAAGTTAGGTTTCTAAATGATTTAATGTAATTAAGCATATTTTGTATGATCTATGTATGCTATATGATAGATTAGAATAGAGAACTTGACATAAAATCACAAAATGGCATGTCTAATTTGGTGTCAAATTGTCATATGCAAGTTGCTGTGTTTTTTTTTTTTTTTTGCAGAAATTGCAATCGATGTCGCAATGACCCATAATCGACGTTACGACGATGGATCATTGTTGGGACGCCGTTTATTGCATTGTAGGGACGATAGCCTACTTCTAGATGGCATTTTGATGTGAGTAACCGTGTCATCATGACGTGGCAGGCTATGGTTTTGGGTTTGTTTTATTATCTTTGCAATTTAGTCCTAACTTTTATATAATCAAATTAGAGTCCTTAAATATTATGAAATACCTTAAAAATTTGCATGATTAAGTATCATATGTTTAATTTAAAAATTTTATCCTTAAATTTGTAAAAAGGTGGTCCTTAAACTTTGTCTTTAAATTCAAATGAGTTTTACTTGTCAATTTTAGCTAATTCTTTCAAAAATTGTCTCGAGTAAAACATTATAACTATATGTATGCTTAACTAATGTTCTATAATTGTTTTGTATGACGTGTTAAATGACAATTTTACTTCTGAATGTTATTTGATGATTTTTACTAGAAAAACATGTTTTAGGTTTCCTTTTTATGGTTATGTTACTTAATAATTGATGATTATGCATGCATTTGTGTGGTTTGATCGATGGTTTCGGTGGTTTCTGGTGTGATTGGTGATCGGTAAGGAGGTCATGTAAGTGATTAATTTGACATTTCGGATTCGAGTCAGTTCATTTCAGCCGAGTTTGGGGCGCCACAAGTTACCTAATTATTAATAAATTTCTTTTTTTTTTGTCACCTAACTATTTGAAAGGTTACAAAATGGTCACCCAACTATTCAATTTTATTTTATTTTGTCACAAATTGACTAACGATGATAACTTTTAAAATTGGAATAACAATTTTAACCCTCAACATATATAAATTATGTCAATTTAGTATTGATTCTAAAAAAGTTTAATCCTCAACATTTACACATCGTGTAATTTTCTTCTTCTTTTTTTTTTGTAATTTTACTTTGAGGGTTAATTTTAAAACAATAAGAAAATATGAAAATTATTATCTTGGATTTTTGGGTGTTTCCATTTTTTTTTGTATATTTCAATAAAATTTAGTTGATAAATTAGGTGAAAGGGTCACAAAGAAAAGCAATACTACAGAGAAGACCAAATTACATAATGTATAAATATTGAGGATAAAGTTGCTATTATATAAAATTTAAAAGCTATCACCATTAGCCAGTTGGTGATCAAAAAAGACAAATTGAATAGTTGGGTAACCGTTTTTGTAACTTTTCATAGTTTGGTGACCGAAAAGATATTTAATAATAGTTGGGTGATATTTCCAAAACTTTTCATATTTGGATGACCAAAAAAATTTTATAGTTGCCTTTTTTTGAAATTGACCCAAAAGAATTGATTAATTACGAAAATGATCATATGCAAAATATTGTATGAAAATGACTCGTTTCCTACAGTACATGCTGGTGCCGTCATTGTTGAGCAATCATCATCCTTTTTAAAATTTTTCTTTTGGGTGCCACCAGATAAATTGGCGGCATCGAACAGAAGTGTGATTATATAAAACGTTCAGGGACCTGATGAAGCAATTATCCTTTTTAGATTGACTGACAAAAAAGTGCCATCAAATTAAATGCTTTCAAATTTGATATATTTGCATTTTAGGTTTGTTCCATTTTGAAATTAAATTTAAATAACCCTTAAAAATATAAGAATAACAAAAATAAATCCTTCTCGTTTTTTAATTTTTTAAAAATAATAAAATATAAAACTATAAAAATTTCTTATTTAAATTACCCAAATATATCCCCAAAATTTGCTCAAGTTTATCTAAATTCAAAGAGGTTAGGGAATGAATTGAAAATGTTAACATTTAGATAAACTTGAAGAAATTTTTAAGGGATGTATTTGGTTAATTTAAATAAGAATTTTATATACTTTTTAAGTTTACTATTTTTAAAAAAATGAAAAATAAGAAATGTTTATTTTGTTATTCTTATATTTTAAATGCTATTTAAATTTAATTTAAAAAAGGAACATACCTAACATGCAAATAGAACAAAAGTTGAAAAGCATTTAATTTAGTGCCTCCGGGGCACCCTTTTTTTCAGCCAATCTAAAGGGTAATTGTTTCATCAGGATCCTGAACGTTTTATATAATCACACTTCAGTAAATTAGCGGCACTATTAAAAATTATTATTTTTAAATGCAATCACTGGCCGATGTTAGGGAGCGATGTCGCCGATGTGTCTAGCAGCACCGACAAGCACTGTAGAAATCAGTTTATTTACGTACATTATTTTTAAGTTGGGTCGTTTTTGTAATTAATCAAAAAATTTAAGTTACTTCTAAAAAGAAACCTTTATAGTTGGGTGACTACTAATATAGTTTACCCTAAGGGCGAGGTGAATCCAATTTTTTTAACAAGGGTCGAATTTATTTATAATTTTTCCATGGATCAAAATATAAGTTTATTATGTATTAATTTATAGTTTTATCATTTTTGAATGGACTAAATAGAAATTTTTTTATTTTGGGGTTAAAGTACAATTTTATTATATATTAATTTATAATTTCTTTATTTACAAGAGGATTGAATTGAAAATTTTTCATTTTGAGGGGTAAAGTGTAAATTCACTATATACTAATTTATAATTTTTTTATTTATAAGAGGACTAAATTGAAATTTTTTATTTTTTGGGAGGGCCAAGGCTTTGTCTCCACCTTCATATTTGCCTCTGCCTAGGGTTATAAATGAGACACTAGTTCTCACAAGCTATTTATGTTCAACTTGAAAGAAATTTAACTTCGATTCGATAATTATCAAGCTGAGCAAGAATTATCGATTGACTATTATCAAACTTTTCATATTTTTATTTTATTAAAATATATTATTACCCTTAATATATATTATTAATCTTAAATTTAATTATTGAATCGAGTATAAAAATTAATAAATAAATTTAATTCAATTGGAGATCGAATAACTCAATTTTATACGAAGCTGAAGTGAAATGATAAATTAACTCTAAATTTTAAGTGGAGCTGCAACTTGGGTTACACCCCTGTAACATAACAAAACAACAATAAGGGGAGGAATTAACAATCCTATAAAAACAAAACGACGTGGGGAGGCTCTCTGTTTCCAAACGACAGCGTCTCAGATAGCCCTATCCTTTATCCTTGCCTGTCGTTAAATATACTTCCCCAAGTCTCTCCTTGTTTACATGGTTCTTTTTCAAATTAATTTTTAGTCGATTTTCTAACACTTTAGGGTTTCATATCTCCCTCTCTCTGCCTCTTTCTAACAAATTCTTAAAGCTACAATGGGGCCGCCGATGAATCTACATAAGCTAGGGAAAGAATCGGAGGAATCCGCAATCCCGTCGAACCATTTGTGGGTCGGAAATCTGTCGGGCGAGACGGTTGATTCGGATCTGATGGAGTTGTTCAACAAATTCGGCGCACTCGATAGCGTCACCACATACTCTTCTAGAAGCTACGCTTTTGTCTACTTTAAGCGCGTGGAGGATGCGAAGGCGGCGAAGGACGCTCTCCAAGGAGCCACCTTGCACGGAAACCAAATCAAGATTGAGTTCGCTCGACCGGTTCGTTTCGTTGTTCTTTTCTTTTCCGTCTCGTTAGGTTTTTCATCCTTTTCGCAATTTTTGTATAATTATTCCTGTTTATATTTTGAAGGAAACAGAGGACAAATCGATGTTTTTGGTCTTCCAAATTCGTATATTTACTTTTTTTGCACAAGTTTTTTCACAAACTATTCGCCCATTTCTCAAGAAAACTCGAAATATATTCTGGAACTTAAATGCAGCCAAAAACATGAAACTAATGCGAGCTCAATCTGTTATAATTTTTTTACCAATTAAAAATGAATCAAGAGTTAATTTGGTCATAGATGATGGAAGCCAAATTAGGTCTAGAGATCGTGAAATTTTGATAATTTTATCTATCATGGAACTGGGTTATCTTCGCAACGGCTAAAGGCTTCCAAAATCTACGGATTTAAGGGTTGAAAGTGGAGTAATGATGAAGATTTGCGACAAAAATTTGGTTGTTGTAATATAACTTGATTTTCGTCAAAAGTGAAAAGAAAAAAATGTACAATTAGAAGACCAAAACATCGAACTTTGTTACTTTGTAGCAAACAGCAAAAAATCTTACACGATGGATGAATTATATTTCCTGCTATCAATCTCTCAATATAGACACAATGGATGCCGTTGCTGCTGTAGGTTTTATAATTTCATCACTCTAAACAAGTTTGTACCTTCGAATTATACTTGTACAATGTTCAGGTTTTTCGTTTTCGCTCTCAGATTCGAAGTCTGAGTTTTGATCAAGCAAAATTTAGTTTCTTTAGAGGTAGAATTAGGAAAATGTTTGAAAATAATGGAATTCCAACTTTGAACTTAAAATAAAATCTTCCCGTCAAATCAATCCCACCGTTGATGGGTTAATTGGCAGACGATGTGGACCAATGATTAGAAAATATAATCAGGGTTCCTTCCTATCTTTTTTTTTTTTTGACAACGTTGATGCCAGTAATGTCTTGGTCCAATCATGAGAGGCAAAACTACCAATTGATGACTTATCAATAAAGGAAGCCTTTTGTATCAATAACAAGAAACCTCTGAGAAATAAAATTATCAGCTAACCTAATTCAATTGAACAAAGTTCTTTTCTTGATACACAAGGTCGGTTATGTGTGAGTGTGAGATGTATGTTTGATACCAGTATATTCAATTTGTTCTGTTAAATTTTTTAATCTCCTTAGGAAGATTTTATCTTTGTACTCATGTTCGAATATGTAAACAAGGATGTTATGTATGGGTACTTAAAAGAAAATGAAAATCCAGAGCAATATAGGGTCAAGGCATTTAACAATTTATAATTTTCCTTTAAAACTGATTTGATTTTTTTAATTGATTTTCGTTACCGTTCCATGCAAAACATTTTGATCAAAGAATGAAAGCTTTAAGGTTGGTAGTCATATTTGTATAATATGGAGTTTGATCAAATTGGTTTCATGAGCTTTTGTGCCTCCACCACTGCTTTTGCAATTTTCTTGTATGATGGATGCTAATTGATCTTAGTTTGGTGGAAATTAAACAAACTAGGTGATTAAAAGGAGTTTAACAAAATTATTGCCTAGGCTATTAATTGAAATGATTATGTGAACTTTACAACCATATATCCCTTTTTCATTCTGGAGGTTGAGAAAAATATCTATTGATGCATTTTGATCAAAATATCATTTTAGGGTTGAAGAAGACAGTAAGTTAAACTCACCTCAACTGAGCCTTGGTCCCAAGCTGGTTTGGGTTTGTTAAATATGGCTGACTTGAAAAAGAGTAGAAATTGTTCATGTAGAAAGTGGTCTCTTTTGTTCATGTAGAAAGAGACCACTTCAATTATGGCTGACTTGAAAGAGAGTACATTCTATATAAATACAACTTGCTGCAACACGGTCCTAGAGCCTGCCTCTTTCTTTCTTCTTTGTTTGTTAAATGCGGCTGACTTGAAAGAGATTAAAATTATTTCATGTAGAAAGTGGTCTCTTTTTCTTCCTTGCTTTTTTCTCTTAACTTGAAGGATGGTAGGATGCCATAATTTGCAGTAGAACGAATAGTAGATCAAATTTGCAATTATATAAAATTAAGCAATTTGATGTTAGTATTAGAGATGAATAGAATGTAATTTATCTCTGCAATTTTATAAAATTAAGCAATTTGATGTTAGTATTAGAGATGAATAGAATGTAATTTATCTCTGCAATTTTATGATTTATATTCATCCAATATTTTAAATGTGTTTTTCCCTCCCACATTGTCCTGCCTTATGTAAGAAACCATGTCTAACCTTTGTACTTTTTTGGGGTTTGTTGTGAAATTCGTCAGGCAAAACCTTGTAAGAATCTATGGGTTGGTGGAATTAGCCAAACTATTTCAAGGGAAGAATTGGAAGAAGAGTTTCGAAAGTTTGGTAAAATTGAAGATTTCAAGTTCCTTAGAGATCGTAATACCGCATTTGTTGAATATTTTAGAATGGAAGATGCTTACCAGGCCATGATAAGCATGAAGGGGAAGCGAATAGGTGGTGAACAGATACGTGTTGATTTTTTGAGATCCCACCCTTCAAGAAGAGTAAGTACCTGAATTTAGAATTTCACGTCTGCTATTAACTTTTGGAGCTACCTTATGTTGCTTGGAGTTGTGTGAGAGTGTTAGATTTAAGTATGTGCCTATTACGGGCGTGTTCAAATTTTTCTAAAGTTTTTTTCATGTATTTTGAGGGCCTTGGAAGGCCATATCCCTATAACTATGTTTTGATATGTTTCTAACACGGGTTACATCAAGAAAAATGAGGAGTCAAAACAACATAGGAATTACCTATTGGTTAGAATTGGCATATATATATTCCTGGACTTTTTTCGAACCAGTTTCCTGTTCCTTCCATGTATCTTGAAACACTCATTTTGAATGCTTTAATGTGCTGCTAGTTGTTATGCTGAATGAATATTCTCATCGATCCTTTTGACAGGAGCAATGGCCTAATTCTCATGACCTTAGAGATGGGACTTTTTCTGGTAGGATGGCGTCTTCTGATGTCCATTCCATTGCAAAAAGACCAGTGAGTTCTAAACCAAAAAGCTTTTGGTCTAGATTTTGCATTATGTTCTTCATTTTTCCTATGCCACCTGACTTTAATATTTTTGCATTCTAATATGTTGAATAATTTTTGCAGTATTCTCAATTAGGTGGCCGAAAAGTTGATGGTCAGCCTAGCAAAGTTTTGTGGGTAGGTTATCCTCCCTCTGTGCAAATTGATGAACAAATGCTTCATAATGCCTTGATACTCTTTGGTGAGATCGAGAAAATGAAAAGCTTCCCTTCAAGACACTATGCCTTTGTGGAGTTTAGGAGTGTGGAGGAAGCTCGCCGTGCGAAGGAGGGTTTACAGGGTCGTTTATTTAATGACCCAAGGATCACTATTATGTTCTCAAGTAGTGAACTTGCACCTGGGAAAGAATATGGCTTTGATTCAGGCATAAAGGGGCCAAGGCCTGGTATGCTGTTTGGTGACCATCCATTTAGGCCTTCACAAATGGACATTCTTGGTCAAAATCATCCATTACTACCAAATACGGTCTCTGGATCATTACCATCTAGTGGCATTTTTGGATCAAATGTGCCGATCAGGTCTTTTAGTCATCAAGGTAGCTATGACCCTTTGCTTTCAGGTCAAGAATACAATGATTTGTCTGCACAGCATAATCGGAGAAGGCTATCTCCTCCTGTTCCTTCTGCTCAGGGTTTTAGGCCTTCACCGAGACAAGCATCTGGTTCATGGGATGTTTATGACGTGAACCAATTTCAGAGAGATGCAAAACGTTCGAGGATAGAGGCTGCCATGCCTGTAGATGATCTTGCACCAGTGATTGGTGGGGTGCTTCAGGTCCATTTGTGAATGTCCAGGGGAAGGGTCGTGTAAGTCCAACTCCTGGAATGGCCACTGCTGGTGGACCTGGACTGTCCCCTCCTGATAGTGATTACATATGGAGAGGCATTATTGCTAAGGGTGGAACGCCTGTTTGTCATGCTCGATGTGTTCCCATCGGAAAGGGGTTGGAGACAGAAATGTAAGTGTTATTTTTTCCTTGGTACTTCACCAGCTTTGTGGATTTTCCATTGTGTAAAGAAAAGGCTCGATTCCTTGTTTGATCCGTGTAGATATCAAATGTGATTTGCTTTCAGTTTTGAATGTTTCAACATAGCGTATGGTGGTTTTTACCTGATGGATCTTTTTATAGAATGTTTGTTGGACATGCGCATTTATTTTTTTACTTTATACCTACTGTTATTATCCTATTCTATGTTACTCAGACTGTTCATTTTACTTGAAGTAGCTGTGTCTGGTACTCGTGTCTGATTCATATACTGACTTTATGGAGACATGGACCCTCCACACACATGGAATAACTTATTTAAAAAGTGAACATACCTGTGACATATATGTATCCATATCTAACCACTCACACCCAAGTCTGAGTAAAATTCTATTTAAATTTGAAAAAGGGGGAATTTAGTAGATATTCAGACACATCATATACACATCAACTGAAAAAAGATAAAGTAGCTTAAAGTTGGATTGCCTTTTTGGAATAATTTTGTGCCACTTGTAATTTATTGGATAACTTAATTCCTCTTGGATTTTTTAAAGGCCATTTTACATCTTAGGTGCATTTTTGACATTTACTGGTCACCAACACCTTTAGTATCTCAGGGTTTGAGTGAAGTTTCATATTTGCTAAGGAATTTTCTCTGTTTCTGCGGTTGAGGCATTGCCTAATACAGTCCTCTATTTTGAAGGCTGGCTTCCTCAAAGTGTGTTAGATTTGAGTGTTTCCCTTTTGTATTTGTTTGATTTCCTTGTAGTCTGGTATAAGATAAGATGTCACTTACTGAATTTCCTGTTTTCTTCAGTCCTGAAGTTGTTAACTGTTCAGCCAGAACAGGATTGGATATGCTTGCAAAACACTATCGCGAGGCTATTGGTTTCGATATTGTTTTCTTCTTACCAGACAGTGAAGACGACTTTGCATCGTACACTGAATTCCTTCGCTACCTTGGTTCAAAAAACAGAGCTGGTGTTGCTAAGTTCGATGATGGGACTACGTTATTTTTGGTTCCTCCATCTGAATTCTTAACAAAGGTTCTAAATGTTTTAGGACCTGAACGGCTCTATGGTGTTGTTTTAAAGTTGGCTCCACAGGTACCGAATGCTGCACCACCGCTACCGAATCCACCTCTTCTTTCTCAGCCCGATTATAGTCACTTGAAGGAAGAACTGCCTCTGCAGATCGAATATAGAAGGGTTCTGCATGAGGACTCCAAACCTCCTGTAAGACCACTTGGGCAAGCTACCATGCCAAGTCAACCACCCAATAGTTCGGCAGCACTGTCACAAACTGGTGTTGCTTTAACACCTGATCTGATTGCTTCGCTAGCCTCCTTTCTCCCAACAACCTTGCAGTCTGCTGCTGTAGGAGGTGTTCAACCTCCATTAATGATGTCAACTACACAGTCTTCATCTGCTCATTCAGTAGCACCTAAAGGAGCTTCTGCACAAATTTGGAACGAGGACCAGCAAGCTTCTGAGCCTGCAGCCCCATCTTTCCAACACTTTAATCCATCAGTACCATTGTCACCAGTTCAGCATTACTCCTCTATATCGGGTACACCCATCCATTCTTCTGCCCAAAAGGCCCCTGGCAACACTCAGTTTCAGGAGTCTGTCATTAGCTTGCCACAGCAAGGTGCTGTGTCATCAATGCCATTGAATAATTTCAATACCCAATCTCAAAGTGATCGTGGTGGATTCTCTGCCCCAATTAGCCAGCAGTATCAGCCTGAAGTTCCTCCCGGTATACAGAAAGTCTATGGAATGATGCATGCAACTGATACTTCTGGGTTGTACAGTGCACCAGCTCTTCAGCAGCCAAGCAATCCTAATTTTTTGTCTAATCAGGTTCATGGTGCTACTGTTTCCCACCCTCAACATGTGATGCAAGCTGACAGAAAAAATCCAGAGCTTCCTAGTCAAGCACAGCCACTGCAATCCGTGCTTTCTGGATCTGGTCAGGGCACATCAGATGTGGAGGTTGATAAGAATCAGCGATACCAGTCAACTTTGCAATTTGCTGCTAGCTTGCTCCTCCAGATTCAGCAGCAGCAACAGCAACAGCAGCAGACAAATACTCCTGATGGACAAGGGAATGGGAATTAACTGTGAAGCTCCTTCAGTCTAGGTAAGTTTTCTTGCCATAACTTTTTCTTGAATTGTTACGTGCTTAAGTAGTTAATTTAGGGAATGGTCTTGATTTTTGTTTGTTTGTGTGATGCTAGTTGTTAGTCGACCATTGCTATCCTTTTAGATCACTGCATATGCATTCTAAAAATTTCATATAAGTAAAACCTTGTGGGTTTAGAACTTAGAAATATTAGTGGTAGTGCATATGGCAAGTATGTGTGGGGTTTGTCAGACCTTTTACTATTTCGAAAATAGCAAAAGGGGCATAAATGCTGGAATTTTTGAATGTTATGTGATGTAATGAGGTGCTTGGAAGTTTTTGTTTGTTTGTTGAAGTGTTCCAAGGTATTTAAGTATGTTATAGTCTTGTTTACTTAATCTGATTTCTGCATTTGAAGAGGTTATTTCCATGGTGGCTTATTTACATCAGCCATTGTATCCTATAGACATCATCATAAGGTGTTTGAAGCTGATTCCTTTGTAGCTAGTGCTAAGGAATCATGTAATCTAAAGTCGACAACTTCTAGTCTTTTAGGTTTCAGGTTGAAGTTTCTTTTACTTTCAATGCTCTCGCAGAATGTTAAATTGATTCTTTGCTTTTGTTTGAACTGTATTTGGCACCTTACTACACAGTATCATACATATGCATCACATTCTTCTTAGCCTTTCCCATGTCAGCCATGAACCTATTATTGATGCCTTATTATTGCAGATGGTTTCTGTAGTTTTAGTACTTAGAATAGGTACAACAGTGATTATTTTATAGCTAAATCAAGGTTTGACAATTCAGCTCGATTCTTGGTTTTTTATACTAGTTTTTGGAACTGGGTTTTTTGGATTTATTTTAACAAAATGAGCTTTGTGTTATAACTTTTGGACATTATTTGATAAAGTTTTCAAATCTTTTCCATAAACATTTCCAGGAAAAAAAAAGTTCAAGTAAATAAAAATAATCAATAACTCTTATAGTATTTTTGAAAATTAATTTTTTATATTAAAACTTCAAGTTATTTTCACTATTTTAAATATAAAATATTTATTTTAGATCATAAAATTTAAAATTAATAAAAAAATCCGGTTTGGTTTCTCAGTTTTCCTTGCTCAGCGCTATTCTGCTCTACGTGTTTGATGCTAAATTGTTTTTTCTTAACTGTTTTGGTTGCATGAAATTGATCTTTATTTGGTTGTTTTTAGCCCTTTTTTTCTCCCACTGTTTTATCTTCTTTACATATGTATTTATCTGCAAATCGGTATATATATATTAGTTGAGTTATTCTTTTGTTTGCAAGCCTTACCAAGGTATATACATATGCATTTCATGTAATATTATAATCTTACGGTTGCATTGATTTTGAAGTATCTGCACTTATCACTAGACAATAGGATGAAACTTAGAATTCTTGAACTGTAAATATTATGGGATTTAAATTTGTAATTTTACTCTGTATTTACTAAATTTGAAAGACTATATTGAAATGGTAAAAATGTACATATTATTTTACCTGGACTCATCCTTATCCATGTCCAACACATTTTCCAATATAGGTACGGGATATGATCCCCGATGTATGGAGGAATTTAGAAAAAAAAATGAGCATAGTCGTACCCGGTAATTAGAGTCCAGATAACATAGATTCTTTCTTCCAAAACTCAACCTACTTGATAGATTAACCGGCATGAAACTCTGTTGGTGATATTAGTGTATAAAGAGTTAGATAAGTGAGGTTAGAAGGAAGTTGTTTATTGTTGTGTTTTAATCTTAAAAACATTGGAAATCCGACGTTTCGTAAAACACGAATTGATTCCATTCTATACAGTTGCAACTCATTCGATCGGGTTTAGATAAATAGCTTCTCCAAGATCATGGAGACTTTTGGTTTCAAGGATGTCAAATATTGATGGTCAGAATGATGGATTGAAATTATATAAAAATGGAAAACAGGGTTGAGCTCTGGTTTGATGGGAAAGGGTTAAATGTTTAAAAGAGAAGAAGGGTTTATGTTGTGTTTATGTATGTATGAAGTACATTATATACATACACACGTTTCCTTCCCTTCTAGATTGATTCTTTCTCATCGAGTATGTTAATCCAACTTTTCAAAGTACCTTATTCTACGCTAGTGCTTCACATATATACCCAAACATATGAACGAAGGCATATATCAACATCCGAATCCAAAGCTTGCAAGTGTCTAAATCTCTTCTTGGTATGCGCGGACATCTCAACTTTTGAACACCCAAAGCGACTTGGTGACTGTTGATTGAAAATGGCCATATTCATAGTCAAAAGAAATAAAATAAAATATCGTTATCAACCCATTTACTTTTGTTGTTTCCTTCAAATTCGAGCGTTGGCTGCTCTACAATCTGATAATTCAAACCCTTTAAAATCCATTGTCCTATTTAACTCATGCTTCATGAGTTTAACGAGAGTATGATGTCTTATATTGTTATCTGGTTGGTTCACTGATGCTTCACAAAATCCAAATTAATTTCAATTTGTTTCTTAAATCTGCAACGTGACAAAAGGCTTGTTTGGATTGTGTAGGTAAATTTGTTGTGTCCGAAATGACCGCGCTTATTCACCGTCGTCGACGTTCGTTTTTACCTACTAGGGTTTTGTATTTGAGAAAGTGAAGTTGATTCTTGCCATTTTGCATCGATGATAATGGCTTCGCTTCGTTGCTCTGTAAATTGGTTTTCCCCCCTCGATCATCCATTGTTACCGTTAGCTGTTTCATCTTTCATGAGATGTACAAATTGGCTTTTTGTTATCGAATCTTCGGTTTGAATTTACATTATTTTCAGCTATTTCGTTTTTCTTTGGTTTCCTTAACTCTATAAAAATACAAAGAAAAATAGTTTTAAATTAAAAACATACATGACCTGAGAAAATGCGAAATGAGTAAACTACATTCAAATCCACTTTAAAATAAGACTAATTTTCCATTAAATGTCAAAAAAAATAAAATATTTACAAGGCTAGGTCAATTGAATGAAAAATGACGTTAATTGGCTAATTTTTGAAAAATGCTTCCAATTAGGAGTTTTTTTAAGTGATACGTAGAAAAGTACTTTCAGCAAGAATCTATTTCTGCCAAGTTAACAAACTTTTAAGTTTGCAGTCCAATAGGAAGTTATTTTCTCCTAACGGTCACCTATTTTCAACCACTATTTAATTAGCCGTTGCCCCCCTGATAAAAAAAAAAATCATACACTCTCCATTTTATTTTTTTCCAATTCAATCTCAACTCTCTCTCAGATTATCAATTCTCTCTCAAATTCCACTTTAAATTCTCTAATTTTTTTCTCTTTCAATTTTATTTAAATTACCTTAACATTTTCCTAAAATATTTTTTCTAATACGTAATAGACTGAGTTTCGATTATGAATCCAATTCAATTTTTCGAAATTGAATATACGATTGGTGTAAAAATACGATATTTTTTTAATTTTGAATCAAATTATTATTTAACATCTCAAAAATTATTACAAAATAATTAATTAAAAATCTCAAAAAAACCACTAAACCCTACTTTAAATAAACAAAACCCTAACCATATAAAAAAAGACCTTGGAAAAATCAGGGGAAAATAGCTTTTGCTAACTTGGTGGAAATAGCTTCCTGTTGAAAAAGTATTTTTTTTGGTATCACTTGAAAAAACTTCCAACTAAAAGCGTTTTTTTAAAAATTAGCCCATTCCTGTCATTTTTCATTCAATCGGTCTAGTCTCGTAAATATTTTATTTTCTTTGGCATTTAAAAATTGATCACTTTAATTTTTTTTAATTTAGTCACTCTAATTAAGATAATTATTTGAACACTATCATTAAAATTTAGCCAATTGAGAGATGACACATGACTTTTTTTTTTTTTTTTACTTTTGACTAAAGCTTAATATTCTTTATGAAATTATTCTAAAGTTTTTTTTTTTCTTTCTTTGTCATACCACTCTCTATTTAGATGATCTCAGAGCTTGTCATGACTCTCCACTACCTTTTCTGACTCCTCTCTTTATTCATATCAAGAAGCAAACACCTCATATGAAATAAAATATATACGATGACATCCCTATTAAAAGTTTCAAATAATAATTCATCATATTTCGGTAAATCATGTATTCATTAACCTTTAGTTCAGTAATATTTAAATTTATTTGTAAAACAAGAAAAAAAATCTAAAAAATTACCTACTTTCTCAGACATTAAAGGTTGGACCAAGGGTATGTTAGTTGTTAATTTTGGTTTGAGATAAAATACGAAAAAAAAAAAAAAAGAGAGAGAGTTTTTCAAGTGATATGATAATTTATTCTTGCGTAGAGGAGTTTTGGATATAAAAAGCAAGCTCCAATAACACTGTAGAGTAATATAAGAATCAATGGTTTGATGTAGTGAGAATTAGCATCCTACAAGATTTTTGCTCAATATATATAGTATTTATAAATGATTGAAATAAAGATGGTGAGATTAGTTGCAAAGTGAAAACAAGAAGAGGAGATTGAAGTTAAGATCCATGTCTAATACATATAACCATGCACAGTATCCATGGAGAAAGAAATAGTAATTTATTGAAAATAACTTAAAAAGTTGGAAAGTTGTTGTAATTATATTGTAATGACAATAAGGCTCAATAGTTGTAATTATTTGATTAATTACATGTATAAGATTTAAATTTATTTGGAGTAAAAAAAAAAAGAATAAATGGGTAAAATGAAGGCAGAAGGGAGGAGTGAGGTGGTGGTTATGTAAATTATAGGAATATGAAAATGCAAATTAATTAATGATTTTGTCAGCCTACTTAAGAAAGAAACGACTCGTTTTACATGAAAGTGGTGTCTTGGCCACTGCCAACGGAGATACGTTTCGCCGGCCGTTGTTTTTCTCTCTGATTCTGCATTTTCCTCCCATCCATTCCTAAATTTCCTTTCTCATTTCATAGATCCACCTCCCCAGAAAAAAGAAAATGGTTTCTCCATCCGCACTCCAAAGATCCCCCACCACCACGTCCTCCTCCCCTCTCCACCGTCTCTCCACTTTCAAACCCCCTCCTGCTTCTTCCACCGCCGCTTCTCCTCTTCCTCCTCCTCCCCCATCTTCCATTCTTGACTCTTTCGCCAAAGATCCAATCCTTTCCCCCTTCCTTTCCCCTTCTTTTTCTTCCACCTCCTTCTCCTCCGCTGCACTATCCTCCGGATCCCCTGCTTCCACCGCCGAACACCTCCTCCAAGCCATCCGCCAACTCGATTCCCAAATCCGTTCCCACGTCCTTTCCAACCACCCTCTCCTCCTCACACAGTTATCTTCCCTTAACAACGCTGAGATTTCCCTCTCCACTCTTAGATCCTCCATCTCTTCTCTTCAATCTTCGGTTCGTCGTGTCCGATCTGAGCTCTCTGAACCCCATAATTCAATCCTCTCCAAAACTGTCCAGCTCTCCAATTTGCATAGGACTTCCGAGCTTCTCTCCCACTCCATACGTGCTATTCGCCTTTCCAAAAAGCTACGGGACCTTATGGCTTCTGCTGAAGCTGAGCCTGATAAGTTGGATCTTGCTAAGGCTGCTCAGTTGCATAATGATATCTTGACCTTGTGCGAGGAATATGATCTTGGCGGTATTGATATGATCGACGAGGAAATCAATGCGGTCAAAGAGATAGGGAGTAAGTTAAGAAGTGAAGCTATGAAAGTTTTGGAAAAGGGGATGGAAGGGTTGAATCAGGCTGAAGTGGGAACTGGGTTGCAAGTGTTTTACAATCTTGGGGAGTTGAGAGCGACGGTGGAGCAATTGGTGAGTAAATATAAGGGAATGGGTGTGAAGAATGTGAGTGTGGCGTTGGATATGAAGGCCATTTCAGCTGGTGGTGGAGGTGGCGGATTTGGTCCTGGAGGTATTAGAGGGAGTGGAACGCCACAGATTGGGGGCAGTGGGAAGGCGAGAGAGGCGTTGTGGCAAAGGATGGGAAGTTGTATGGATCAGTTGCATTTTATAATGGTCGCAATTTGGCATTTGCAGAGGGTTTTGTCTAAGAAGAGAGACCCTTTTACACATGTCTTGCTGCTTGATGAAGTCATTAAGGTAACCCCCCCATTTCATTTCATTTTTGTTCTCTGTCTTGGTAATTCTATTGAATTAGACTCCTTTAGAGTTAGATACTATTATGAGTCCTACATGGGTATGTTCTGTTTTTTTTTTTTTCCAAGTCTTTCTATGTTTATATCTCTACGTTCATGAAAAAGAAGAGTCATAACAACACAGGAATTGGCACGTCATGAAACTGCTGTTCTCTGCCTGACTGTAATTATTTATGCTGTTCCGTGTAGGAGGGCGATCCCATGCTAACTGATCGAGTTTGGGAAGCTCTTGTTAAGGCTTTTGCTACTCAAATGAAGTCTGCTTTTACTGCATCAAGTTTTGTCAAAGAGATATTCACAAATGGTTATCCGAAGCTCTACTCTATGATGGAAAACCTTCTTGATGGAATTTCGCGTGACACTGATGTCAAGGGGGTGTTACCAGCAATAACTTTAGAAGGAAAAGCCCAAATGGTTGCAGCTATTGAAACATTCCAGATGGCTTTCTTAGGTAGCTGCTTAAGCCGGCTGTCAGATATTGTTAATTCTGTTTTTCCGGTCTCCAGCCGTGGTAGTGTTCCCTCCAAGGAACAGATCTCTAGAATTCTTTCTCGCATTCAGGAAGAGATCGAAGCTGTGCAGTTGGATGCTCGATTAACACTTCTTGTGCTGCGTGAAATTAGTAAAGTTTTGCTGCTGATCGCAGAACGAGCTGAATATCTGGTATCCCGTTTCTACTGTGTGCAAAATCTTTTTGTCTTTACTGAATAGAATATCTGTTATGTGAGAAATTATTCATTAGCATATACTAAATACATTATAGCCTTGATTTGGAATTGGTACCAGGACAGAGGAGGATGAAGGAGGTTACTGCCTCATTGCCTTACTTAAATCTGCTATGGTTTATACATACAACAAGTTTATGCCTAAGAACTTGTTGTTAGTATTTCATCCCTGCAGTGTCATAGGAAGTAGTTTGTTATATTTGGGAAATACAGTTCCAATGTGATTTTATTGCATCTTATTTTGCAATTCATGACCTAACTAAATGGGGCAATGTTTAAATTTCATATCATCAAATAAATAAAAATCACTAAAAGTTACAATGCTATTTGATATTATTACTTCTAAAGTCTGAACTTGAGAAATATATATAGCATACAATGTGTTTCTGCCAATAATGTTTTATGCAATACTACGGTGATCTATCTACTGAAGCTAACTGGTTAAAGCATTTCCCTTTCTTTTTTCAGCTTTTCTGACTGTATGTCATGTCTTCTGTGTCTTACAAGTACAAAATTCTCAGTTTTGTGTGGTAATTTGTTTAGGCGTATATCATTGGCATTAAGTGATAGTAATGCATAATAAGCCTTTAGCATTTTCTCGAACACTATTTGATGTTATCATGGACTTGATTTGATTGTTAGTGATAGGTTTAATCCCATTTTTTTAATTTCTCAAGGTTTTCTTTCCTCAAAACCCAAGTCTTTACAGATCTTATAGGAGTATATCAACTAGTAGAACTGTGTGCCTGTGTTACATAGTACATAAATTTCACGATGAAAACACACACATAAATAATGTGTATGTTACGTTTTATACTGGCAGATATCCACTGGTCCTGAAGCACGCCAAGTATCTGGTCCTGCTACGGCAGCTCAGGTCAAGAATTTTGCATTATGTCAGCATCTACAAGAAATTCATACTCGCGTAACTTCTATGATTATGGGGCTTCCAACTATAGCTGCAGATGTATTGTCACCTTCACTTGGTGCAATATATGGCGTTGCTTGTGATTCTATAACATCCTTGTTCCAGGCAATGATTGATCGTCTGGAGTCTTGCATCTTGCAAATCCATGACCAGAACTTTTCTGCCCTTGGCATGGATGCTGCTATGGACAACAATGCTTCGCCTTACATGGAGGAGTTGCAAAAGTGCATTCTTCACTTTCGTTGTGAGTTCCTATCAAGGCTGTTGCCATCTTCAGCCAACGCAACAACTGCAGGAACAGAAACCATATGCACTAGGCTTGTTAGGAGCATGGCTTCAAGGGTTTTGATACTCTTTATCAGGCATGCTTCTCTTGTCAGACCCCTTTCAGAATCAGGCAAGCTGAGAATGGCCAGAGACATGGCTGAGCTAGAATTAGCTGTTGGCCAGAATTTGTTCCCTGTAGAACAACTAGGTGCACCATACCGAGCTCTTAGAGCATTCCGACCGCTTATCTTCTTGGAAACGTCTCAACTAGGAGCATCTCCTCTTCTCCAAGATTTACCTCCAAGTGTTATACTTCATCATCTTTATTCCCGTGGCCCTGACGACTTGCAATCACCACTCCAGAGGAACAAGCTTACTCATTTGCAATATTCATTGTGGCTGGATTCTCAAGGGGAAGATCAGATCTGGAAAGGAATCAAGGCAACTCTAGATGATTATGCTACAAAAGTTAGGGTTAGGGGAGACAAGGAGTTCAGTCCTGTGTATCCTCTTATGCTTCGATTAGGCTCATCATTGAGTGAAACTGCACCTGCATCTCAAAAATGACCAATCGTCTGCAATTCTTCTTCGTGTAAACTATAAATCGACGAGCAGTGGCCATGTTTTTGCATTAAATCAAAATATTGCACAATGAGCATCTATGGAAAAAAGCTTCAAAAGTGTTGCTAGATCTACTTCAAACCTTTAGGTAAGCATGGTTTCATCAACATAACTAGGATTTTTTTTGTAGTTATGATGAACTGACAATTTGCTTATCTTCTCACTTGGAAATAAAGGGATGGATGGCTACATTGAGCTTTTGGCAGATTACGGAGCTGGTTGTAGTTGAATGCCCTCAACTCGACCTTTTCAAGGTTTTTAAATTTTGTTGTCGCAATGTTCATTAGTGGTTTCAATTTATACGTCATTTTGTCATGGTACAGTTCCCTCCCAGATTTTTCTCATAACTTTTAGACCACATTTTGACAAACTTATTATATGAATAATATATATTCTTTGTTTTTGTGTAAAATTAGTGGATACTGAAATCAGATGAAAATCTATCAGACTAGTTCTGAAATGTTTTTGTGGATGGGATTCTCTGCTCTAAATAAAAGTACGTATATTACGTTGTCTGGGAAATTTATTGTGATAGGGTTGTTTTGGCGGGTCACATGAACGTTGTGGATGATTAATATGATGTTAAGGTCTTGACTTGATGAATAAATTTCATAATGGATGGAGTGAATATCAAAACCAATTGGGCAAGTAATACAAACTCCAGATTTTTCTAAACAAGTCACTATTAAAATGTTCTAAAGGGTTACATACATACATAGATTTTAAAATATTTGTATTATCACATCGTATGTTCATTATTTTCGTACACAAATTTATTAATTATCACATTCATAAATATTTTTCCTCTATTGAAAATTTTAAAATTTAGTCTTTATATTTTTATTTTTAAAAGATAAGTTCCTTTACTTTTTAGATTTCAAAATTTAAGTTCAATTATTAATTGTGTTAAAATTATTTTGCTAAATTCATGTATATTACGATGTCAATTTTTAGTTATATTACTACCAAATGAGTTTTTTTTTTTATTGCAAAATTTTGGTAAATTTACTTTATCATCCATAATAAAAAATAATATCATGAATTCATTCGCATACATTTCCTTGAACATGCATACAATTACAAAAATGTCACATCTTATCAAATATAATCATACATGAAGAAGAGAGAATTTTGGTCTCGATTTACACTATAAACATAGCACAACCTGATGCTCTAATATCAATTGTTGGAAAAATTTCGGTTTGAAAACGGTTTTATTGCACAACGGAAAATAAAAATTTTAAAAACCGACCCGATTTGTGATTGTCGAAACCATTTCTTTGTTTGAAAACGGGCCGACTTTAAAATATGAAAATGGAGTCGCCACCAATCTTTTTTGAAGTGTGATTGGGCCACCTTATAAAACATTTTGGTCTACGAATTTTAAGAAAACAGGTTCGGGAGTCGATTACGCACGAGAAAGGATTAGCACCCTCGTGACACCCATAATTGGTACCTAATTGATTAATTAATGTCCTAATATCGAAAATTTAAAAGATTTTAAAATACGATTCTTTTTATTTTAAAGGAAAAACTTGAATGAAATATGAGCAATCAGACCCTCTTATCTCGAGGAAGTAAAATGTCACGCCTAGTGAGTTAGGGTATGACATTTCAAATCCCCAAAATCGAGCTTGTCCTTTGACTTCCAAAATTGATGTGTTTAAATCTAAGAAGGATACTCGTTATTTGGGGTCTAATGAAAAATCAGAACCCAGTAAGTTAGGGCTCGATTTCCCAAAATACCAAACACGAATATTGCCTTTGTCTTTTGAAATCCTTATCCCGAAATAATAAAACGTCACATCCAGTGAGTTAGGACACGACAATCTTGAATTCTCGAGAATAAGTTTTTATTTAACTTTTAAAAAGAAAGTAATGAGTTCTTTAGACTCGAAAAGAGAAATCGAAACCCAGTAAGTTAGGGTACGACTTCTTTCAAACCTTAGAACACGAAGAGTTTACTTATTTTGAAACGAAAACTATAATGTATCAAATAAAATACGATATGATCCAAAATAAAATGTAAAACGAGTTGCTATGCTGGTTTATGTAACAATATTACGGTGATCAAATATGAATAATAATAATAAAGGTAAAAATAACATACGATAAAAATAAAATAAACAAAATGAAATAAAAATAATAATAACGAAAAGGCAATGATAATAATAACCATGAAATATACTAATAGACAAATAATAAAAGAATAATAAGAATAATAATAATAGGTTTTAAAAAATATTATTAATTAAAATAATAATAATGTATATATGTAGAATAATAGTGAGGGAAAAATAGTGGTAAAGAAATATTAGTAATAGACTAGTATAATAATATAAATAATAAAATAATCAAAGTACTAATATATATATATATATATACACAAATATTGGTAATAAAAATAATAATAATAAAAATGGTTGGTAAACAAGTAGTAAATAATAATAACATTAGTAAAACAGAAGTAATAAAATGACAGTGAAATAAAAATCATGTTAATAATAAAACAATAATAATAATATTAAAATAATAGTATTATATATATATATATATATATATATATATATAAACAAACAATAATATATACATAATATAAAATATAAAGAATATGATTAGGATAATAATAATATACATATAAAAAAATAGT
This sequence comes from Gossypium rotundifolium, assembly GCA_025506655.1. Lineage (NCBI taxonomy): Eukaryota > Viridiplantae > Streptophyta > Magnoliopsida > Malvales > Malvaceae > Gossypium > Gossypium rotundifolium. The sequence goes on from CP106731.1 coordinate 103,044,593, forward strand.
AGTAATAAAAAAATATTTAAAAATAATTAATTTGAAAATAAAGTAAAATAGGTAAAAAAACTCAATTGAAATTAAAAAGGAGATTTGGGGCCAAATTTAAAATAAAAGAAGAATAAAGGGCTAAATTGCAATACTCGCGCGACATGGAGGAACCAAAGTAGCAATTAACCCCACTTTCTGAAATGATGCGTCGAATGAGGACCCAAATTGAAACCGTGGAATAATTTTCGGGCAAAATCAGAATTAAAAAAACTTGATTGTAAAACTAAAAAAAGCGGAGGGACCACGGGCATAAACATCCCATTTTATAAAAAAAGCGGATCCTCCTTGTGGGTTTGGTCACATGAGCGGGTCAAGCATGAAACGGCGCCGTTTTGGGGTTTAAAAGCCCTAGCCAAAACGACGTCGTTTTAAATAGATATAAATACCCAAAACCAAACAAAAATTTCATTTCAGCACCCCTTTTAAAAAAAAACTGAAATTCTCTCAAAACCTCTCAAGCCTTTCCCCCTTTTTCGACCAAATTACTTGCTTGACCACTCACACCAGTCAAATCATTACCACCGTACACACGGTGGCCGGAATTTTAAACGGTTAGTTTTTTCTTTTTGCTTTGTGTATTGTGTTTTTTTTTTTAAAAGAAACTTTAAAAGAAAAAGCTGAAAAGAGAATACAAAAAAAAAAAAAAAAAGAAATAGCCTTTCGTATTCTGGTATGTACTTGAAGATTTTTCTATTTGTATCTGAGATTTGATTTTTTCTCTTCTATTTTCGTAAAAAAAAAAAGCCCCCTTTACAATAGTTCGTTTGGGTTTTTATCCCCAAAATGAAAAAAAATACATTTTTTATTTTCTGTTCCTTGATTTGATGGACTTTGTTTTGCTTCGCAGGTGAGGACGTCGTGGAGGGGTGCACGACGCAGAGACGTGCAAGTGCATGGCACGTGGAGGTTGCGGCGCATGTGGGGGAGTGGCGCTGAAGAGGGGGCTAGGGTTTCTACCAGAAAGTTTAGGTTGTTAGGCTATGGGCTAAGTCTAGATTTGGGCCAAAATTTGGGCTAGTTTGTAAAATGGACTGCTTTAATTTTTGGACTTTTTGTTTTGTTTGATTTTTTATTTTTTGGTTTTATTATTGGGCCTGGGCATAAATTTGGGCCCTACAGTGATATTTATAGCAATAAAATCTACACCAAATTCGCACCTATGTTTTCAGATAGACGGATCCTTAAATTCCTAGCTTTCAACCAAACGAATTTCTCCGTTATTCTCGTACCACGAATTGCTTCGAGTGTAAGTTTGAACGATTCAAATCAAACACATAACTAGAAATGGTTTTCTTTCTTTTTGGGGTGAAAACGAAAGTTCTCTTCTCAAACAGAAAGTGACATAATCATTATTTCGGAAAATATATTTAATTCTTAGATAATAAAAGTCTCTTTATTTTCGAGTAGAATAACGGTATCTAAGAGTTGTGTAAAAGGCCATACATGTGCCATCTATTTATAGGGAGAGAATGTAGAACCTTTGTTGAATTGTAGAAGTTTATTTTAACTACAAAATGAACTTCTAGTCTAACTAGGATGTAGGGGGCGACAACCCTAGTTAATAATACTAGGTTTTGCCGTCCTACCTTATAACATAAGGGCTTTTGAGCCTCTTCCATATTTGGTCCAATTATAAATACTTCCTGAGTTTTTAACCCAATATTTCATAATTTGATCCAACCTAATATTTGTTTTTTATTTCCCAAAAATAAACTTCAATATATTTCTAATTAAATAATTTTCTCAATCCAATTCTAATTTCGTTAAAATCATGCCGACTTTACCGTAAAAAACCTGTTGGAAAATATATTTAATATTTTTGCAACGGTTCACCATGACCAAATGATTTATTTTCATTTTCGAACTTCATTTATTTTGAAAAATATAAATTTATTTTCAGGTCATTTTCATTTTGAAGAAAACCACATTCATTTCCAAATGATTCCATTTTTCCATTTTCATTTTCATTTTGGAGAAAACTATAACCATTTCCAAATGTTCATATTTCTTTATTTCACCATTCTATTCATTTATGTTCATCTGATTTAACATGCAATTTATTTCTAGTTTCAACGAGCTAGTCGATAAACCAATTGGACATACGCAATTGAGGCTCAAATAATTTATAATTAGGTTTCAACTTTTCACCTATTAATTATAAACTTATTTAGTGACAAAGTCATTCCATTATAGTATTGTGACTAAGCTTTCCCCAACAACATACCATTACGAAAGCAACTCGATCAATGCTCATCTAATGACCTTGTCATAAATGTGTTACCTTATAGGATATTTTAATCTCTTTAGGATAATATCCGTTCTTCCAATATGATCCTATTTTATCTTATAGTAACCATTACATCTTCCTTCATGAAAAGTCAATTACTATCAAATAATAATTAAGCCATCCATCACAAAGACGAACGACCCGTGGCCACATTTACTTTTCATCAACCATGTAATGCCAATGAGAGGATATCATTTGCACATGTCTCGGGCTATGAATTCCACTGTTGTGAATGACGCTACATACTATAGAAGTCGCACATCTAATGCATCAGCTTTTGGTTCCTTATCTATTCAAACTCAGGCTTTTACTTACATCAAAGTATACGAGTCACACATACATAGTCCGTCATCCACTCAGAATTTAGGTACGCGACACTACGAACATCACAAGTGAATAAACTCATAAACGGATTCAGGATCTATTTTTCTTGGGTCCAGTCTGATGTACTATCAGTCCAGTCATTCACATCTATGTCTCTATCTTTTGGAAGCCATTCGCTTCGATTCCCAAGACAAAGTATCTCCCCAATTTAACTTGATAGACGACATATTAGTCTTTTAATTGGTTTGCTCATTTTCGATTAGACTAAGGACATGTTTAGGTTCATCTACTAATATAAGTTGTCTTTCCATATTATGATACGACCACATAATACCTCTTAATATTAGTTTAAACATTAGACAACCAATTAGTGGCATTTACTTTCATTTTGCTTTGTGTGCAAAAACCTTAAGAGGACAATCATACAAAGTATATTAATATAATCAATGACTTTTTTTTGTTAACCAATTTGTTTGAAAAAAAATTACAAGTTTACAAATGAATATATTACACTCAAGGCACTAGATACAACAATTAAACCATAAAATACTATAGGTATGAGTTGAGCTGAGCTACTAGCGTTGGATGTATGCTTTATAACTTTGGTTTACTAAAATTTCGTCTAAGACCTACACATGGAAACAAACATAACCATACGTTGAGTATTAATACTCAGTGATGCTAATGTAACTCGAATTCAATTATAATATATTAGAAATCAAATTAATAAGCTAAATAATATGAATATACATATTAATCAAAACCATTTCATTATCAATATTCATATAAACATATATTCATGAGAGCCATTAAAACCTCAAGATATTCTATGGTCATTTATCACGTAACCATATCCATATCAATGTAATATTTGCTTACATATACGGTTGTGATGCACCACTAGGGTATTTGCATTTGTTTAATCATGTCAAAGTCATATATCATATTGTTGTTATATTCACATTTCAATAATACTTATACTTAATATATTATTTCACATTTTAATCACATCAATTATCATTTTAGCCCTTATTAACTAACTTGGATTTGAGTATGGATACACGAATCAATCCACCAACACACTAATATAACACACATAAAGTGTTGAATCAAATATAACATGCATAAAACGTTGAAGATAACACGCATAAAGTGCTGAAAGTCCCACCTATCAAACGAACCCTATGACATGCCAACTATATCTATAACTCTATCCGACACTATTAATAAGGCATTATTCTTTATTAATCATTATTAAATCACATTATAATATATATAACATTACAACATCAACATCAATTCATATATACACGTATTGAACATATATAAAATCATTTCTAATATAGATGATATCACAATGTAATTCCGTATCTATATTTCAAACATATCTCAAATCATATCCATCATCAATACCTTTTGTTTATATTTATCTACCTATTCAGTAACATGCCATTTCTCTTGATTCAAATGAGCCAACACGATGAAACATTATCAATGAGTCATCAAACACATTTTAGGTAAGATAATATGACATTATCATAAAACGGTAGCACATTTACAATTTTATGTACATTTCATCATGTATCACTCAAAATTGAACCTCAATTTATATTTGGAATCATAAATAATCAATTATAAGTAATTATCTATTAAAGTATAAATTGAAATCAAATTATGAGAGTACAAACTAAAATATCATGTTTGTTTTTCTTTGTTTCTCGATGTACCGACGTTTTCTTCAGTAACTCTTAGATTAGGCTCATGGTAACGGTTTGAATGCAAAGTTTCCTCTCCTAACCTGTGCTTAAATATGGCTCACGGCAATGGAAAGAATAAAAAAGCATGAAACTTCCCAATTTCTTTCTTTCTAGTTTCGGCGATAGATGAAGAAAAAGACACTACAGCAAAACAGACTTTTAGCGGCATTTTTTTTGGCATTTAACGGCATTTATAAGCGCCACTAAAAGTGTTTGCGGCGCTTTTCTAAGCGCCACAAAAATGCCGCCAATACAATCGCCGAAAATTTTACGGCGTTTATGAGAAAAAACGCCGCTAAAGACCATGACTTTTAGCGTTTTGAGAAAAGCGCTAAAGACCATGGCCTTTAGCGCGCTTCTTTTACAAACGCCGCTAAAGTCATGGCCTTTAATACGCTTTTCCCAAAAACGCCACTAAAAGTCATGGCCTTTAGCGGCGCTTTTCCAAAAAACGCCGCTAAAGGTCGTGGCTTTTAGCGGCGCTTTCCCAAAAAACGCCGCTAAAGGTTGTGGTTTTTAGCGGCGCTTTCCCAAAAAACGCCGCTAAAAGCCATGACCTTTAGCGGCATTTTCTTTACAAACGCCGCTAAAAAGTCTTGACATTTAGCGGCTCTTTTATACAAACGCCGCTAATTTGTACAGATTTCCGAAGTGCAATTTTTTCAATATTATACCCCTCCTGCACTAAAACCAACCAATAACAGTATATAATTCCAACCCAAAACAACAAATTTAGCATAAAAATCACACCAAATACATTAATTCTAAATGATACTTGAAATTTAATAAATTAAATGAATGATAACGAAAATATTGTAACAATAATGTTAAATGTAATAATGTTAAAACTTCTTACAACGAGAAACAAAAGTCTAAGATGGCGGTTTCGATCATTGAAACATCTCGCATCATATCTTTGAAGTTGGTCTTGGAGCTCTTCGTACTTCGTTACGCTCGCTTCGATCTTAGCATCGATCTCGCTCTCCTCCCTCGCATTCTTCCTTGCCTCGCTTTCTCTCGCGCCGCCGCTTAAGTTCCATCACTGAGTTCTTCATATTTTCTTTGAACATCACAATTTGTCGCTTCTGCTCAACTGTGCTCTCTTGCATCTCGAGCTATCTCGGTTTTGTAGCCTCTGAACTTCAGCACGAGATTGACCCCCGGAAGGCATGTACTGCTGGGAGGCGGATCCAAAATATTGGGTCGGGGTAACACCAGATCCTTTAAATCGAACCCGACCATACCTTTCAAGACCAAAAACATCAGTGATAATTCTATTAAAAATATACTAAAGATTAACAGAACTATCAGTCGAAGCAGTCGTACCTTTCAGGACCCAAAACATCTGTAATAATTCTGTTATCAATCTCCTCAAGATTAACAGAACTATCAGTCGAAGCAGCAGCTTCATACTCCGCCTTCTTCTCCTTTAGTTTATCCTAATAAATCAATGAAAGAGTTAGAAACGAAATATATAAATAAGAAAGAATGCAACATAATTTAACATTATAAATTTAAAACTATAAACGATGAATTAAACTATTATAATTAAACATTAGAAATATTTATAAAAAATAAAATTTTATTAAGTAAATATACCAAAATTTCGCACTTTCTGATGTCATCGGAGATCCATCCTTCTTTCTATAGTAATGTCAAAAAGTCGAACACGTCCAACTTTTGACCAATAAGTTTCCTACATTTTAGCGTAAAAATATAATTTAATAGTATAAAGTAAGTAATATTTGATGAAATTAATAAATTATAATACCTCGGCCTCACCTACACAAGCAAAACTTCTAGAACTCGCTGCAGTGTGCGTGAATTTCTGTTTCTGTCATTGCTTATTCCAACTCGCTCACGGTCCTACATAATGCAATTTGAATTATATATATAGTAAATACTATAAACGAAATAATTTATACGATTTTAGAAGTACGTAATACCTCTCATTTTTTTGAATTCCAAAATCTAACTTGATCTTCCCATTGGTACCTCAACATTCTCGATGGAACATTTCTTAATTTTTCGTCGAGGCTTATGTCTTTCTTAAAATATTGTTTTTTGAGCGTTCTTTTATTGTCTCTCCATTTTTACCCAATGTCTTCTTAACATAGTCATCAGAGACCTCTAAATTAAATCTACCCTGAAGAAAAAAAGTATAAAAAGTTAATATAAATGAAAATTAAATTAAAGTATTATAAATTACATTCACGTTTTGTTACCTTAATATTTTCGAGAGCCTGATTTTTGTTGGCATCAGGCATGTGATGCCATGATTCGTAGTTAATGAGCAACATATTGGCATTTCATGCTAAAATGCCCAAATAGCCTCCTAACAGTCAAGCTTCAGATCCAACAGGCTGGCCATGATTGTTTCTCCTTACTTTAACACGATCGGTAAGCTCTAAGTCGTATAAATCTTTAAGTAATGTACGTCCCCGACCTCTGCGCGTCCCACCACCTTCAGCTGAAAAATGATATATTATTATATTAAAATTGAAAAATGAATCAATAATAAAATTCAACATGCATGTAAAATAAACTTAACATTACTTTCAAATTCTCCAGGCTCGTCATCTATGTCCGGCAGAGTAGAAGATCCAACAACTGTTTGCTGTTCACTACTATTAGCTTCTTCTGGATTTGGAGTATCGCAGATAATATTTAAATCTCGTAATCGTCTTCTAGGCATTTTTCCTGCAATACACATAAAATAGTTCAAAATTTTAGTAACAAATAACAACAATAATAGGACATTTAAAATAGTTAAATTATATAACATGCCCAACATTAAAATTATAATATTACATATAAATAATAAATCATAAAATCTTACTAAATCATATTTCGTAAATATCTTCGTCCACATCTTGACGAACCCATTGAAATTGTTGACTAGTACTAGGGATATTTTCATTTAAGTTTTGTTCGAAAAGGCAATGTTTCGATCTTTCGACTATATCATCTCTACTTCCACCGCCAATGTCAAAGAAGTCTCTAGGGTGTTTCAAGTACAACGTACCAACCCTCATCAATTGGATCTTCCGAGTAAAAACTTGTTTAACTTGAGAAGAAAACACGTACGGCTCGTCCATCGCTTGTTCTCCGGTGTGTGAATCAATTGAAAGAAATTCACCATTGTAAAGCCATATTGATCGTTTTAATTCATGAGCCGTATTCACATCACCCAATCACTTCAAATAAGACAACTTTGCATTTGTCGTAATAATCCAACTTAATGATGTCGAATAAGTCCGTAATATTCCAAATTCCCTCGACGGATTACTATCCCTAACATTAGCATAACTTGTAATTGAAGAATTAACAATAATTTCGCAATTTTGGGTTCTTCTCAATCTCTCGTGATACCTTGTATGAAATCAGATCCATTGATGAGGAAGCCACTATATCTTTTAACTATTTTATTTGGACCTTGTAAAGCCATTTAACGTCATTATTTACTTCATTCCGACTCCAAACCTATTGAGTCGAAAGTAAATCGAGTAATTATGAATGTTATGAGAAAATATTATTACTTGTCAATGAAAATTTAAATTGCATACCATTTGGCTTAACCATTCATGGATTTACGAATAACTTATTAATTTCTCGTCGATTTAATCTTCGAGATCGTTAATGAGCTCTCAATATTTGTTTGTACTCACTACGGTAAAAAAGGTTTTACTTTGTTAGAAGACAAACAAATCATAATTGATGAGTATTTATCAAATTGTAGAACGTACTTCTGAAATGGTTCCATTGAATCGTGATGACAAAGAACGATCGATGTGCTTGGACCCACGATCTATCGTCTAATTCGTAATTTTGACTTTGCCGATCGGTTCTCAAACTTTGAAATAAATAAGTTTCAATTAAATTATGATCCGTGAGCCCAAAGATTTCTACTTGGTCTGCTTCATTCTTGTTTCAACATCTTCCAAATATCTCGAACAGTAAAGTCATACATTCCTCCGCTAAGTAGCCCTCGGCAATTGATCCTTCGGATAACGCTTATTGCGTGAGATGACTTCAATTTGGAAAGGAACCTAAACACAATATACAACATTATCAAAAGTTGCAACTAAAGGCATTGAGTGAATGAAGGAATATTTTGCAAATAAAGTAAGACCTTTCAATGGGATACATCCATCGATAGAAAACGGGTCCACCAAGAAGTGCTTCACGCGGGAGATGAATTAACAAGTGCACTATAATAGTGAAGAAGGAAGGCGGGAATATCTTCTCCAGATTGCATAAAGTCAATGCGGCTCGATCTTGTAGTCTCTCAAGTTCTTGAACATTCAAAACTTTACCACAAATGCCTTTCATTATATTTGATAGTTCAATTACAGGAGTCGTACCTTTTTGACATACAACACCACATAGCAACCGGCAAGAAGTCTTGCATCAATATGTGATAGTCATGCGATTTTAAGCCATATAATCTTCGATCCTTAAGACTCACACATCTCGATATATTTGATGCATATGCATCCGGACCTTTATATCCTTCAACACCATACGTAACACTTCTTTCTCCGTCTTTGACATTGAAAAATAGTAGGCGATAACCGATATTTCATATTCGAAGTGCTCGGGGATGAAGCTCACGCCAATTCTCATGTGGACTAAATCAAGTCGACTCTGAAGATTATCTTTCGATTTTCCATCGACATTCAAAATAGTCCAAATGATGTTCTCGCAGATATTTTTCTCTATGTGCATGACATCAAGATTATGGCGTAAAATCTGATGCTCCCAATAAGGCAACTCGAAAAAAATACTTCTTTTTTTCCACAAGTCCGCCTCATTAGGATCATCCTCTTCATCAGATTCATTATCAGATTCATCCATAGATCTTCTATTTCTATGCGGGTTTGCCGGTTGATTCATCTTCCTATAAATGAAATTCATATATTTCAACATTAACAATATTTTGGATCCACCGGTCTCATGAAGGAGCTGGTCCGAACTCTTCAAGACCATCAAACCGAGCACTCTAAAATCTAAATGTATGATTTTTCGGTAACCACCGATTTATGCCCCATGTAAGAAAACTTCTTCCCATTATATAACCATTGCGAACATGTTCTGCACAAAGACAACACGGACAAGCATAACGTCCCTTGGTACTCCAACCAGATAAATTAGCATAAGCGGAAAGTCGTTAATAGTCCACATTAAAGCCACACGTAAATTAAAGTTCTCTTTTCTCATTGCATCGTATGTCTGAACACCAGCCCATAGCTGTTTTAACTCGTCATCAAGTGGCTACAAATAGACATCAATATCATTCTCCGGCCCTTTCTCTCCAGGTATAATCATAGACAAGATAAAAAAGATTGTTTCATGCAAACCCATGGAGGCAAATTGTAGGAACAAGCACCACAAGCCAAGTCATCAGACGTTGTGCTCATGAGTTTGTAAGGTTAAATCCATCGGATGCTAGCCCAAGCCTCACACTCCGAGGATCGCTTGCAAAGCTTGAAAATTTGGAGTCAAAACATTTCCAAGCTAAAGAATCTGTAGGATGCCTTAACAACCCATCATCAGTTCGTCCATTACGGTGCCACGTCATTGATTCGGCTGTCTTCGATGACATGAAAAGCCGTTGAAGCCTTGGTATTAGCGAAAAATACCGCAAAATCTTAACTGGCTGCTTCTTTGACTATGTATCGTGTTCATCCTCGTTACCGTCCTTTGTATTTCTATTAATCCAACGGGATTGGTCGCATACATGACAACACTGTTGGTTTATGCGGTCGTCCCAATACAACATGCAGTCATTTGGACAATTGTGAATTTTGTTGTATCCAAGGCCCAAATCCTTTATCAATTTCTTCATGTCTTTGGAAGATTGAGGGATTTTTGCAAGCGGAACATTTTTGCGAAACTCTAACAAAGATTGTCAATGAGTTTTCGGTCCACCCCCAAACATTTCAAGTGAAAAAGACGAATCTGTAATGACAGTTTGGAAAATTTTGATCCCTCATACAATTCTTCATTCATTTCACCAAGTAACGTGTATAACCTTGCCGCTTCTTCATTTGGCTGTTCATCCGGTACACTTCTTCCCTTCTGAAAAGTATTTCCATCAAAATTATGATCATCGATTGTACCCAAGTCGTGGAAATGACCAAACCATCACTACGCATATTAAAAGCATCCCGCAACATGTTTTCCATGTTATCGCACTAACATTCGATTGAAAGCACTATGAGGATACCCAGATTCATCGATAAAGATGCTCCACTAGATGTACACTCTCCATGAAAAACCATATTTTGTACCCCGAACAAAGCCATCAACAACTAGATATTCGTGAGACCACTTCACGATAATGCCGGTTAATATTGCAACACTTCTTACACGGGCAAAGAATCATATTCTCTTGGCTTGCATTTTGAAATGCGAAATTCGAAAAGTTTCTACTCCATTTCGATAGCCGTTGCTTACCCTTGACAATTTCATCCAACTCCTATCCATTTCAGTAGTTGTTGAAGTCTAAAGTTGACAATAAATTATACGGCTAAATTGTTAATTAATAATTTATGTAAATAATGCTATGAAATTTGATCTTAAAATTAAGTAAGTTTTGTATTCTTTTAGATTCATCATATGTGGCATTGTTACACTTAGGGAGGATCCATTATATCTCACTGTGAGATATAAGGCAACCCGTCAGGTTTCCAACCTATATACTTTGACTCTTTTTTTTAATCTATACAAGTATTATATATGTTATGAAGTTTGATCTTAACTTAAAATTATGTAAGTTGTGAAATTTGATTGGTAAATAATGTAAGTTATGAAATTTGATCTTAAAATTAGGTAATTTTTGTATTCTTTTAGATTCATCATACGTGGCATTGTTACACCTAGGGAGGATCCATTATATCTCACTGTGAGATATAAGGCAACCCGTCAGGTTTCCAGCCTATATACTTTGAATCTTTTTTTTTATCTATACAAGTATTATGTATGTTATGAAGTTTGATCTTAACTTAAAATTATGTAAGTTGTGAAATTTGATCGGTAAATAATGTAAGTTATGAAATTTGATCTTAAAATTAGGTAATTTTTGTATTCTTTTAGATTCATCATACGTGGCATTGTTACACCTAGGGAGGATCCATTATATCTCATTGTGAGATATAAGGCAACCCGTCGAGTTTCCAACCTATATACTTTGAATCTTTTTTTATCTATACAAGTATTATGTATGTTATGAAGTTTGATCTTAACTTAAAATTATGTAAGTTGTGAAATTTGATCGGTAAATAATGTAAGTTATGAAATTTGATCTTAAATTAGGTAATTTTGTATTCTTTTAGATTCATCATACGTGGCATTGTTACACCTAAGGAGGATCCATTATATCTCATTGTGAGATATAAGGCAACCCGTCGAGTTTCCACCTATATACTTTGAATCTTTTTTATCTATACAAGTATTATGTATGTTATGAAGTTTGATCTTAACTTAAAATTATGTAAGTTGTGAAATTTGATTAAATAATGTAAGTTATGAAATTTGATCTTAAAATTAGGTAATTTTGTATTCTTTGATTCATCATATTGGCATTGTTACACCTAGGGAGGATCCATTATATCTCAAGATATAAAGCAACCCGTCAAGTTTCAAATTTATATACTTTGAATCTTTTTTATCTATAAAATTATGTATGTTATGAAGTTTGATCTTAACTTAAAATTATGTAAGTTGTGAAATTTGATCGGTTAATGGTTATGAAACTTGATCTTAAAATTAGGTAAGTTTAGTATTCTTTTAGGTTTGGGTTTGGGGTTTGGGGTTTAATATTGATAGATAACTATCTATGTTGGATAGGACCAAATTATAACAAAATTTATTACAGAATCTAGCGTACATTATTTTTATTTTTTGATTTTATGTTATTAATTTTACTAATCCGTGGTATAATATGTTTTTTTGTCTTTCATGTTTGGCTGAGATATTGCATCTTTTAGAAATTAATCTTTGGGTAATGTGTACATCTTTATGGTAGTCAAGCTATTCTGCGGCAGGAGGGTGCCATTCCTGTCTAGTTTTACTCTAAAGAGGCTTCTCCCCCTAGTTTAAAAGGAGATGGTAAGTGTATATCAAGATGCTTGCTTTGCTTTTGACCTTAATTTGGATCCCCACTACATGCTTATCCCAGCTTGTATTATATATATGCTTGTGTAATGCAGGAACTGCTACTATGATATTTTATTGTTTCAGTCTTATTTATTGTTTGTTGGAGATATGGATGGATGTTTAGGATTATCATTTATTGTTAAAGTTTTAATCTAGGAATAGGAATATAGGATTAAAGCTTTATTTGTAACTTAGCATAAATAAGTTGTGAAATAGATTTACAACTACTTTATTATTATTAGTGACAATTTTTTTTGAAGAAACAAAGAGTTAACTTATTTGAACTTTTTATGCAGCGTTGCTATATTGTTATTGATTCTAGGGACACAGTTTATGTTGAATTTGTGTTTATAGATGTTTTTGGATTTTAGTTAATGTGGTTACCATTATAAGCACTAATCACACTACCAATTTTGTTTTTTTTTTTGGGAGGGTGGTGGATGGTGGTTGTGGAATTTGAATGTCTTAGTCTCCTTGTTTTCTTTTAGTAATCGGTTGTGGTTTAATTTTGAGTACAGATGAAGGCTTAGTTTATTTTGGCTCATTCATTTCTTGGACTTGCTTTGCATGTTTAGGAGCATGAAAATGAAATAGAGATGCTTGTTATGGAACGAGAGCGCTTAAACAAGAACAATCATCTTTAGAGAGCCAATTGGCTTCCTTGAGAACACAGATTTACAATCTTAATTTGGAAGTAGAAGAACAACTGGCCAAGGTAATCGGCGATTCCTATCTTGTTTATTTCTATGTTATAAAATATTTTTTAATGCTCTCGGTGTAAGTTGATACTCTAAATAAAACCTATGACCAATTGCAATTTGAGTTAGACTCAATTCATTTAAAGAGTAAGGAATGTGATTCCCAAATTAGCAAGCATTATTAAGGAGTGCAAAAACTTCAAAGTTAAGCTTCTTCGACATAAAGCTTGAGAGGAAAAGGTTGGACAATGAGGTTAGTTTTTTTATTAGTCCATGTAGGTCTCCTATAACTTGATGCAGTTAAATACTACTTATTATTGTCTCCTAGATATAGCAAACGGAGAGGGAGCAGAAAGATTGTTATTCCAAACAAAGCCATGAGATTGTAGAGAGATACCTTGGGTTGATATGAATGGCCGACGTCCTCAAAAAAGAAGCTTCGTTTTCTACACAATTAACAATACCAAAGCAAAAGATGAGTAATCTGGATTTTAGAAAAATAAACCGATGTCTGATTCAATATAAAACATTGCAAGAAAACTGTCATTGTAAGATCAAAAAGGCAAATATATTGCATTCTTTATAAGAAAGAAAACAACTCATAGTTCGGAAAATTACTTGGACTAGTGCATATTTAAAACTAAATTAATCCCTTCTGCTTACAATTTTTGTTAATTGGGCCTTTATTATTATTATTTAGCTAAATTTAGCTATTAATATTTCAAAAACAATCAAATTACTTTTTTATTCTTTTAATTTCATATGGTACACACACTACAATATGTTTCATATTCATTCACAATTAATAGTATTTGATTTACCTAGACGTATGATACATAATAAGATATGGCGACTCTTCTATTCAATTTTGATTCTAGAACAATATCAAATGCACAATGTCAAATAAGATAAGGGACATAAAAAAAAACCCATTCACAAAGATCAAATACAATTCCTTTTCATGCTTGCAATGACATATATTGCTTTTTGCTCCATTCTCATTAACTATATCTGTTGCCCACTTCAAGGGGGACTGTCAGTTATTTTCATTTACTAGGAAGATCACATCTATGTATCTTATATCTGAAGACATATGTGTTAGAATATAGAAAAATCAAGACTCTATAACAGGGCTCACTAGCTACAACTTGATACAAATTGTTTATTATTTGTGTTCTAACTTGTTACAACTATAGTTCATGTGCGTCCAAGATCTCATTCGGCACATTTTACTATAGAAGAGTAAATGAAGGAGGATTATCCTAGCATTGGAACCTGAGATTAGGATTTGCTTTCTAAAGTATAATTTACAAATTTGTAATCTCCTATTTGAGCTTAATAACGGAGAGGTAGATATTTTAGCATGTTAACATACTATAAAAATGACACATTGAAACAACAAAAGCTGCTATTGCATTCAAAATCGAGTAATAACATTTTAAGATTCCTTATGGTAATTTATTTGGATTGACTCTAGATATCTATTTTCTATGGTAATTATATCCCGAAAAAAAACTTGAAAACTCAAACGACAATAAACGATGATCCGAACCCGGAAAAGAAAACACCCGCTTTGTTCTTGAACTTCAAAAGCCTAAAATGATTGCATTTTCTTAAAAGTAATCAGACACGAACTCAATCCGATTAGTAAAACCCGATTCGAGAAAATTCTGAACCCGCCTCAATCAAATCATTCGTTAACACGAGACAAAACTCACCTCAATCTTCTTTGTGGCGTAATGTTATCCAAAGCAATCGAATCTTGGCGTCTACACCGAGTCCTAACAATGAGCAAAAATAAAGAACAAAATTAATCACACACTACAATCAATGAGAATTACCAAGAGCAAAGAACAACCCAAGGGCACAAATTCAAAGAAACAAAACTGGGTTGTTCTCGGTCCAATCTTGAAAATCAAAGAAAGCTTGTCGAGGTAATCAAATTGGGAAGAAATTGCACGAATCGAACAAGCAATTAGGGATTTGGAGGAATTGTAAAGGGATGAACAAATTAGGGCTTTCGGAAGTTAGAAAAATGGGGAACTATCAAAATGAATTAAGGTTTTGCTTCCTTAATTTGGTCAGAAAAAAACGACGCCGCTTATGAAAACTTAAATCCTATTGCGGCGTTTTTAAATAAACGCCACAAAATAAAATACAAAAACACTGTCGTTTGTCCCCAATTTGCGGTGTTTTTATAACAAACGCCACTAATAAAATATACCAAATCGGCCATTTTGGAAACTCTTGATATATTAGTGGCGTTTTAAAAAAACGTCGGTAAAACACAACTTTTGCGGCGTTTTGACTAAAACGCCACTAAACTTTCAGCGGAAAACGACGTCGTTCAGTTATTTTCATATATTACCAGCATTTTTATAAAAAAAGCCACTAATGGGTAACTTGTTAGTATTCTTTTAATTCATTAGATTTATTCTTTAATAAATAAATTTCATTTTAAAATTGAAAAGTAGACATTTATTTACTTATAAATATTTTTAGTTTTGTATAAATTTTATAGAAATTAAACATTCAAATATATATATTTTTCAAAAAAATTTATGTTTTTAAATTTTGTGTTTTTAAGAATAAAGATTAACTTCAATTAAACTTCGATCGTGTTTTGAATTAAAATTAAAATCAAAATCAAAATCAAAATAAAAATAAATTTATTGTTATTCCTAAATTAAAATAGAAAATAGTTAGGTAATTATTTTTATAATTTTGATTTATTATAATTTATTTATATCAAGAAAACTAAATTTTATGATTTATTATAATTTCTAAATTTTAATAAACTTTTTAATCAATAGTAAGTGCTTCCACTAATTATTATAAACATAAGATTTTACATTAATATTTACATGAATACACATCAATATATATATCGATCCCTATGATCAAATAAAGTATCAAGGTTTAGACTTTTTAGGGTTTAATAATATGCCGAAATTTAATTGGTTAATGGTTTACTGTTTGCAGTTTAGGAGTTTATGGTCGAGTATTTAGAGTTATGATTTAGGGTTTAGAATTTAAATTTGATATTTAGAGTTTAGGGTTTAGACCGTGTAGGATTTATAATTTAGGGTTTAGGGATAAAGAGATGCACAATCAGATTTAATTTATAGCATATATTTTTATAATTTCTTAATGATTAAATGAAATTTGATATTCTATCTTCATTCGATATACCCTAAACCTGTGAACCTTAAACCATACACCCACAAACCCATAAACCCATAAACCCAAGCCATAACTAACCCTAAACCCTAAACCCTAAACTCTAAGCCATAGACCATAAACCCTAATTCCTAAATCTTGAAATACTGAACTCGAAACCCTAGTCAGCCCATACAAACGACTAAAGTACCCTTAATTATAGCCTTAAACCCTTAGATAAGTTTTGAATATTATATATATATTTCTTTCAATATTTTAATAAATTTAAATAACATTTTCAATTTACTAATTAATTTTGTTTCTCTACGATGCATGGGTTACAATTTTTTTTAATTTTAATATATATAAAGCTTATCTATTATCTTTTAAATAATGTAAAATATATTTATAATTTGTATATATATATATATATATATAAGAAATTAAATATGCTAAGCGTACTCTTTATATTCACAAATTTTGAATTTGGTCAATATGCTTTTATTTTTAGGAGTTTAATCTTGTTGCTTTTCTTATTTGAAAATTTAGGTTCAACTATTAACACCCATGAAACCCTAACACATCCCCCTTAAATCATAAACCGTAAATCATAAACCATAATCCCTAAACCTTAAACCGTAAACCCTAAACCCTAAACCCTAAACCCTAAACCTTACACCCTAAACTATATATATATATGCTAAACCATAAACCCTAAACTATAATGATAATTAATTTAATATTTTAAAATTAATATATCTCTTTTACGATTATATAATGAATTATTTAATATATAAATTTAAAAATCCAAAAATTGCTAAAGAAAAGTTCGAACTTTTAGCGGCGTTTTTCGAAAGCTCGACTTTTAGCTTTTCGAAGCGCCGCTTTCGATTTTCGCGCGTTTTCCGTAATCGCCGCTAAATCTCGGACTTTTAGCGGCCTTTTTTAGCTTGAAAGCCGCTAAAGTTCGACTTTTAGCGGCGTTTTTGAAAACTTCGGACTTTTAGGGCGTTTTTTTCTTGAAGCCGCTAAACTCGGACTTTTAGTGGCGTTTTATGAATAAACGCGGATTATAAATCATTTTTAATAAACGCGTTTTTTTAACGCGCTTTTTAAATAAACGCCGCTATTACTCATTTTTAAGCGGCGTTTTCCTTAAAACGCCGCTAATGTATAATATTTGCGGCGTTTGTCTTTAAAACGCCACTAAAAACGCCGCTAAAAGTCTGTTTTGCTGTAGTGAGAAGTCATAATTTAACTAAATTTATGATTTTAACATTAAATCTAATGGTTGTTAACTAACATGATAAGAATTAATGGAGTTTAATGGCTATGATCCTAATTAGCATTTAAATACCTTAATAAATTACTTTATTGGGCCTTCTCTATTGATTATAACCATTATATGGCCTTACTCCATTCTCAAATAAATCCTTCTATTTTACTGGCTTTACAACTTACTTCGTCTACTATATACTTCGTAACTTACCTAATTCAACTATAATTCTGAACATTTAATATTTAATTATATATATTTAAAAATAATAACTCAGCATCATTTTAAATTTAGCTCTCAATGTTTTTTTTTATTTATCAATTTGATCTTTATTCTCTTTTAGCTAAATTTGACCAAGTCAACCTTTAAAAAGAATCAAATTTGACCATTAAACTTTCAAAATGAATTGTTTTTTGAACGAAAATACTAGCTAAAATGTTAAATTTATGAATACAACCCATGTGTATTTTATGATTATTCTATAATTCTTTTTGAATTTTGATTTTTTCAATATTTTATAATTTTAAAATTAATTATTGATGTGACATATAAGATAAATAATGGCATGCCAACATCATGTTATCATGCCAACGGTGTTAAAAAAACAATGTTTTAATTAACGAAAAATTATTTTACTCTTTTGAAAAGTTCATAGACAAATTTAGTTAAAAGAAAGAAGAAGAATAATAATTAAATTAACAAAAACATGAAAATATGTTAAGTATCATTATGCCTATAATAAATAAATGTAAAATAATTTTAAACCTACATCCATGAAAATTGAATGAAATCAAGAGTGTAAATACAAAATATATATTACTTTACACCTTCAATCAAAATTATAAACCACGAAAAAAAGCAAAAAAAAAAAAAGGCGTCTTTTGACTGGATGGGATATTCCTTAACTTGAATTACTCCCCATGGGACTCCACGTAGAGAAATTCTATTGTCTGATCAGCATTTTTAAGAATTTAATTGATTAAGAGTTTGTTGGTTAATCATAGAAATCACATTGTTATCATACCATCTAACGCCAACATCAGTTACATCAATCCCTATACTTCAAATTCTTTTGCAAACTCATCCCGATGCATGCTGCGACGATTTTCCGTTGTTTATATAAAACAACGTGGTATAATACGAGTTGACTTTACTATCTTCTCATCATATTTCTTGCACCACACCTTTCTTTAGTATTTCCTGCAGCGAAGGAAGTAATATTAGATATGGCAGAGGGCATTCTGCTCAATCTTGCTGGAGATGTGGTGGAGGGCCTGGCATCGTTAGCAGCACAAGAGCTTGGAGTGGCATGGGGTTTCAAGGACGAAATCAATAAGCTCTCCAAAACTGCTTCGGTTATCAGAGCAGTGCTACGTGATGTGGAAGATCATCGCTGTAATAGCCCATTTTGCCCGGGCCCATAAACTAAAATAATAAAACAAACCCAAAATAAAAAAGTCTAATTTTTTTTAATCCATTTACAAACCCGGAAATTAAAAGCCAAAACCTAATTACCCATTACTCAATACTACTGACCCGATACCAATACATTAACCAAACCCATTACAAATACAAACCCAGACGACCCAACACCCAAACACCAGTCCAAATACCCATGGCCCAAATTCATCAGACTTGACCCAAGGCTACATGGCCCAAAGGGGCCCAAAAAATAAGATGAGTTTCAGACCTAGGGTTTCCCTAGAAACCCTAGGCCCTGCAATGACAGTATCACACCAATCATCACGCCGTTCGTGCCGCAAGAACAAGCAGGAGCCCCGATTGACGCAGCTTCACATGGAGGCCCTTAATCGCGCCGAAAGTCGCGCCCATTCATCGGCAGAATCTTCGTCACTGATCTGCAAACAAGGAAAATACAACAAAGAAAAAGAAACAAATCTAGACAAATACGTTTCCTTTTTTTCCTTTCGTTTTTACAGGTGATACAAAACCCATAATAAACTTGTAAAAGAAAAAAAGACACAGAGAAAAAAATACAAAGAATAAAAAGCAAAAGTTTTGTTGAAACAGAATATAGAATCTTTTTCTTCGAAGGTGATTTTCTATTTTTTATTTTTTTATCTTGTGCATAGTAAATATATAGCAGTATTAAAATAAAAAAGGAATGAGAAAAACTACCTTTCGAATAGAGGGTTTTAACCCTTGGCCACCGCCTGCGGCGGCGCGTGACGCACGTGACGAAAGCCCTAATGTCCAACGACCGGGGCCAGACGAAGAAGGCAGAGAGAATTTCAGAGTTCTCTCACTCTTTTTTTTTTTTAAAACCTTGAATAAAATGATTTTTTAATTGTTTTTTTACTTTTATAAAGTGGTAAAAAACGACGCCATTTCAGGTAATAGGATCCGCGCGTCGACCCGAGGACCCGATTAGGATCCGCGTGTTTTCAAAAAATGGAGAATTTGTCCATTTGGTCCTTCCGTAATTTCATATTTTTCAATTTCGTCCAATTCAATTTTTATTTATTTTAAATTAGCCCAAAAAAGTTACACTCTGTTTCAATTTGATCCTCGGGCTCCTTAAAGGCTAAAAATTCAGAACGATACCGTTTTAAAAAAAGCTTAATTGCCACATTAGTCCCTGGATTTTAACGCACGTTTTTGATTTAATCCTTTTGATCTGTTTTAATTGTTGTTTAACCCCTGTTTCTTTATTTATTTTTTTAACTTACTTTATTATTTTAATTGTTTTATCATGTTTTATATTATTTTCCTATATTTATTAATAGTTTATATATATATACTTTATACGTATTATTTATATATATTTAATTATTATATATTTTTTATTATTTTATTATTTTCATTACATATTTTTTATATACTATATTATATATTTTTTAATTTTTATATTACATAGTATTATACTATATTATATATTATTTTCTAAAAATTTATTTTTGTATAAAGTTTATTTATATTTTATAATATGTTTCACATATATTATTTATGTTATTATTTTTAAAATATCTTTATTCAAAATTATTATCAATATTATTATGTATTATCTTTTATATGTATTAAATTATATATTTATTATAATATTTATTTGGTATTTTTATTGTTTTTCATATATTCCTTTATATATTTTATTTGTTTATATAATGTCTTTTTATTTATTTATTATTTTATGATTACTATAGTGTAGTTATTTTAATTGTGTTTTATATTGCATGCTATTGTATTATAATCGTTTTTTAATATTTATGTATAATGTTCTATAAATGCAATGTTGTCACAAGGTTATTGTTTAAAATAAAAAAAAATCCATTTTTGCAAAACTATTGTATTTTTTTTAAAAGTTTTTAAAATAAGGCAATGTTTTGGTATTTAGAAATTCGGGAAATAGTGCACTAACGTACTGGGTTGCGATTTTCCGTTTAACTAAATAACTAAGTACCCTTTTAACAAGTTTTATAAATCATGAGATGACATTAATTACGAGGGTTTAAAAAATGTCTTGTCCTAACGTACTGGATGTGATGTTTATATTCCTTCAGAATAAAGAAATCTCAAGTTTTAAATAAAAAAACCTATTCTTAGGAATTCAAGGTGTTGTGCCTTAACTTATTGGGTTCGACATTTTGCGTTTCGAGATAGGAATTTTCTAAAATAAAGACGAGCTTAATTTCAAAGTCATGAGGTGCTATACCTTAACTTATTGGGTAAAGTACTTTATTTCATTGAGATAGGTAAGTCTTGGTTTTCTTTCTAATAAAAGGATCATATTTTGTAATTTTCTTTATTTTCAACATTCGGACATGATCTTATCGATTTGGTACCAATTTTTGGGCGTTATGAGGGTGCTAACCCTTCCTCATACATAACGCACTCTAACTCGCTTTTCTTGTTTTTGTGGACCAAAATTGTATTTTTTAAATAAACGCGTTTACAAGGTGATCCAATCACACCTAAGTAAAAAAAGGATTGGTGGCGACTCCCGTTTTTATTTTTAAAGTCGATCCCCATTTTCTAAAACCCGATTTTAAAATGGTTTCGACAGCTTGGCGACTCCACTGGGGACACAAGAGAGTCAGGCTGTAAAATTGATAATTTCATGTCCTTTTGCTCGAATTTAAAATTCTGATTTTAAAAAATATGATCCTTTTATTGCATGTGGTTTTAAATATATTGCTCTGCATTGCACTACATGGCCGTCGTGGTCACATCCTTAAGTGGGAGTGAGAAGTTACTTCTCGAGGTTTTCACCTCCGTGCGGGATAGTGAATCACTTTCAGATACATCCGTATTCTATGTCTTCGTGAGGTTTTCACCTCCGCAGTACTATAGAGAAATGTATTCCCCGAACGAACTCGGTCCATATGAGCCTATAATGGGTGAGGATCAAGAATCACTGGTTTGGGTACCTCAACTTTAGAGCTAACGCATATAGTGAACCTTAAGGGCCTACCTAGGTAGAACCATGTCAAACCCTAGTGGTCACCCGATAGGTTCTATGTTATTTTTTCCTGTGCTAACGGGTTTTCTTTTGTTTTGATTGCATTGCATTCACATTATAGAAAAGAGGTGTTGATTTCAAGTTCGATTACTAAATAGAAAAGTTGGTCATAAGAAAATGTATTTTTTGATAAAGTGGATTATAATACGGTCATCTGAATATAGTCCAAGTGAATACAATGAGAGAAGACTGATAGTCCGTGAAGGAATAAAAGACCTTACCACCTAAGGATTCAAGTTGACAAGACTATTCGAAGATTACCACGGCTCGACATTCTTGAAGAAGCTAACAAGTGAACAAGAGTCGCAGTCCAGATCAAGCAAAAGAAGCTAGAGGAGGCATCTATTAGAAGTTTGCAAGACTTGACTTTTGCAAAGAAGGGATTCATGTTTTCACTTGGACTATGAGGACAAGGCTGTATGCGATCCGCTTTGTGTAAAAAATTTATTTTCTAGTAAAGTTTTTCTAATGTAATCAATTCGGATTAACGCCTCTTTTCTTTGCATTCATGCATTTACATTACATTGCATCATTTGCATTAGATTTTTACAAGAGGATTCTAATTAGGTAAAAATGTTTCAGTTAACCTAGAAAACATGGAACAAAGATTAGAAAGAATAGAGCAAATGCAAATACAGATGCAGGGGCAATTGACTGAAATTCAACAAGAAATGCGGGAATTTCAAAGAAATATCATAGACCAGCTAACCGGAGGACTTGGAAAAAGGCTTAGTTCAGTGGACAATAGTGAAGATGATGAGGAAAACATCATTTACTCTCTAATGGGTGTTAATTCGAGCAAGGATCAAGCCAAATCGATTGTTCTGGTAGAAACGAAAGAAAGAGGAGAAGAGACCTCAAAAGCCTTGAAAAAGAAGGAAAAGAAAATGAATCATTCGGAGCCAATTGCAATGAACCAGCCAAGGATGGTAACTACCAACGGTCAGGTTTCTCCAAAGTAAAACTCTGAAAAGCTCCAATTTACACCAATCCTAATGACGTATAAGGAGCTATATCAAAGTTTATTTGACGTGCATGTGGTGTCTCCATATTATCTTCAGCCGTTACAACCCCCATATCCTAAATGGTATGATTCCAATGCTCAATGTGAATACCACGCAGGAGTAACAGGGCATTCAATAGAAAATTGCACTGCCTTCAAAAAGGTAGTTGAGAGACTTCTTAAGCTGGGAGTTGTCAAAATTGATGATACACCCATTGTGGAGAACCCATTACCCAATCATGGAGACAAGAAAGTTGTGATCCCTTGAAGAAATCGAAAGCAAAGAGAGAATTGAGAACGAAGTTTCCAAGCCCTTATGTACTTGGGAATGTTTTGAATAAATGGGATTGTAGAGGAGATCCCTGTATTTTTAGAGTTAATCTAGAGTAATATTCAAAACATGCTTGTTGCCTTAAGCCTAGAGGCAATAAGGATTCTTTTGTGAAATAGGCTCGTGTCCAAAATTTATATTTCAATGAAATGCATTTTTTTTATACATATTCTTTTATTCTTTACATTTCATACTGTACATTCTTTTGTTTTTTTTAAAATATTCTTTCATTCTTTATTCATGACCATACCAATAATCATCCTTAGAATCATTTATTCTTTGGATTCGTTCACCTTCGTACCTAGGTATCCAGATATCAACGTCACGAGCTACATTGTTATCGACTCCTTTTTGAACAAGATATGGGTCTGGGGATCTCGAATTTTGAAGATGATGAGATTGTAACCTACCTTCCGATTTGTTAAATATGGTAGAACAAGATGAAAAAAGCACCTTACTCTACAAAGGGTTATTGGATATTATGAGCCTAGGGAAAAGGGGAAAATTGAAGCCTAGCTCACCACGAAAATAAGGCAAGATATAATTGAGTTGTTTTCAAGAATACAAATATGTTTTCACACAATTATATCAGGACATGCCTTGGCTAATAAGAAGCAGGCTAACCAAAGAGGATCGAGCACTGTTGGTTTACCATAGAAATAGATTGCATCAGTCATACCGCAAATACAAAATTAAAGGAGATAAGATTCATATGCCTACTCCAGTTCTTCACAAATTTTCCATATGTGGGGCATGGATGTGATGGGGCCAATCTCGGCAAAAGCTTTTAGTCAATATCGACTCATCGGCATAGTTATCGTTTACTTCACTAAGAGAGTGGAAGTAGCTTCATATGCCAATGTTACAAGGTCGAAGTCATCAAATTCATCAAAAAAAAAAAAAGAAAGATCAAATGCCAAAAGGATCGCTTTTAAATAACTGTATAAAGTTAAAATTTACAGTTTGTCCAAATATCAGGCAGCATATCATAGTGCAATAAAAGTTGCCACAAAAAAAGAAGAAGAAGAAGAAATAAAATGTGGCTAAGACTTGTAAAGATTGGCATAAGAAGCTATCACTACTCTCTATGATTATCAAACGTGGGCTAGAACCTTCACTGGGGCAACATCTTGCCCATTATGGAATTGAAGCATTTTTGCCAATTGAACCTAACTGAAGAAGAGGTTAAAATTTATTCATCACGATCGGATTATGCAAGTTTGTGATAAAAAGGTCCATCCTAGAGAATTTCACATGGGAACCAAATGTTAAAAATGACCTTTCTTCTATAAAACGATTTTAGAAGAAAACAGATGCCAAAGAAGACCTGTTCTGGAGGAGCATTGATATTGACCGAGATGAATGGCGAAGACTTGCCTAATCTGGCGAATTCAGAATCAGTCAAGAAGGATTTTACCTGAAAAGGGAAGGATCAAGGTGAAAACCCACAAAGGGCACCTTGAGCTCAAATTCATCCAAAAAAAAAACACAAAAAAATAAAAAAAAGAAAAAAAGAAAAAAGAAAAGAAGAAATGGAGAGGCCAAGGCGAAAACCCACAAAGGGCGCTTTGAGACCAAAGGGGCTTTGAGTTGAAAACCCAAAAAGGGCGGCTCAAATTTTGAATAAAAGTAGGGCATACAGTAGTCTTGCTACGTCTGAATTAGCAATAAGGAAGTATGTTACGTCTTGGGGCATTGAAAAAGTACTCCGGATCCCCTAAAACACAAATTGAGTTTAAAATGGTCCTCAAGAAGTTGGAACAAAGAAGCTCAGGCTGCGATATTTGAGGCACCTAACATCTATCTTACCCATTTTTGAATTCCCATTCTTTTTGAGATACACTCGAATCAATTTTCTTTTATTGCCTGGGTTATCTTTGATTAAATTATATTTTTGAGCTATGCTCTTGAATAATTTCTTTCTCGTCCATTTTTGTGTTCTTTTTCAAGCATTTATTGAAATAACGATTTATGGGCTAATAACTTTCATAAAAAGGAGTTTCGTATATTACTGTAGAAGCTTCTAAATAATATGAGGAATCTAAAACATGACTATTGTTCGGAACTCACCAAGCTTAAGGGCTGGAAACATTGGAAAATGATTATCTCTTCAAGTTCTCATTGGATAAGACAATTTCGTTGGTGCTACCATATCGGCAAATGACGAATAAGGTCAATCCAAGTATAAAAGGGGATCATTATCGGGATACCCTACAGACACATACATCTGGTCATTACACCCAAGGAATGGTGTAACAGATTGAAAGTGATACAAGTTCTGTACATCTGAGTGGTAACAAAAATATGAAAGAAACCAAATGTCATTTCCTTGAAGTTGCAATGGTTGACTCTGAAATTACAGCGGGGCAAGCTTACTGAGCTGAATGATGGTTTCTTTGAGTTTTCTATCCAAGATACCAGCTGAACGAGAAAGCATGGTAGCACATCATTGATAGAACCTTGATAAACAATGAGCAATGACAACCCATAGAGATCATTCTCTCATTTCAAATTAGGAGCATTTGATTCATGCCGATCATTATGTCCTAACCTTTGTAAAAAAAAATTCATGACATCCTGCATTCATGCAAATGTCATCCCTAATATCATTTAGTTAGGAGCATCGGATTCATTCCAATCATGCATCCTAATCATCATTCTCATGGCATTCTGCATTCATGCAAAAGTCATCCATAATACATTCAGGTTTATAGGATATGTCCCTCAGATAACGATATAGCAAATTGAAAGGTTCAGATTTTGTTCCCTAGAGATGTTAGTGGAGCAGACTGAAGATTGAAGTCTTCCCAAAGATAGTAAGGAAGCAAAGCAAAAGGTTCAGATTTTGTTCCCTAGAGATGTTAGTGGAGCAGACTGAAGATTGAAGTCTTCCTGAAGAAAGTAAAGAAGCAAACTAAAAGGTTCAGATTTTGCTCCCTAGAGATGTTAGTGGAGTAGACTGAAGATTGAAGTCTTCCCAAAGATAGTAAGGAAGCAAAGTAAAAGGTTCAGATTTTGTTCCCTAGAGATATTAGTGGAGCAGACTGAAGATTGAAGTTTTCCTGAAAATAGTAAAAAAGCAAAGCAAAAAGTTCAGATTTTGTTCCCTAGAAATATTAGTGGAGCAGACTGAAGATTGAAGTCTTCCTGAAGAAAGTAAGGAAGCAAACTAAAAGGTTCAGATTTTGTTCCCTAGAGATGTTAGTGGAGCAGAATAAAGATTGAAATCTTCCTGAAAATAGTAAGGAAGCAAACCAAAAGTTCAGATTTTGTTCCCTAGAGATGTTAGTGGGGCAGACTGAATATTGAAGTCTTCTTGAAGATAATAAGGAAGCAAACCAAAAGGTTCAGATTTTGTTCCCTAGAGATGTTAGTGGAGCAAACTGAAGATTGAAGTCTTCCTGAGGAAGCAAACCAAAAGTTCAGGTTTTGTTCCCTTAAGATGGTAGTGGAGCAGACTGAAGATTGAAGTCTTTCTGAAGATAATAAGGAAGGAAACCAAAAGGTTCAGATTTTGTTCCCTAGAGATTTTAGTGGAGCAAACTGAAGATTGAAGTCGTCTTAAGGAAGCAAACCAAAAGTTCAGATTTTGTTCCCTTGAAATGGTAGTGGAGCAGACTGAAGATTGAAGTCTTCCTAAAGATAGTAAGGAAGCAAACCAAAAGTTCAGATTTTGTTCCCTAGAGATGTTAGTAGAGCAGACTGAAGATTGAAGTCTTCCGAAGATAATAAGGAAGCACCAAAAGGTTCAGATTTTGTTTCCTAGAGATGTTAGTGGAGCAAATCGAAGATTGAAGTCTTCCGAAAATAACAAGAAGCATATCAAAGCGCTTTAATTTCTATCTCCCCGACCAGAAGTGGAATAGGTCAAAAATTGTGGATCTTGTCGCCCTAAGCAGTAGAGGACCAAGATCGAACGACAAATCTTGTCTCCCTAAGCATTAGTGGAACAGATTTAAGCCACCAGTCCTATCTCCCTGATTA
The DNA here is from genome assembly GCA_025506655.1 of Gossypium rotundifolium. NCBI lineage: Eukaryota > Viridiplantae > Streptophyta > Magnoliopsida > Malvales > Malvaceae > Gossypium > Gossypium rotundifolium. The sequence goes on from CP106731.1 coordinate 103,072,091, forward strand.
GCAGTGGAATAGGTCAAAATTGTAGATCTTGTTGCCTAAGCGAGAGAGAACCAAGATCGAACAACAATCTTGTCTCTCTAGCGAGTGGAACAGATTTAAGCCACCAGTCCTATCTCCCCACCAGGCGAGTGGAATAGGTCAAAATTGTAGATCTTGTCGCCCTAAGTAGTAGAGGACCAAGATCGAACCAGCAAATCTTGTCTCCTAAACAAAGAGTGGAACGATTTAAGCCACCGGCCCTATCTCCCACGAAAGAAAGGAATAGGTCAAAATTGTAGATCTTGTCACCCTAAGCGGTAGGGAACCAAGATCGAACGGCAAATCTTGTCTCCCCAAGCGGTAGTGGAACAGATTTAAGCCACCGCCCTATCTCCCGACCAGAAGTGGAATAGGTCAAAATTATAGATCTTGTCACCCTAAGCGGTAGGGAACCAAGATCGAATGGCAAATCTTGTCTCCCTAAGCGGTAGTGGAATAGATTTAAGCCATCGCCTATCTCCCGACCAAAGAAGGAATAGGCCAAAGATTGTAGATCTTGTCACCCTAAGCGATGTGGATCAAGATCGAACGACAAATCTTGTCTCCCTAGCGAAGTGGAACAGATTTAACCACCACCGCATCCCCGAGTTTGCAGCTTAATGCATCAAGATAACAATCTGGCATTCCTGAGCTTTGCAGGAAATAGATTAAAAATGACAGATCTGACGTTTCCCGAGTTTGTAGGAAACAAATCGAAGACATCAGTCTGATCATCCCTGAGTTTGCAGGGATCAAATTGAAAATATCAGATCTGGTCTCCCTGAGTTTGTAGTGGAGCAGATCAAAGGATACTAGATACAGCCTTCATGAAGTTGAAGCTATCAAACTCACTGAAATGAAGATGAAGCTCCAATGCCGTTGAAGTTGCAGTTTGAATTGGAAGTCATTTGAAGAAAACAAGGATCAAGAAGTCGGAGCTCAGCCAAGACCGGGCAAAATTGGTCCTTTTATTATCTTTGCCCTATTCTCGTTACACGACAATGAACAAAGAGGGGCAGCTGTAATAGCCCATTTTGCTCGGGCCCATAAACCAAAATAATAAAACAAACCCAAAATAAAAAAGTCCAATTTTTTTAGTCCATTTACAAACCCAGAAATTAAAAGCTAAAACCTAATTACCCATTACCCAATGCTACTGACCCGATACCAATACATTAACCAAACCCATTACAAATACAAACCCGATGACCCAACACCCAAACACCGGTCCCAAATACCCATGGCCCAAATTCATCAGACTTGACCCAAGGCTACATGGCCCAAAGGGTCCCAAAAATAAGATGAGTTTCAGACCTAGGGTTTCCCTAGAAACCCTAGGCGCCGCAATGACAGTATCACACTGATCATCACACCGTTCGCACCGTAAGAACAAGCAGGAGCCCCGATTGATGTAGCTTCACACGGAGGCCCTTAATCGCACCGAAAGTCGCGTCCATTCATCGCCAGAATCCTCGTCATTGATCTGCAAACAAGGAAAATACAACAAAGAAAAAGAAACAAATCTAGACTGTTGAAACCATTTTTTGAGGGGGGTGAAAGCGTGGCGACGCTGATCGACTCGGTTTTGAAAAATAGAAAAGGAAAGGAGTCGCCACCGATCTTTATTTGGTGTGATCGGATCACCTTTGTTTGAATAAAACATTTAATTTACTAAAACAAAGGCTTTTTGGTCCACGAACTTTGAGAAAACGGATTCGAGGTCGATTACATGCGAGGAAGGATTAGCACCTCGACACGCCCAAAATTGGTACCAAACCGATTGATTGATGTCCTATTTGTTGAAAACTTTAAAGGGTTCAAAATCGATGCTTTTATTTTAAAATTGGAAGGACGCTAAGGCTTTCTTATTTTCAAGAGGTAAAGCATCCCGTCCAATGAAGTTAGGGCACAATGCTTTAAACTCCCAAACTAAGCTCGCTTTTGAAACTTGATTTTTATTTGAGAGGATCTTCGCTATTCGTCAAATGAGAAATCGAACCCGATGAAGTTAGGGCTCGATTTCCGAGATTTCAATACTAAGACCGCTTATTTTAGAAAAAACTTATCCCAAAGTATCTAGGTGTCGAGTCCAGTAAGTTAGGGCACGACATTTCGAATTTCTGAGATTTTGTTTTAAAATTGCAACTTCGAAAGAGATATCCCGTTGTTTGACATAAACGAGTAAAATCGAAACCCAATAAGTTAGGGCTCGATCTTCCCAAATTTTCAAATACCGAACATCATCTTTATTTTGAAAATTTCATTGATTAATATTGGACAAAGTAATGATACAACAAATAAAGCGGATATATGAATAAATCTAGCTCTCATAAATAAATGAATGGGCAACTAAATTATGACACGAGATTGACGATAATGGGACTTTAGGAACAAATAGAATGATAATAACAACAATAATAAGAAAATAAAGAATATGATACGTAAATGAATAAATTGCTTTAAAGTATTAAAAGAGTAAAGAGCAACGAACGAATAACAATAAGTAAATGAAACGATAATAAATAAAATAATAAGAAATGAATAACTAAAATAAAAATATTTTATAAATGGTGAAAATTAAGAAAAAATGGAAATCAATTCAAATTAATTAATTGTAATAATAATAATAATAATAATAATAATAATATCAATAATAATAATATAGTGATAATCAAATAATAAAAAATAACAATAATAAATATAATAGTAAGTAAACAAAAGTAAAAATGAAATGATAATAATAGTCATAATAATAATAGTAGTAATAATAATAATAATAATAATAATAATAACAATAATATTAATAATAATAATATAGTGATAATAAAATAATAAAAAATAAATACAATTGTAAATAAATAAACAAAAGTACAAAATGAAATGATAATAATAGTAATAATAATAATAGTAATAATAATAATAGTAATAATAATAATAATAAAATGATAGTAATAATAAATAGCCAATAAAACATTAAATAATAAAATATATTTAATAATGGCCAAAGAACCTAAATTGTGAATTAATTAAAAAATGGATCAAATTGAATAAAAATGAGATTGTTGGGCTTAATTGAAATAAAACAAAAGGACATGACCTATTTGGAACACGCATGAAAAAGGGGGGACCGAAATGGAAATTATTCGTGTAGGTTAAACGCAATTTTGGTAGGGACTGTTGAAAACTGTGCCAAATTTCGGGCCATATTTTAAAATAACAAAACTTAATTGAAAACAATAAAAATGCGGAAGGGCTAAAGCGCAATTAGCCCTTCCATTCAAAACACGCGATCTCTGGCGGGTTGGTCTGCATCTTGTGGTCATAGGCTAAACGACGCTGTTTTGGGGCCATCGACGCCCTAAACGACGCCGCTTGGTAATCTTTATAAAACAAAATTTTACCTTTTTTTTCATTTCACTTTCAAAAAAAAGATTCCTTTCTTTCTTTTCTCTGCAGGGGTCGACCGGGTGGAGATTTTCAAGCGAGGACAAGTAAATGCCGTCTTGTTGTTTCATGACCACCGCTCACGGTGGCCTAAATTCAAAGGTCGCTTTTTTTTTTTTATATATATATTTGTTTTATTTTTGTTTATCGATTTGTTTTTTTTTGAAAACAACCAGAGAAAAGAGAAAACCCTCCGCTTGGGTTCCAATTTAAGCCGACGACGGAGAAAAGGCTCTGACGACGATCCCGGTCGTAAGTTTCCCTTCTTTTTATTATTAGTAAAATGAAAATAATGAAAAAATAAATAAAAATAATATAAAAAGCAATGAATGATGAAAAGAAAGGAAAAAGTTTGCTATCGAAATAAAAAATAGAAGTAAAAAAATCAACCTTTATTGCTTTTTGCTATCTTCTTACGATGATTTTTTGTATTTCTTAGTCTCTTTTTTTTAAACAAAAAAAAAAACACTCTCTGTTTTCTTCGAAAAGAATCCCCTTTTTTTTATATTTTCACTCTGTTCTCTCGAAAAAACTCCCTCTTTACAATCGTCTTTGTATGGCTTTATAGCCAAGACTGAATAATGCAAACAAATTTCTCCTTCGCTTCCATCAGAATCGCTATGTATTTTTGTCTTGCGGTGGTGGCGATGAGGTGGTGCAAACAAGCAGAGGGTGGGTCAAGTCGAGAGGTTCGGCTAGGTTTTTTGTTTTCTCTTTTGTTGTTTTCTCGTTGGGTCATTTGGGCCTATTTTGGTTTTGTTAATGGGCTCCGCTTTTGTTTGATTGGCTTGTATATATTTTTTATTTTTTTTGTAATTGGGCTCGGCGAAATTTGGGCCATCTATACCGCCCTCTTTGCTCATTGTCGCAACTGAATAGAGCAAAGACATAAAAGAGGGACCAAATTTGCCTTGTATTCTTGAGTCCCGACTTCTTTGGTGCTTTTCTTCTCCATGTAGTCTCATCCCGCTCTCAGCATCTTGTTACTTCAATCCACTCACTGCTATGTGGCTTCAATTTGCTCTTGCTGCGACTCCAATGGGATGTGACTTGTTTTATTTTAGATTGCTCCGCTGCATCTTCAGAGAGATGAGGTCTTTGGTCTTCAGCCTATCCCACTTCTAGTTAAGGCAATAGGACTAAAGTTTACCCATGCTCCCTACTAGTTAGGGACAGGAATTGCAATTTTTGACCTATTCCACTGCTGGTCGGTGGCAATAGGAGGGTGGCTTAAATCGTGTTCCCTCTTTGGTTAGGGAGCCAAGATTCTCCTTCGATCTTGCCCCACTACCTGGTTAGGCGACAAGATCTACAATTTTGACCTATTCCACGCCGTCATGGCAATAGGAGGGTGGCCTAAATCGTGTTCCCTCTCGTTGGGAGCCATGATTTGCCTTCGATCTTGCCCCACTACTGGTTATGGTGACAAGATCTACAATTTTTGGCCTATTCCACTGCTGGTCGGCGGCAATAGGACAATCTTCAACCTATTCCATCACTGGTTGATGGCAATAGGACAATCTTCAACCTATTCCATCACTAGTTGATGGTAATAGGACAATCTTCAACATATTCCATCACTGGTTGATGGTGATAGGACAATCTTCAACCTATTCCATCACTGGTTGATGGTAATAGGACAATCTTCAACCTATTCCATCACTGGTTGATGGTGATAGGACAATCTTCAACCTATTCCATCACTGGTTGATGGTAATAGGACAATCTTCAACCTATTCCATCACTGGTTGATGGTGATAGGACAATCTTCAATTATGTTGCTACATCGTCCTCTAGGGACCTATCCTGTAGACTTGATTCTATATGTTTGTGTTTATTCCAAATGGAGAGGATGCTATGGTCAGAATGACACGAATGCTCCTAACTAATGGATGAACACTTGCATGAATGCAGAATGTCGTGAAAATGATGATCTTCCGTTAAGATGCAATGATTGTAATAAATCGGATGCTCCTAACTAAATGATATTACGGAGGACATTTGCATGAATGCAGGATGTCATGAGAACGATTTATTTTTCCTTAAAAATCTTAGGGCTGTAATTGCTCGCTCGCTCGTCGAGGTCATGGGACAGAGGCAACATCTTGTTTGATGTCTATGCCTGCGAATCTGAAGAAATGGTCATAATTTTGGACTTCTCTTCTTCGAAAGTTTCCAAACCCTAAGCGCGGTGGTTCCTAAACAATGCCTTGTTTTAGGTTCCTCTACTGCTTAGAAGCTTCGAGTAATAGGCGGGACTCGTTTCATGGAAGTATTATGGGTCAATGGGTCATTATTTTAATTGCAAACAACTCAAAGATTTAAGATAACAATGGAATTTATAAAGAATGGAATTGGATTAATTCAACAAAAGTAAACATTATTGGAGTACAAAAAGTGGGTAAAAGAAAAAAGTAGGTGCCCCAGATATCGTAGCTTGGGTTTCACCACCGAATCCTTCAAGATCATTTGAGCCGAGACGACGTTGGGAGATCTGCGATTGCTCAGATGTTCCGAGGTGTAACATTCTCCTTTTGCCAATTATGGGGAAAAGATTGTCATATACCTCCTTTTAATTTGAGCCACTTATCGGTTTCGACTCAAAACCCTTTGGTCTCAAAGCGCCCTTTTACGGGTTTTCATACCTTCTCCGCTTTTTTTTTTGGTAAAGCGCCCTTTGCGGGTTTTCACTTTAGCCTTTCCTTCTTCAAGCGTAATACTTCTTAACTGAATCTGAATTTATGGGATTGGGTAGATTTTTCCCATCCATCTCAGCCAAGATTAGTGCCCCTCCAGAGAAAGCCTTTTTCACCACATATGGTCCTTCCCAATTCGGCATCCATTTCCCTCTGAAATCCTTTTGTATGGGAAGGATCTTTTTCAAAGACGATCCCATTCGTGGAATTCCTCGCGAACTTTTTTGTTGTAAGCTCGCATCATTCGCTTTTGGTATTCGATCGTGATGGATAGCCCTCAATCTCTTTTCTTCAATTAAGTTCAACCGATCATATCGAGCTCGGATCCATTCACTTCATCCACTTCACTTCGACAATACTCGAAGAAGGTATTTCCACTTCGATAGGTAGAACCGCCTCCATCCCATAGACCAATGAGAAAGGTGTTGCCCCAAAGAGAGTTCTGACGGACGCTCGATAAGCATAAGCGAACGGTAATTTTTCATGCCAATCATTGTAAGTCTCACCATCTTCCCCACTATCCTTTTGATGTTTTGTTGGTCGCCTTCCCGCCCCATTCATTTTTAGGCGATACGGTGATGAATTGTGATGTTTGATGTTGAATTGGTTACAAACCCCGCTATCGTGGTATTGTTTAAATTCAAAATGTTGTCTCGATATGATCCTCTCTGCATTCCATATCGACAAATGATTTCCTTCTTCAAGAACCGCTAACCACCGATTTAGTGGCGTTGGCATACGAGGCGCCTCTACCCATTTCGTGAAGTAGTCGATGATCACAAAGATGAATCGATGCCCGCTCGATGCTTTGGAGATATTGGCCCAATGACATCCATGCCCCACATGGAGAATGGCCATGGAGAATCATAACATGCAAAGGTGACGGGTACATGAATCTTGTCTCCATAACCGCATTTATGACATTTTTGGCATAGTTGATAGCCTCCTCCATGGTGGACCAATAATATCCGAACCTCATTATTTGTCCTGCCATTGTGAAGCCGTTAGCGTGAGTTCCACGGACACCTTCGTGGACTTCTTCTAAGATTAACTTAGCCTGCAAGCGTCCACACACCTTAAGAAGACTTGATCTTTCCTTTTCTTGTATAAGACTTCTCCATCCAAGACGTAATCACATGCTAATCTCCTCAACGCCTTTTTTTCATTCTCTCAGAGCTTGATCGTGGTACTCACGATTCTTCACATATCGCAATATATCGTGGTACCATGGTGGGCCAATTTTCCTTCTTCCTCGACATTGTAGCAATGGGCCGGAGCCTCATAAATGCTCATTTGTATAGGTCTCATGTCCTCCTTGTTGTTTGCTCGCACTATAGAAGCCAATGTGGCTAGAGCATCGACCATCCGATTTTCATCCCTTGGTAAATAATCGAAAGTGATGTCATCGAACTCTTTGATTAGTTCTTGGACCAATCTTTTGTATTCGACCAATTTGGGATCTCTCGTCTCCCATTCTCCTTTAAGTTGATAAATTACCAACGCGAGTCTCCAGTATACTTCCAAAGACCTTGATTTTGCGCTCAATAGCAAGACGGATGCCCATGATGCAAGCTTCATACTCGCCATATTGTTTGTACAATCAAAATCCAGCTTACAAGTAAATGGGTAATGATCTCCGTTTGAGACACCGAATCCTCTAATTCCATTGCCGCAGTGTTCGATACACCGTCAAGTTCGGTTTCAAGGACGACTTTCCGTGGTATCTTCTTGATGGTTGCTACGCACATTAAGTCTTCATTAGGAAATCAAAATCCAGAGGCTCATAATCGCCGTAGCTCTACTAGCGGAAAATCCGCTATTGCACTCCTTTTATCGCTTTCTCGTTTACATAAACCATGTCAAACTCGAGTAAGATTTGCCATCTGCCATTCGTCCATTAAGAGAAGTTGACTCCATTAGGTATTTCAAAGGGTCTAGCTTCAGATGAGCCAGTCGTATGATACAACATGTACTTGCCTCGATCTTGAGTTGTCCGCACCAAGGCACAACACATTTTCTCAATCGGTGAGTACCTTGTTTCACACTCATGAACTTTTGCTAAGGTAGTATATTGCTTTTTCTTTCTTTCCGACTCATCATGCTTTGCCGAGCACGCATCCCATCGAATTATCAAGTACCGCCAAATAGAGGATTAAAGGCTTCTCGGATTAGGCGGCGTCAATCTTTGGAGGATTGGACAGTATCGCTTACTTTGTCGAAGGTCTTCGACATTCCTCGTCCCACACACAGGTTGTGTTTTTAAGAAGATGAAATATGGGATCACATTTCTCGGCCAGAAATGAATCGAGCAATGTAATTTAATCTTCCTAAGAAACCTCGAACTTCTTTTGCGCATTTAGGCGAGGCAATTCTTGTATAGCCTTGACTTTGTCCAGGTCAACCTCAATCCCTTTTCACGGACTATAAATCCTAACAGCTTCTCGACCGCTCTAAAGGTACACTTCACGTTAAGCTTCATTGGACTTTCCTCAACCTCAAAAATAATTTCCTTAAGACTTGGATATGCTCCTTTCGTCCGAGACTTGGCAATCATATCGCCAACGTAAACCTCAATTTCCTTGTGCATCATGTCATGGAATAGGTCACCATGGCTCTCGATATGTTGCTCCCATTCTTCAACCCAAATGGCATTACCTTATAGCAAAACGTTCCCACATGGTTATGAATGTGGTTTTATTCATGTCCTCGGAAGCATCTTTATCTGGTTGTATCCTCGAGAACCCATCCATGAACGAGAACAAGGAATAACCCGCCGTATTGTCCACCAAGGTGTCGATATGAGGTAATCTGAAAGTTGTCCTTCGGGCTAGCCTTGTTTAAATCTCGTAATCCACACACATTCGTATTTTCCCATCTTTCTTAGGACGGGACGATATTGGCTACCATTCCGAGTACTTAACCACTTGCAAGAACCTGCGTCAAACCGCTTCTCGACCTCTTCTTTTATTTTAGTAAAACGTCTGCCTCATCCTCCAAGCTTCGTTGGATCGCTTGTATTCTTCTTTTATGGGCAAACGGTGTACCACGATATCGATTGCTCAACCCGGCATGTCTTGATATGACCATGCGAAGACATCCTTGAATTCTTGGAGTAACTCAATAAGGTCTTGCTTTGTCTCTGTGGTGATACTAGCTCCAATCTTCACTTCTTTCTTTTCTTGCTCATTTCCTAGATTCACTATTTCCACTGATTCTTCGTGAGGTGCGATTTGTTTCTCCTCTTGTTCCACCATCCTTAATAGCCAGAGCTAAATCACGCCTTGGTCATCTCCAAAATCCTAAAATCTTCCGCACCCATATCTTGCTCAAAAGGACATTATGAGTCATCGGTAGCGTTACTCAAATCATTGATATTTGGAGACCTGTTATGGAAATGAATAAAGGCTCATAGAATCATAGAATCTTGGCATGTTTATTGGTATGATAAATGAAGAATAGAAATGTTTAGAAGAATATTTAAAGAAAGAATAATGAATGAATGAAATGAACATAAAAGAAAATTTGCTCAAAAGGTAGCGGAGATGTATTTCATTGAAAATAACGATGGCTTATACAAATTCATGTTTCACAAAAGAGGTTCTTATCGCTTAGACTTAAAGCAATAATTGTGTTCCGAGTATTACTCGAATAAGTTCTAAAGGCTATAGGAATCTCCTCCGCAAATTCAATTGTTTAGACGCCACCCTACTCATAAAGGGCTAATGCCATTCCAATTTTCTTCCTCCATTTCCCCTCGAGATCTGAGATTGACATGCAGGACTTCCTCATTTTGTGTCTCTCGCCTTGGATAGATAACCCCTCCGATATAAAGGTCTCATGAATATGAGGAATTATCATCTGCCCATTTCATCTCATCTCCCTCGACGCGCCTTCTTTCTCTCTTACTTCTTTTCGACTCTTCTTTTTTTGCTTGGCGTTTGGCTTGAATCCTAGACCGAAGAAGTCTCGCTTTTCTTTCGCCTAGGGACCTCGATTTCTCCTGGAGGCATCTTCCAAGTCCTTTCTCCAGCATACTCCATTCCCACCATCGGTTGTAGACCCATTCTCGTGGTTTTGGACAATTGCGATCGGACCTTATTCCCTCAAACGATGAATGTTGCGCTGACAAATTCCAAAGAACGGAAGGAACACTCAACCGCTTCGTCGCTGGCTTCTAAATAGGGTGCATTGTTTGTTACAGCCATGATGATGTCCTCTTCAAAGATTTATGGTTACTAGTCGGCCCTCCGAGATTAATTTCAACTTCGGTGCAATGATGAGGGCACCGCCCCGCCGAGTGTATCCAAGGTCTCCCAAAGAGCGCTTATAAGACTACCGGATGTCCATCACAATAAAGTCCACCTCATATGTGCTCGGTCCGATTAAGAGAGGTACTTCATCCTTCCCATGACTTTCCTCTCGGTCCCATCGAATGCCCTTACTATGTTGTGGCAGGCCTTCATATGAGAACTATCAATGGGTAATCGATTCAAGGTCGATAGTGGTAGAACATTGAGCGCCGATCCATTGTTGACTAGTACCCCGGCAATGTGTATCCCTTGCATCGTGTGGTAATGTGGAGAGCCTTGATGGAACCCGCACCTCCTGAGGAATCTCATCATCGTTAAAGAAAATGAAGTTATCGGCACTTATATTGCTAACAAAGCGATCCAGTTTGTTAATCGTTATATCATTCGCAACATAAGTTTCGCTCAATACCTTCATCGGTAGCGCTCACGGTGTGCTTCGTGAGCTCAATAGTAAATCTAGCACCGATATGCGAGCCATTGCTTATGTAGTCGCTTTCTACGACACTCAGTATTCACTATGCTTGTAAACTTTAAGAATTCCTTAGCTTCTTCCTCCTTCACCGCCATTTATATGTGTCTCTTGCTTGGTCCCTTTTTCTTTCTTTTGTTCGCCTGTCAAGTTTTTCCTCCGGAGTGCTCGTCTTTGTGTTTGACAAGTCGTGGCGCTTTCCATCGCGTGTAGGAGCCTTCCTCTTGGTTTTCCTTTGCAAAGTTGGGCGAATCTCCTTCTCGTGAATTGTCACATTGCGCTTATAATTCCAGGGACCTTCTTGTCATCTTTATATGAAAAGGTTGCGTGTTTTGGATCACGATCCTAGATACTCTGGCTCCCTTTTGTTGACGGACCTCTCCTTTCGTGAATCGTCACATTGCGCTTATAATCCCCGGAGTCTTCCGTTGTCTTGGATGAAAAAGTAGTAGGCTTTGAATCACGATTTTGGATTTATTTTCACTCCGTAGCCTTTTGATCGTGAGATGGTGACTAAAGGATTGCTCGCCTCGAGGCTTCCGACTCATTCTCCAACGTGCGACGCTCCTCTTTCCTACTTCTTCATTGCTTTCAAAGAATTCTAGCTTTTATTGTCTATCGCTGCTTGTATCAAAGATTCCGAACTCGGTACAACTTTGGATTTCGTGCCCTCCGAGTCATAAAACTCACGTACTTCTTTCGTGTTTCTTCATGTTCTCCCCTAGACGTGCACAACCAACCCTCTTTTTAGCATTTCCTTCCGACTTGTTTCATTGGGGTTTCACATCGAAAATATCCTTTAACTCTTCTTCTCGATCTTCGCCATCATGTTGACCCGTGATTAGGTAGCGGGTGCCCTTGCCGAGGTGTCATCGACTTATAACTCCCATCCGGATCGGTCTTTCCACTAGTTTCTTAAAAGCGAGATGTTGTTTATAGAATGCCCCACGATTCTCGCATGGTATTCGACCTGTATTCGCATCATACCACTTAGGGTACGGGTTGCAAGGGTTTTAAGTAATGGGGAGAGACAACGTAAAGGCCAAATAATTTCGGTACATTTCTTTGTATGGACCGGATAGGTGTAAATTAGATTTTTCCAGATTTTGCCTTGTCTTTGGACTCCGCCTAAAGGAGCTCGATGATCTGGGGTTGTAGTCCTTATCGGCTCACGGTAATAGGTTTTGAATAACCTTTACCTATGTTATTTATATCACTCTCCTCTTCTTGGACCGCCTTTCTAGTACTTTCTCCAAATTTATTTTACCGCTTCGATTGCATTCTCGATCATTTCCGACAAAGACAATATCGAAAAAACTTTTGTGGCACTTCCAAGCATGTGATTAATGAAGGAGCTTTTCACAGATTGACAAACAAAGATGGTTGTCTTTTTCTAGAGCTGTGGTGAACTTGCGTGGCTACTTCCTCCATCATTGGGCATACCGCTCAAACTTTCGCTCGGCTTTTTCTCCATATTTTGAGAGTGATTCGATCAGAGCTATATCACCACATGCCCAGATTGTTTCGGAAGGCTGTGCTAGGTCCTTCCACGACTTGATCTAGGTACTACCGAAATGATTGTACCACTTGGTCATGCCCCCGGCCAAACTATCCCGAAACAATGGATAGCGGCTGATCGTTGTTAACATATCCCGCCATCCGCCGGCTGTAACATCGTGATGTGCGCTTGAGGCAATCGTCCCATTGTATTTTTCAAAATCCGGTCTTGAACTTTGGCGAAGTATGAGGTCCGGACTAGGCTCAAATCTTTGGCGCCCACTCGTAGCGATGGTCGCAGCCTCTATTTCCTAAATTTTTCTTCTAACCATTTGCAATGATCCTCGAGTTGTTTGGGAAGGTTCATTTTGCCTTATCCATTTCACCATTTCATCAAGGTCGGGACTATAGGGTTAATGGACCTTCTCCGGATTACCGCTGAACCACCGGAAAGTCTACCGGCATCACTTGCCTCAACTCCGCACTGTGGCTCGATAACAAAAGGTGTCCTTTGGGGACCTATTTCGTGGTGCTTGAGTGTTTGGCGGGGTAACCTTGAGAGTGTGTGGTCGCCATTATTCCCTTAACTAGTAGCGACGCTTTTCCTCGCTCATTGGCTAATAATTGCGCCTAACCGGCTCATCATGTTGTTTTGGGACTCTTGCATCCGTTTCTATCATATCCTCACTGGAGTTTCATCATTTGCTCCTCATACATTGCTCCTCGTGATCTCCTTCTCAAATTGTTCAAACCTCCGATCCATGTTCTTTGTCTTAGCACGAGTCCCGTAGTGATGTCTAGTTCCCTGCATTTCTTTTTCTTCTCCTTGTTTCTCTTTTATTTTTCATTAATCTTAACCAATTAGGCTTCTTTTTATAAACTTTAATGCATGTAATATGATGTAATGCAAATGCATGAATGCGAGGAAGAAGACATCGATTCGATCAACTTCATTTTGGAAAACTTTATTAGAAGGCAAAACCCTTTACATAAAATAGATTACAAATCGTTTCTAGCCCTAAGACCTAAGGTTTTGATTTTTCCAAGCAATGAGATTAGCTCTTCATCACGACGGTGGTAGCCCATATCTCATGCCCACTATGTCGCCTCCTCACCCAAGGTCCAGAGGTGATCGCCTACTTCTCAAATCTGGATTATTGCTTCTCCCATGAGATAGTCCCGACTTGAACTTGCTCGCAAGAATGGTGAAGCTCTTCCTCCCAACGCCTTTCTCTTGTTTCCGAAGCTCAATCCGAGCTCGCTACTATGCAATCTTGATTCTAACTCTTCAACCCTATTTTTCAGTTCCTCTATTCATTTTGACTTTAGTTGGCTTTCCGAGTCTCGACTTCGATAGCGGTAGAGATCGCTCAAGCTCAATATTCTAGCTTCTAATCCTTTTTCTTTTTTGGTCTTCATCACGCCCTTCTCTAGTCTTCCTTCAAGCTTCAGATTTCAAACTTTTTCTCCCAACTGCTAACTTTGGCCCTTTCCTCTCTCGACCTCTTGTTGCCATCGCTCAAGTTTTCCCTAATCCAAGATTCTTTATCGTTAAAGCGCATCTTCTTGTACTTCGCCTTCAAGTCATCTCGGTCTTCCTCTACTTTTCGCTTTTCCTCGAAGTTTTTCACCTTTCGATTTTGACCGTCCACTTCTAACCGGAGGAGCATCTTTTCTTCCTCTAACCTTTCTATCCTTTTCCGAGTTCCGAGCTCATCCGCTCAAAATCTCGCCATACAACCTCTAATTACGATGGGACCACTCGCATGCATTCTTCTTTTGATCGGGCGCTCGGATTTGGCTCGGAATGTTATCATTGACCTCCTAGCCTCCATTCAATATATTACTCGTGAGTCGTTCTCTGCCTGTAGACAATCTTCTCATTCTGTGAATCGATTCCGGCACTAGAAATCTCTTTAACCCTTTTCTTATAGCTTCCCCTTCATATGAAAACTCGACCGAAGCTAGCTCAGCGTGTCGTTGGTAATCTGATCGCTTGAACCATACCGCTTTAGGACCAACAAAGGGCGTGGCGGTGGCACCCCAAATTCCCAATAGGGAACCCGACCAAAGCTTCAAGAACGATAAAGGATCCCGCTTGGAATCATCCAGTGAGCCTTCCATTCAATGTCGTCCTCTCAAGGTTTTGAAAGATCGCGATCCGCTTTTCTTGAGACACATCCTCTCTTCTAAGCGTGGTTGCTATCTCTTCTAGTGGGAGTACTTCTCGACATGAACCGCAAGTCACTTTCTATTTTCCAAAAGTGACTATGGAACCAAGCCAATAACAATTACAAGACACCCAATAAACCCGCTTTCACCTCTTCTCCATGCGGTCAAGGATCCAATGTTTGGCTAAGATGGCGAGAACGGTGACCCTTTTGTCTAACCGACCAATAGATCGATAATCGCTTCATCAATGTGCCTCAAAGCTTTGGGGAAGATTACCAGTAGTAAATACACAAGGCCAAGATGTCTATCTTTTTCTTCAGACGGATCGCGCCGTAATCAGTCTCTCAAACATGTCCGGGTATGTATTTACCTCGCCTTCTTCTCAAGATCCTAATTGAGACCCACTGCTCACTCATGCGGTGATATTCATCAATTTCTTCGAAGGTTGGGCCATTAACCGCTTTGGAATAAGCTTTGTCAACTTGAATTCTCGGGCGGCAGAGCAAGGTCGATACTCTTCTATTGTGGAACCAGATCCGCTTCAAGGAGAAACAATTATAAGCGGCATTCCGTAATGGGTCATTGCTCTAACAGTGCTTGTCTATTTTGACCTCAAGCAGGTAAGGCGTGTCACCGTAAGTACCATAGAACAATTGCTTGCTTCATCATCCCAATCGAGTCCAAATTTCTTTCAATTCTGGAGCTCGCTCATGTGACACTAATATTGGTGAAGTTCCGTAGTCTCAGACACATACCCTTCCGACTAAGCTATCTCCTTTTTCTACTTGGCATTGCTCGACTATATGCGACGGCCGCATTGTCTTCTACTTTATCAAGGAATTCGCTTTCCATAACCACTTCCCAACTCGTAAACGGACCGTGAATCGATGTCTCTTTAAAATATGAAATGATATGCACAAAAGAAAGAAACACAAAAGTTAGTACCATGGAATGTAAAGCAAATAAAATAAACAAATGCCTATCCCGGTGACCACTAAGGTTTGTCATGGCTCTAACTAAGGCTGGCTCTTAGGGTTTGCTATATGCGCTTAGTTCTAAAGTTTGAGGTACCGAACAGTGATTCCTCGATCCTCACCCATTATAGGCTCATACGGATCGAAGTTGGTTCGTGGAATACATTTCCTATGGCCATGCGGAAGTGAAAACTTCACGGAGACATAGGTACGGATGTATTCCAAAGCACCACTAGCCCATGCGGTGAAAACCTCACGAAGGCATAGCTTCGCTCCCCACTTAAGGGTGTGACCACATCGGTCATGCAATGCAATGCCAAAGTATTTACAAGGCTAATATTGAAGATGCGCCAAAAGAAGCATGATTTTTCAAACCATTTTAATTAAAAGGACAAAAATCAATCAATTTTGGCTTGACCTCGCGCCCCGATGGAGTCGCCAAGTCGTCAAACCATTTTTTGAGGGGTGAACGTAAACGACGCCAGTCGACTCGGTTTTGAAAAATAGAAAAGGAAAGTGAGTCGCCACCGATCTTTATTTGGTGTGATCGGATCACCTTTGTTTCAATAAAACATTTAATTTACTAAAATAGTGCTTTTGGTCCACTAACTTTGAGAAAACGGATTCGAGGTCGATTACATGCGGGAAGGATTAGCACCTCGACACGCCCAAAATTGGTACCAAACCGATTGATTGATGTCCTATTTGTTGAAAACTTTAAAGGGTTCAAAATACGATGCTTTTATTTTTAAAATTGGAAGGGACGCTAAGGCTTTCTTATTTTCGAAGAGGTAAAGCATCGCGTCCAAAGAAGTTAGGCACAATGCTTTAAACTCCCAAACTAAGCTCGCTTTTTGAAACTTGATTTTTATTTGAGAGGATCTTCCGCTATTAGTCAAATGAGAAATCGGAACCCGATGAAGTTAGGGCTCGATTTCGAGATTTGAATACTAAGACCGCTTCTATTTTAGAAAAAACTTATCCAAGTATCTAGGTGTCGAGTCCAGAAGTTAGGGCACGACATTTCAATTTCGAGATTTTGTTTTAAAATTGCAACTTCGAAGAGATATCCGTTGTTTGACATAAACGAGTAAAACCGAACCCAATAAGTTGTGGCTCGATCTTCCGAAATTTCAAATACCGAACATCATCTTTATTTTGAAAATTTCATTGATTAATATTGACAAAGTAATGATACAACAAATAAAGCGGATATATGAATAAATCTAGCTCTCATAAATAAATGAATGGGCAACTAAATTATGACACGAGATTGACGATAATGGGACTTTAGGAACAAATAGAATGATAATAACAACAATAATAAGAAAATAAAGAATATGATACGAAATGAATAAATTGCTTTAAAGTATTAAAAGAGTAAAGAGCAAACGAATCTAATAACAATAAGTAAATGAAACGATAATAAATAAAATAATAAGAAATGAATAACGTAAATAAAAAATATTTTATAAATGGTGAAAATTAAGAAAAAATGGAAATCGAATTCAAATTAAATAATTGTAATAATAATAATAATAATAATAATAATAATATCAATAATAATAATATAGTGATAATCAAATAATAAAAAATAACAATAATAAATATAATAGTAAGTAAACAAAAGTAAAAATGAAATGATAATAATAGTCATAATAATAATAGTAATAATAATAATAATAATAATAATAATATTAATAATAATAATATAGTGATAATAAAATAATAAAAAATAAATACAATTGTAAATAAATAAACAAAAGTACAAAATGAAATGATAATAATAGTAATAATAATAATAATAGTAATAATAATAATAGTAATAATAATAATAATAAAACGATAGTAATAATAAATAGCCAATAAAACATTAAATAATAAAATATATTTAATAATGGCCAAAGAACCTAAATTGTGAATTAATTAAAAAATGGATCAAATTGAATAAAAATGAGATTGTTGGGCTTAATTCAATTAAAACAAAAGGACAAAGGCCTATTTGGAACACGATGAAAAGGGGGGACCAAATGGAAATTATTCCTGTAGGTTAAACGCAATTGCTGGTAGGGACTCGTTGAAAACTGTGCCAAATTTCTGGGCCATATTTTAAAATAACAAAACTTAATTGAAAACAATAAAAATGCGGAAGGGCTAAAAGCGCAATTAGCCCTTCCATTCAAAAACACGCGATCTCTGGCGGGTCGGGGTCAGGCTTGTGGTCGCAGGCTAACGACGCTGCTTTGGGGCCATCATGACGTGCCCTAAACGACGCCGTTTGGTAATCTTTATAAAACAAAATTTTACCCTTTTTTTCATTTCAGACTTTTCAAAAAAAATATTCCTTTCTTTCTTTTCTCTGCAGGGGTCGACCGTGGAGATTTCCAGTGAGGACCGCTGCTCATTGTTGTTTAAGGCCACCGCTCACTGGTGGTTTAAATTCAAAGGTCGCTTTTTTTTATATATATATTTGTTTTATTTTTGTTTATCGATTTGTTTTTTGAAAAACCAGAGAAAAAGAAAACCCTCCGCTTGTTCGATTTAAACGACGACGGAGAAAAGGCTCCGACGACGCATCCCGGGGTCAGGTAAGTTTCCCCTTCTCTTTTATTATTAGTAAAATGAAAATAATAAAAAAAAATAAAAATAATATAAAAAGCAATGAACAGATGAAAAGAAAGGAAAAAGTTTGCTATCGAAATAAAAAAAATAGAAGTAAAAAAAAATCAACCTTTATTGCTTTTTGCTATCGGTTTCTGATGATTTTTTTGTATTTCTTAGTCTCTGTTTTTTTTTAAACAAAAAAAAAAACACTCTCTGTTTTCTTCGAAAAGAATCCCCTTTTTTTTATATTTTCACTCTGTTCTCTCGAAAAACTCCTCTTTACAATCGTCTTTGTATGGCTTTATAGCCAAGATCAATAATGCAAACAAATTTCTCCTTGCTGCCATCAGAATCGCTATGTATTTTTTGTCTTGCAGTGGTGGCGGAGCTAGTGCAAAAGCAGAGGCGTGTGTGGGTCGTCGAGAGGTTCGGCTAGGGTTTTTTGTTTTCTCTTTTTGTTGTTTTCTCGAGTTGGGTCATTTGGGCCTATTTTGGTTTTGTTAATGGGCCTGCTTTTTGTTTGATTGGGCTTGTATATATTTTTTATTTTTTTGTAATTGGGCCCAAGTAAATTTGGGCCATCTACATGACAACACGCTTTTTTTTTCCTTTCGCTTTTACAGTATAAAACCCGTAATAAACTTGTAAAAGAAAAAGACACGAGAAAAAATACAGAGAATAAAAGCAAAAGTTTTGTTGAAATGTAATATAGAATCTTTTTCTTCAAGGTGATTTTCTATTTTTATTTTATTTTTATCTTGTGCATAGTTTATATAAAGCAAGATTAAAATGAAAAGGAACGAGGAAAAACTACCTTTGGAATAGAGGCTTTAACTCTTGGCCACTTGGCACATGTGCGTGTGTACGCGTGTGATTTAAAGCCCTAATGTCCAACGACCGGGCCTGATTTAAGAAGGCAGAGAGAATTTCGAGCTCTCTCACTTTTTTTTTAAAAACCTTGAATAAAATGATTTTTAACTGCTTTTTACTTTTATAAAGTGCTAAAACGACGCTGCTTTTAGGTAATAGGATCCACGCTCGAATTCAAGACCCGATTAGGATCCGCGTGTTTTCAAAAATGAAGAATTTGTCCATTTGGTCCTTCCGTAATTTCATATTTTTCAATTTCGTCCAATTCAATTTTTATTTATTTTAAATTATCCCAAAAAAGTTACACTCTATTTCAATTTGATCCTCGGGTTCCTTAAAGGCTAAAAATTCGAACGACACTGCTTTTAAAAAAAGCTTAATTGCCACATTAGTCCCTCAATTTTAACGTACGCTTTTGATTTAATCTTTTGATCTGCTTTTAATTGTTGTTTAACCCTGTTTTTTATTTATTTTTTAATTTACTTTATTATTTTAATTGTTTTATCATGTTTTATATTATTTTCCTATATTTATTAATTTATTAATAGTTTATATATATACTTAATATGTATTATTTTATATATATTTAATTATTATATATTTTTATTATTTTATTATTTTCATTACATATTTTTTATATACTATATTATATGTTTTTTTAATTTTTTATATTACATAGTATTATACTATATCATATATTATTTTCTAAAAAATTATTTTTGTATAAAGTTTATTTATATTTTATAACATGTTTCACATATATTATTTATGTTATTATTTTTAAAATATCTTTATTCAAAATTATTATCAATATTATTATGTATTATCTTTTATATGTATTAAATTATATATTTATTATAATATTTATTTGGTATTTTTTATTGTTTTACATATATTACTTTATATATTTTATTTGTTTATATAATGCCTTTTATTTATTTATTATTTTATGATTACTATAGTGTAGTTATTTTAATTGTGTTTTATATTGCATGCTATTGTATTATAATCGTTTTTTAATATTTATGTATAATGTTCTATAAATGCAATGTTGTCACAAGGTTATTGTTTAAAATAAAAAAATCCATTTTTGCAAAACTATTGTATTTTTTAAAAGTTTTTAAAATAAGGCAATGTTTTGGTATTTAGAAATTCGGGAAATAGTGCCCTAACGTACTGGGTTGCGATTTTCCGTTTGACTAAATAACTAAATACCCTTCTAACAAGTTTTATAAATCATGAGATGACATTAATTACGAGGGTTTAAAAAATGTCGTGTTCTAATGTACTGGATGTAATGTTTATATTCCTTCGGAATAAAGAAATCTCAAGTTTTAAATAAAAAAACCTATTCTTGGGAATTCAAGGTGTTGTGCCTTAACTTACTGGGTTCAACATTTTGCGTTTCGAGATAGGGATTTCCTAAAATAAAGACGAGCTTAATTTCAAAGTCATGAGGTGCTATACCTTAACTTATTGGGTAAAGTACTTTATTTCTTTGAGATAGGTAAGTCTTGGTTTTCTTTCTAATAAAAGGATCATATTTTGTAATTTTCTTTATTTTCAGCATTCGGACACGATCTTATCGATTTGGTACCAATTTTTGGGCGCTTATGAGGGTGCTAACCTTCCTCATACGTGAATCGACTCGAACTCGCTTTTCTTGTTTTTGTGGACCAAAATTGTATTTTTTTAAATAAAACGCTTTTACAAGGTGATCCAATCACACCTAAGTAAAAAAAGGATTGGTAGCGGCTCCCGTTTTTATTTTTAAGTCAATCCCCATTTTCTAAAACCCGATTTTAAAATGGTTTCGACAATCGCAACCATAACAATCATCAACTAACTCTATGGCTCAAGGAGCTCAAGGATGTGATTTACGATGTGGAAGATTTGTTGGACGATTTATCTACTGAAGCTCTTCGACGGAAATTCGTAGCAGGCAATGACACGGTGAAAGAGGATGCCTTTTCTTCTCCAAATCAAACCAACTTACTTATAGTCTCAAGATGGGTCATAAAGTTAAAGACCTTAGAGAGAGACTAGATGCCATTATAGCTGATAGAACCAATTTTCACCTCACTAACCACCCCTAGAGCCACCAATTAAAGTTAGGGAGAGGGACCAAACACATTCTTTTGTGCGTGCACAAGAAATAATTGGAAGAGGTTATGATAAAAAGAAAATTGTGAAATTATTGCTCAAATCCAAAGCTAGAGAAAATGTTTCAATTGTTCCTATTTGTTGGAACAATGGCAGCAATATAGCATTCAAAATGAGCTTTGAAAAAGCAATGAGTTTGAAAGAAACAAAAGCAAATAACACAAGAGAACTTGAGTTCAAAACAATGGCTGAAAAATCACTCTCATCCAATTTCATTGATAAAATACATGAGTTACAAAGTCAAGATGACTACTACCTAATGAATTAACTACTCCCACTAAGATTAACTAATACAACTTATGTAATACACAAAAGCAAAGCTGATAAATGACAGCTATTACATCCATCAAGTTCAAATCTAAAATTACTAACTTTTGATATCAAGTTACAAGATAACTTGATCAAGTTACAAAAGGATCAAATGAAACAAAATGTCTAAGTCGCTCGGTTCAATCTCGACATTGGCATGCTAGTTTGTCTTGCCATCGCTGGTCACTTGTTGCATTGCAGCCAATACTTAACACTCCTCCTTGGATCAGATGCAAGAAACACCAATTGAACTTCTCAAGACCTCGAACCTTGTTGTACCAAGAGGCTTTGTCAGAATATCAGCCAATTGATATTGTGAGCTGCAATGAACAAGACTAACTTCTTTGGACTACTCAGCCTTTTGAACAAAGTGAAACTTAATCTTAAAATGTTTGGTTTTGCCATGAAAAACTGGATTCTTGGCTATTGCCACTGCTGATTGATTGTCAACCTTGATCTCAGTAGGTTCAAGTTGATATTCATTTAGATCACATAGCAACTTTCTAAGCCAAATTGCTTGATTAATCGCCGCATTTGCTTAATGTACTCGCTTGACTATAGGTGAGCAATGCTTGTTGCTTCTTTAAAATCCAGCAGAAACTCCGAACCAAGGGTGAAGAAGTAGCCAAAAGTGCTCTTTATGTCATCGACAGAACTAGTCCAGTCATTGTCTGAGTAACAATCAGCTTAAGCTCACTTTCTTTCTTAAACATGACCCCAAACTTCAAAGTTCCTTTAACATACCTGAGTATATCCTCTTTGCTTCCTTGAAATGAGTTGTGTCACAACAATGCATGAACCTTGACAATAGACTAACAACATGCATGAGGTCAGATCTGGTTGCTGTTAAGTAAAGTAAGCAACCAACTAAGCTTCTGTACTTCCTTTCATCAATCTTGGTTTCCAAAACTTGTCAGTTTCTCCCCTTGAGCCAATAGTGTACTCACTGATGTGCAATTTTCCATGCAAAATTTGTTGAGAATTTTCAAATCAAAGGCATGCTGACTGATAAAAATGCCTTGATTAGACTGGTTCACTTCCATACCAAGGAAGTATGTCATAATTCCCAAGTCAATCGTGTCAAACACTTCCTGCATTTGTGCTTTGAATTCTTGGATCAAATCCCCCTTGCTTCCTATCATTAACAAATCATCCATATAGATTGAAACAATCAGCAAGGTCTCATCTTTGGACTTTTTCACATAGAGTGTTGGCTCACTCAGGCTTTTCTCAAACCTGAGCCTAGACAGGTAAGCATCAACTCTATCATACCAAGCTCGAGGTGCCTACTTCAGGCCATGAAGAGCTTTCTTCAGCCTATAGACTTTGTCTTCTTCTCCTTGGACTTTGAAACCATCTGGCTACTCGATGTATATCTCTTCTTTAAGAAAACCATTCAAGAAGGCTGACTTAACATCAAGTTGATGAATTTTCCATTACTTCTGTGCAGCCAAGGCAAACAGAAGCTTGACAGTGTCCAGCCTTGCTACTGGAGCAAATGTTTCCATAAAGTCAATGCCATACTACTAGGCTATACCCTTTCACCACAAGCCTTGCCTTGTGTTTGTTCAATGAGCCATCATCATTGAATTTGGCTCTAAAAACCCACTTGACACCTATGACTTTCTTCTGATCAGGTCTATCCACCAGATCCCAAGTGTCATTCTTGTGGATCATGTCAATCTCAGCTTCTATAACCTTCTTCCAGTGCTTGCTTCTCACAACCTCTTCAAAGCTCGAAAGCTCAACTACAGCCACATTACATCTTTGATAGATGTCATCAATGGACATGGTCCCTCTCACAGGAGGATCATCAACATTTGCATTGCTGAGCTCATTTTTTGTTCATCCCAGGCCACTGTCAATTTGATCTTCTTCAAACTGACTTGTATCTGAGCCATCCAAGATCCAAAACTTTTCTTCATCAAATTTGACATCCCTACTGACCAAAATCTTCTTGGTTGAGGGATCAAATACCCTGTAGCCGTTCTTGGTGCTGCTGTAGCCAACAAATATGCTTGGAATTGACTTTTTCTCAAGCTTAGTTCTTCTTTCTGCAGGAACAAGAACATAACACACACAACCAAACACCTTCAAATGAGAAACTGATGCCTTATGTCCATGCCATGCCTCAAAAGGTGTTTTTTCCTTCACAGCATGTGTTGGAAGCCTGTTGAGCAAGTATACTGAGGTGTTGACAGCCTCAGCCCAAAATCTTCTTGTAAGTTTCTTTGAAATAGCAGACACTTAGCCATGTCCATCACTGTCATGTTCTTCCTCTCACATACTCCATTTTGTTGAGGAGTATACACTGTAGTTAACTGATGATGGATCCTAGCTTGCTTCACACAACTTCTGAAATCTTTCAGACAAGTATTCAGTGACATTATCTATCCTCAAGGCTTTAATCTTGCAGCCTGTTTGATTCTCGGCTAAAGCTTTGAATTTTCCAAAAGCTTCAAATACTTCAGACTTCTATTTCATGAAGTAAACCCAATAATATCTGGTCAGATCATCTATAAACAATACAAAGTACTTACTTCCATTCAGTGAAAGAGTTTTCATTGGTCCACAAACAAGCCCTCCAAGCCTTGTTGACTGGAAAAGGCAATCTAGCCCACTTACCAAGCTGGCATACTTAACAAACAGTGTCTCTTGCCTCAACCTTGGTCATGTCCTCAGCCAAATTCTACTTGTGCAACAAATCGAGTGACCTGAAATTAACATGGCCTAGTCTTCTATGCCATATGCCAATATTGTCAGCTAGGCTTGTATAAGCCTTCTTTTCAAGCTGACTTACATCAAGCATAAAGCATTTTGCAACCATAGGTACTGAGACCATTTCCTAGCCATGAAAGTCTTTAATGACACAAGAATCATTCTTGAATACTAGTGAATAGCCTTTTTCAACCAATTGGCAACACTAAGTAAGTTCTGGTCTATATCAGGCACATAAAACACATCTGAAATAACTTGGTTACCTGAACCAATGTTGATCACAACATCACCTCCGCTTTTGGCTTTAATCAGGTTCCCATTTTCTATCCTGATCTTTGAGGTAAAGCTCTTATCAAAGTTCTTGAACAAGCTTACATCAGCGTCATGTGATGTGAACAGCCACTGTCTAAGAGCCAACTGCATTTGACTTTCCTTGTGGTTGCAAGCAAGAGGTAGAAAAAACATGCTCCTCTTGAGCTTGAAGGTCCTCAGCAACCTTAGCTTGGATTTGCTCTGAGCTTGTTGTTTCCCCTTGTTCCTACACACCTTCTCATGATGACCATACTGTTTACAACTTTTGCACTGAATATCTGGCCTGTTCCAGCAGTACTTCTCCAAATATGTGGTCTTTTTACAATGTATGCATGGTGGAAACCTCCTTCTCCCTGCATCTCTTTTTGATTTTTCCCTTCTATCGACCCAAGGCTTCTTTGCTTTTTAACTTGAGCTTGAGCCTTCTTTGGCTTTTGCTTGGAAAGCTCCTTCAGGGTGCTCTTCCTGCCTATTGACTCTTCTCTGCTCAAGTGCATAAAGAGAGTTCACTAAATCAGATAAAGAAATGGTTGTGAGATCTCTTGAGTCCTCTAATGAGGTGATTTTTGACTCAAACCTCTCAGGGAGAGTGGTGATCACCTTCTCAACAACCCTGCTCTCACTGAAGTCTTCTCCAAGGAGCCTAATGTTGTTGACAGTAGCCATTATCCTATCAGAGTACTATTTGATAGTCTCTGACTCTTTCATTTTTAAATTCTCAAATTCTCTTCTAAGGTTGATCACTTGTTGCTGCCTTGTCTTATCTGATCCCATGAACTCCGCCTTCAGCCTTTCCCACGCTTGCTTAGGTGAGTCACGAGCCATAATTCAAGCAAAGA
Organism: Gossypium rotundifolium; assembly: GCA_025506655.1. Classification (NCBI taxonomy): domain Eukaryota; kingdom Viridiplantae; phylum Streptophyta; class Magnoliopsida; order Malvales; family Malvaceae; genus Gossypium; species Gossypium rotundifolium. Next base: position 103,097,486 of record CP106731.1, read on the forward strand.
TTACATTAGACACTCCATTCTGCAGGCAGGCCATGGCTTTGTGCTTCTTGGCTCGCTCCTCACTATGTTGTCTGATCTGAGCAATAGTTGGATTGGCTCTCAATGGAGGTGGTTCAGCATCATTCTCGATTACACTCCACAAATCATGCGCTTGGAGGTAAGTTTTCATCTTAACTACCCAAATGTGGCAGTTCTCTCCGGCAAACACATGGTGGTGGTGGTGGTGTAAAGCTCATATTTCAGTAATAAGACACAAAGACCAACAAAAAAATAGTTTCTTCTTGCTCAAGCTTTGTTTCCACGAAAAAACCAACAATAGAGGTCCTTAAAAAGGTAGCTCTGATTACCATTTGTTGGAACAATGGTAGCAATGTAGCATTCAAAATGAGCTTTGAAATAGCTATGAGTTTGAAAGAAACAAAAGCAAATAACACAAGAGAACTTGAGCTCAAAACAATGGCTAAAAAATCACTCTCATCCAATTTCATTGATAAAATGTAAAAATATATACATGAGTTACAAAGTCAAGATGACTATTACCTAATAAATTAACTACTCCCAGTAAGATTAACTAATACAACTTATGTAATACACAAAAGCAAAGCTGATAAATGTCAGCTATTACATCCATCAAATTCAAATCTAAAATTACTAAATTTTGATATCAAGTTACAAGATAACTTGATCAAGTTACAAAAGGACCAAATGAAACAAATTGACTAAGCTGCTTCTGGTTCAACCTCGATACTGGCATGCTAGCTATGCTACTACTGCTGCTACTGCTGGTCACTTGTTGCATTGCAGGCCAATGCTTAACACTATTATTGGGATCGGAGGCTTAGGAAAGACCACATTAGTTAAAATGTTGTTCAATGATGAAAACGTGGTGAAGAGTTTTGAGCTAAAAATGTGGGTCTGTGTCTCGGAGAAGTTTGAGTTAAAAGTCATTGTGCAAAACATCACCGAGGCTACAACTGAAAGCAAATCTGATAAGGAACTTTAGATGCAAACATTGCAAAATTATCTTCGAGACAACATTGATGGAAAGAAGTACTTGCTAGTTCTTGATGATGTATAGAATGACGACCTTGAAAAGTGGCTTAGCTTGAAAACTTTTCTCTTAGATGGTGCCAAGGGAAGTTGGATTGTTGTCACTACACGTAGTGAAGCGGTTGCATGAATCACAAGCACCATTTCATCACATTTGCTTCGAGGTTTGTTAAGAAGTAAATCCTGGTCTTTCTTGAAGCAAATGGCATGTAAAGAAGAAAGCTTGGAATCTAATGATTCACGCTTAAAAGGAATCGGGATGGAGATTGTAGACAAGTGTGGGGGTTCCTCTTTCCTTAAGGGCAATAGGAAGGGTATTATATAAAAAAGCAGAAGCGGAATAGGTTAAGGTGAAGGAAAATGTACCTAAATATATAGCTCGACCAGAGAGTGGTATTCTACCAATTTTGAAGTTGAGTTATGATCATCTTCCACCACATTTGAAATAATGTTTCGCTTATTGCTCTTTAATCTCCAAGTATACTAAGTTTGGGGTGAAAAGGCTTATCAGATATTGGATGGCCCAAGGGTTTATCCAACCAAAAAGTGGACATGATGATGATCTAGAAGATGTTGGTCATGAGTATTTCAAAGATCTGCTTTGGAGATTTTTTTCAAGCTGATGAAGAAGATGAAGATTCAGGAAATGTAGAGTGCTTCACAATGCATGATCTTGCATGCTCTGTTGCTACAACTGAGTGTTGTGTTGCAAGTTTGAAAGCAGAAAATGTAAATAAAAGAACTTGTCATGCTTCATTTGAATATAGATTATATTTCTCTCATGGAATTCCAACCACCTTGCTCAAAGCAACTAGAGTAAGGTCATTTATTCAAGTCAATAGTGGGCAAATAAGTCTATCGTTTAATCAAATAAAAGGTGGGCACATGGGTATATCCACTTGCAGTGCACTCATTTCTTGTAACAACCCAATTTAGGGCCTAGTCGGGATAGTGGTGCGAGGCCATGAACCCGAGGTGAAATTATGAGTTTTTCAAGTTTATGCCATGTTTGCACGTTAGTATGAAAGTTTTGTAAAGCAATTTTATTAAGTTGAGGTCAATTGGTCCAAAAAGGACTAAATTGCAAAAGTTGTAATATATGAGTTTCTAGAAGCTTTTTGCATGAAATAGCTTTAGAATAATAATTATGAGCCCTTAAATAGCAATTTGCCTGAAATTTATTTTTTGGACAAAATTGGCCTTAAGAGACTATTATGGAAATTTTTAAGAGGAAGGACATTTTGGTCATTTGGCCTCATTAGTGATTAAAATAGGATAAAGATGAGAAAAATCCACTCATCTTCTTCCTTGTTGTCTTAGAAAATTGGGAGACACCATAGCTAGGGTTCTTCATTTTTCAAGCTCATAGTAAGTTCATCTTAGCCTGCTTTTAATATTCTTCGTATTTTGAAGTTCCTCAGATTATGAATTAGCTAATTTTAGCTATAAAATGAGCTAAGATGCATGTTCAAAAATCTAACCTTGAATGACATGCTTGTTAAATGATTTTTATGGAAGTTTAAGAGAGTTTGGTGTTAGATAAACATCTTTTCCTTAATGAATTTCATGAAAAATGGTAGTAGGGACCATTTTGTAACAGTTATAAAATTGGTCATAACTACTAGAAATAGTGAGAATTGATGATTTTTATAGAAGTGAAAATGATTCAGTTGAGCATGAAGTTTAAGAAAGTTGCATGAAAATCATTTTACGAGAATTGGGGCAAAAGTGCAAATATTAGAAAGTATAGGGGCAAAATAATAATTTTTCCAAAGTATGAGTTATGAGTCAATTTAGTCAATATGGTTTTTAAATGATCTATTTATGATTATAGATCAAGAAAAACGAAGCCCGGATCGAAACCGAGGCAAGAACAAAGTCGACGACTAAATTACACATCTACATACATTTTGTATATTGAGGTAAGTTTGTATGATTTCTAAGTTTTATGATTTTTATCATTAATTTGCTTAGTATAATGTACAATAATTGTATGAAATGATCATGTTATGTTCAAGCAAGAAATCATGATAATATGTACAAGCAAGTCCCGATTGAAGATGAATTTCCTTGGGATACTCAATCTACCACACAAGTTATCATGTAAGTCCAAGGCAAGCTTGGCATTGATCAAGTTAGCAAGCAAGATATCATGTAAGTCTAAGGCAAGCTTGGCATTGATCAAGATATCATGTAAGTCCAAGGCAAGCTTGGCATTGATCAAGGTATCATGTAAGTCCAAGGCAAGCTTGGCATTGATCAAGATATCATGTAAGTCCAATGCAAGCTTGGCATTGATCAAGTTAGCAAGCAAGTTATCATGTAAGTCCAAGGACTCAAGCTTGGCATTGAGTATGTTATCAAGAGCAAGACTTCATATAAGCCCATGTCAAGACATGGCCTTGAAACCAAGATGAGATAACCCATGTAAGACCATGTCTAGGATATGGCTTTGGCATCATATTATGTGGGAAGAGATTTAGTATCCTCGGTTATTCACGTAAATTCATCGGCAAATGAGTAAGCTAAAAAAGATAGCAAGAAAGCTAAGAAAGTAAAGTTAGTATCAAGATGAAGTTAGATGAAGTTGAGTATTATTCATGTTGTGAATCAGAAAGTAGATATCATGATTATTGTTATTATAGTATACTGATCAATGTGATCCAGTGATACAGGTATCATGGTTACCTTACAAGTATGATAATAGTAAGTGTCATGAGACATGTAAGAATCTATATGAGTAAGTAAGCTCTTTAGCTAAAATTCATGATACCATTGTTTATGTGAAATGGTTTATATTAAGCAATGATGATGCTAAGAGTTGTTACATGCAAACTTACTAAGCTATATGCTTACGTTATGATTCTTTCTTTCTATGCAGTCCCGGCAAGCTAACTCGTAGATCATTAAAGTCGGAGCTCGCGGCATACTATCAACTCTTACTTTGGTATAGCCAAGTTACTTTACTAAGTATGGCATGTATAGGAAACATTTATTTTGTGGATATGTTTTAAGAAGGGCCTTTGTAAAGGCTATTAAGTTTATTATTCTTTTGTATATGGCTAAGTGATTGGCCAAATTTGACTAAGCATGTATGTTTATTGAGATCAATGAAGCATGTAGTATTATTCATAAAATTGGGTTGTTATTGCATCGTTGAATTGTGTATGGATATGATCTTCATTTTAGGGTGGTTAACGGCTTGGTAAATAGCCTGTAAGTGCCCACACGGTTTGACACACGGGCGTGTGTCAAGACCGTGTTAACCCTGTACCTTAGTATTATTAATCATAATAGGCCACGGGCAAATCCCAAGGTCGTGTGTGTATGTCGTGTAAGACACATGGTTTGGACATGGGCGTGTGCCCAGACCATGTTAATTTAGTCAGTAAATCAAGGATTAGCACACGGTCTAAGCCCACAAGCGTGTCATGGTCGTGTGAAATTAGTCAGTAACCTCCCACGATTGGTAGACATAGGTGTGTCTAAGCCGTGTGGAAATAGTCAGTACTTTTACATGGTTTGAGGGCATAGGCGTGCTTAACGGTACACGGGCATGTTCCAAGTCATACAGGCGTGCGAACCCTGCTTCAAAAATGAGTTATATGTGTTGACTAAGAAAGTGAAGTTTTTAAGTTGGAACGAAATTTTATAACCCGTAAGTACATGTTTCAGTGAGTTCAAGCATAGTAATGTCTCGTATCCAGACCCAGTATCGATCTTGGGTGCGGGGTGTTACATTTCTAATTTCAAGTATCTACGAAATTTGGATTTGAGTTCCTTGGCTATTAAGAAGTTACCACATTCTATTGGTGAATTGAAGCATTTAAGGAACCTTGATCTTTCTTGAAATCATGACATTAGAAAATTATCTGTTCTATATGCAGGCTTCAAAATTTGTAGACATTAGATCTTTTAAGGTGTTAGAGTCTTGAAAATTTATCCATTTAAATATTAGACAATGTACTAATTTGTGTTACATGCAGCGGGGGCTGGGGAAACTAGCTTGTCTACAAACATTATGCAAGTTTGTTGTGGGGAAGAAGAAAGGTAAGGAAGTTTACGGGTTAAGGGAATTGCAAGGGTAACTTTGTGTTTCATGTTTAGAAAATGCTGGTATCCCAGAGCTCGGATCTACTTACGTGAAAGATAAACTGAACTTGAAATCTTTAGAATTTAAGTGGAGCAGATGGAGTTGGACTAGGAGAGAAGATGAAATGGTTTTAGAATGCCTCTAACCACCCCCAAATCTGGATATCTTGAAGGTGGAAGGGTATGCAGGAACCAAACTTTCCAACTGGTTGTCATCCATGACCATGATGAATGTAACTCAACTAACGTTAAAAAATTGTACTAAATGCAAGCATCTACCACCATTGCATCGCCTCTCTTCCCTCAAACTTTTGAAGCTTTCAAGATTGGTAGCTTTGGAAAATGTTTCGGAGACTGAAATGCAAAAGGAGTTGTTTTCTGCAAAACCAACAACAATATTTTTTTCGTCCTTGGAAGAACTGTGGATAAGAGATTGTGTGAAAAATAAAACATCGGTGATGACAATATATCGCAAAGAAAAGAGACATAAAAATTAAAGAACACACAAATTTTAAGTGGAAACCCTTTCGGAAAAAAAACCACGGGCAGAGGAGAAGAAAATTCACTATGTCGAATTCGAATAATTACAAGAGGAATAGACTATGTCTATTTATAGGCTTGTAAAACCATATTCTAATAGGAGTGTAGTAAGATTGAAACACCTTATTCTAATTAATATTAAATAGATAAAGTTTAATAAGGTTTAAAAAATCTTATTTAAAATAAAATAAAAGAAGTGTAGTTCTATAGGGGTTTTTATTTTATTTTATTTTACCATTGTAATTTATTTAAATAAGGATTCGGGTCACTTAATTCTAACAATCTCCACCTTGACACGAATTCTCAATGAACAAGTTCTCCACCTCTTCCATAAAACCCCTTAAGGGTTTAACTTCAATAATGAACACCAACCAAGTCTAAGCAATGCTCAAACTTGGTTATAGGAAGTGACTTAGTCATCATATCTGCAAGATTTTCATGAGTACTAATTTTGCTCACAACCATATCACCACGAGTAATAATATCACGAACAAAATGACACCGAACATCAATGTATTTTGTTCTCTCATGAAACATTTGATCTTTTGTAAGGAAGATGGCACTGACTGTCACAAAATACTGTGCTAATTTGAAGGTCTTTATTGAGCTCACTAAAAAGTCCTTCAACCAAATAGCTTCTTTACAAGCCTCAGTAATTGCCATGTACTTAATTTCAGTGGTAGACAAGTAACTGTAGTTTGCAAAGTAGCTTTCCAACTGATTGCACAACCTCCGATTGTAAAGACATAACCATTGAGAGATCTTCTAGCAAGGTCTCTAGCAAAATCAGCATCAACATACCTAATGACTCCATCTCTAGTTTTTCCAAACTGTAAGCAAACATCAGTAGTACCTCGTAAGTATCTTAAAATCCACTGAACTGCTTTCTAATGTTCTTTACCCGAATTTTTCATGTATCTGCTAACTGCACTGATTGCATATAATAAATCTGGACGTGAACAGACCATAGCATACATGAGAGATCCCACTACACTAAAGTATTGAACATGTGACATGTACTCAATCTCATCATCTAATTGTGGAGACAAGGCTTATGAAAGTCTGAAATAGGCTGCTAAAGGAGTATTAACAGACTTAGCACTCTGCATATTGAACCTGCAAAGAACTTTCTCAATGTACCTCTTCTGACTTAGGTACAATTTACTTGCTTTTCTATCTCTGAGAATCTCCATACCAAGTATCTTCTTTGCTGGTCCCAAATCTTTCATTTCAAATTCTTCACTTAGTTGGGCTTTGACATTTCTTAGCTCTCCTTTATCTTTTGCTACTATCAACATGTCATCAACATAAAGAAGTAGATACAAAAAAGAACCATCACTATTTTTTTTTAAAGTAAACACATCTGTCAAAACTACTTCTTTTAAAATCATGAGAAGTCATAAAGGAATCAAACCTCTTGTACCACTATCTTAGTGACTATTTCAAACCGTAAAAGGGACTTTTTCAGCAAGCAAACATAGTCCTCTTTTTTAAGACTGTAAAATGCTCTAGTTGTTGCATGTAAATATCTTCCTCAAGTTCTCCATGAAAAAATGCAGTTTTTACATCTAATCGCTAAAGCTCCAAATCATGCATGGCCACAATACCAAACAAAGCTCGAATCGAACTATGCTTCACAACTGGGGAGAACACATCTGTAAAGTCCATTCCTAGAATTTGACTGTAACCCTTTGCAACAAGCCTTACTTCATATCTGTGTTCTTCAACTCCTGGAGTCCCTTCTTTCTTTTTAAACACCCATTTACAGCGAACAACCTTTTCACCTGTAGGAAGTTTTACAAGATCTCATATTCTGTTTTTGTGGAGTGATTCCATCTTTTCTTGCATAGCAAACATCCACTTTTCTGAGTCTTCATAGCTAATCGCCTCAGAATAATTAGACGGCTCTTGGTTTGCATCTATATCTTTGGCCACATTTAAAGCATAAGTAATTAGACCAGCCTCCTCATACATCTTTGGAGGTTTAATTTCTCTTCTAGTTCTATTTTTTGGCGATAGAGTATTGTGGTGAAGAAGCAACTCTATTTTCAATTTTTATACTGGCTTGATGAGTCGACCCTGTATTAATCTGATGCTCGACCTGCTTTTGATTTTCTTTGTTGGATGAGTCTTTAAGATATAAGTTAGGTAGCATAGCAGTTTTATCAAAAACAACATCTCTGCTAATCACAACTTTTCTATTTTCAGGACACCATAACTTATACCCTTTTACACCAGCTTTATAACCAAGAAAAACACATTTTATTGATCTCGGTTCCAATTCTCCATTATCAACATGAGCATACACAGGACACCCAAAGATCTTTAAGTTAGAATAATTAGCAAGATTTCCAGACCATACCTCTTGTGGAGTCTTTTTTCAATGGAAATGGATTGAGATCGGTTGATCAAAAAGATGAAGTAGAGGCTGCTTCGGCCCAAAACGACTTTAGTAAGTTGGCATTTGACAAAATACATCGAACCTTCTCCACGATCGTTCTGTTCATTCGTTCTTCAACGCCGTTTTGCTGTGGAGTATGATGAACTGTCAAGTGTCTCACGATCCCTTCTGACTTGCACAGTTTATTAAACTCATCAGAACAAAACTCTAAGCCATTGTCTATGCGAAGGTATTTTATTTGTTTTCCCGTCTATTTTTCAATCATAGTTTTCCAATACTTAAATGCGAAAACACATCAAATTTTGCTTTAAGAAGAATGCCCAAACTTTTCTGGAAAAGTCATCAATAAAAGTTAGCATATAATTAGCTCCACCTCTTGAAGGCACTCTTGATGGCCCCCACAGATCAGAATGAATATACTCCAACATTCCATTCGTATTATGGATTAATCTGGTAAATCGAACTCTCTTATCCTTCCCAAAAACGCAATGCTCACAAACTTCAGTTTGCAAATTCCTTACCCATCAAGATGTCCTCTTTTGCTCAATTCTGTCATGCCATTCTCACTCATATGCCCTAGGCGCATATGCCAAAGTTTAGTAATATCATCATCTAAAAGGAAGAAGAAGTGACAGCTGCATCACTAATAATAGTAGAACCTTGCAAAACATATAACTTGGCAGTCTTTCTCTGCCCTTTCATCACAACGAGGGAACCTTTGAAAATCTTCAAAATCCCACTTTCAGCTGTGTATTTGTACCCTTTTGAATCAAGAGTTCTTAACGAAATTAAATTTCTTTTCAATTCTGGAACATGTCGTATGTCACTAAGTATTCTGACAACTCCATCAAACATCTTAACTTTAATTGTTACAACACTTGCGATTTTACAAGAAGCATTATTTCTCATCAAAATAACGCCTTCAGACACTGTTTCGTAATTTGTAAACCAATCCCAATTGGGACTCATGTGGAAGGTGCTTCAGACACGACCGTGTGTAAGACCGTGTAGGTATGGAAACCTGCGCTTCATTAACTTGGTTAGTTTGTAGTTAGGTGCTTAAAAGCAGGACTAAAAATAAAAATATAAAAATTAATGGGGTTAGTGTTCGGGTTGCCTCCCGAGATGCGATCGTTTAAAGTCTTAAGCTAGACTTACCTCTCATTCGCATGATCATGGTGGTTTGAGGAGTTGAAAATCCTTTCTCATGCTATTATTACATAGTTTGAGTCGAGTGGCATTTACCTTAAAAGTGTCGAATGTGGGATTGCTTACCCTGACTGTTCCGTGTGGGAAGACATTAAGTACCTTAAAAGTTATTTCTTCCTTTGTCTTGAGGTCTGAAGTAGTGATTTGAGGGTCTGTTTTATCTAACCGTACCTGATCTCCAATTTTGAAGTGATTTGTTGTTCCTATGATCTCGTCTGGGGGTTCCTTCAGTTTCACTTTGTGTGCTTTTGATTTCTCCTTGAAATGTGCTTTCCATTCGTCTAGTTCGTCGACCTGAAGACTTCGTTCCTTTTGAATTACTTCTTTATCAGTACGAGGTCTAAGATCTGGCTCAGTTATGTGATTTCGTGGTGCTTCCTATAAAGAAGGTTGAACCAAATGATTATCAATAAAATTTACGTTCTCACATTTATAACTCGATGTCCTAGCTGAGTCAAGCGCTTAAAGAGTGATCGTTTTGTCACCTACACGAAGTGTGAGTTCACCTGTACCAACATCAATTTTAGCTCTGGCAGTTGCTAAGAAGGGTCTTCCTAAAATTAAAGGGACCGTATTGTCCTCATCCATGTCTAAAACGACAAAGTCTACTGGGAATATGAATTTGTCAACTTTCATTAGTACATCTTCAATTATACCCCTAGGAATTCTAATAGTTTTATCAGCTAATTGAATGCTCATCCTAGTTTGTTTGGGTTTCCTGACTCCAATTGTTTAAACATTTTATAAGCATAACATTTATACTTGCCCCTAAATCGCCTAAAGCATTATAAATGTTAAACTACCAATTAAACATGGAATTGTAAAACCCTAGGTCTTTTAATTTTCATGGTAGTTTATTTTGCAAAATTGCTGAGCACACTGCGTTCAGCTCCACATGTGATACTTCGTCTAACCGCCGTTTATTTGTCAAAAGCTCTTTTAAACATTTCCTTAAATTTGGCATCTGCGAAAGAGCTTCAAGAAATGGTAAGTTAATATGTAATTTCTTCAGAAGTTTAAGAAACTTACCGAATTGTTCGTCTGCGTTGTCTTTCTTCATCGTATTAGGGTATGGTATTCGAGGTTGGTACTCTTTAATTATCAGTTTTAGTTTTTCTTGGCTTACCTCAACCTTACCTTCACTTACCACAGGTTCTTGCCTCGGGTTTGGTTCAGATTCTACTAACCCTTCATTATTTTGAGCAGTAATGATATGAAGTTGTTTCTTTGGGTTTGTTTCAGTGTTGCTTAGCAAGCTACCTTGAGGTAGTTCGGAGATGAGTTTAGCAAGTTATCCCGGTATCCTTTTTGAATAGAATTAAAACAGTCATGGCAGGACACGCCTGCATGTGATTCGAGGCCAGCGTGTTCGAACTCCTAAAGAGGCACGATGCTGTGATGATCTCCAAGCCGTGTTGATTCCTTAATTTGGCCCATTTTCTCTTTTTGGCCTTTATCATTCTTTTCATCCTCCTATGCTCTCCTAAGTGTAAAACATGAAAACAAAGGATCGGAGAATCAAATTCCACAATAAAAGGGATAAATTATCCAAAAGTATGCTAAATGCGAGTTTAAAATATATATATATTACGGTTTATCATTTACCACGAGGATTCCGTTCCTGTGTCCTTCCACGATCATCATCAGTATTCTAACCTTGTCTCCCACGAATAATGAGACCTTCTCCTTGAGAGTCGGTTTTAACCACAAGATGCTTCATCTTATCATACGAGGTCAAAGAATCATAAACCTCATCAACTGTGAGAGACTCGCAACTATATAAAATCGTGTCTCTAAAGGTTGAATAAGACGGGGGCAACGAATAAAATAGAATCAACCCTAGATCTTCCTTATCATACTGAACCTCCATGGCCTCCAAGTTTGAGAGAATTTCTTTAAACACTGTTAAGTGTTTGTGCACAGACGCACAATCCTCCAAACGATGAGCATAAAGACGTTGCTTCATATGCAACTTGCTGTTTAGAGTTTTTGACATACATATTTGTTCTTGCCTCTTCCATAATGCAGTGGCAGTCTTCTCATTCATCACATCCTGCAAAATTTCGTTAGACAAATACAGATGTAACTGTGTTAATGCCTTTCGATCCTTGCGGTTCTTCTCTTCCTCTGTCAATGTCGAAGGCATCTTATCTACCCCTAACAGGGCTTCCTCTAAATCTATCTGTGTAAGAACTGCCTGCATCTTTATCTGCCACAACGCGAATCTGGTGTTGCGATTTAATAGCGAAATTTTATACTTCAAAGACGTCATTACCGTGACCGAGATGAAAAACCGGAAGCTCGATATCAATTTGGTTCTCGATTCGTTGGATTGATGCTTCGATTTTTAAGTTTTTTCTTGTTTTGGAAACGAGTTTCTAACACGGTGATGAATTTTGTTAGCATCTCCTCAAGATTCGGCTTCTTTTCTTGTGAGTAGGGTTGCTGTTAAAAGTTTGGGATGGGTTGTTGTCTCTGATTTCCTTGGCCACCCCACGAAAAATTTGGATGGTTCATCTAACCTACATTGTAAGTGTTACTATAAGGGTTATTTTGAGGTCGAGGATTATTACCCATATAATTTATCTGCTCATTTTCCATGCCATGTCCGTAGGGTGGGTACTCAGGATTCGCCACACCTCCTAAGTTTGAATCACAATGCATTACTGGGTGTACCTACAAAGAACCACACAAACCATCAATACCTACAAAGAACCACACAAACCATCAATCTTTTTATTTAACATCTCTACCTGATTTGATAGCATGGTGATTGCGTCGAGGTTGAAAACTCTGACTGCTTTTGTTGGCCTTGTCCTCGTAACTTGCCACTGATAGTTGTTCAGTAACATCTCCTCTATAAACTCATAGGCTTTCTTAAGAGTTTTGTTATTCAGGGTTCTGCCGGCGGCTGAATCGATTAATTGCCTAGTCGAGGGGTTCACACTGTTATAGAAGGTTTGAACCTGAAGCCACAAAGGTAATCCATGGTAAGGGCACCTTCTCAACAAATCCTTGTATCTCTTCTATGTATCATATAGTGTTTCAAGATCCATCTGCACAAAAGAAGAGATATCATTCCTCAACTTGGCTGTTTTAGCCTGTGAAAAATATTTTAACAAAAAATTTTCGGTCATTTGATCCCATGTAGTGATTATCCACGTGGAAGAGAATTCAACCACTGTTTGGCTTTACTCCTCAAAGAAAAGGGAAACAACCGAAGACGGATGGCATCATCAGAAACGCCATTTATTTTGAAGGTATCACAGAATTTTAGAAAATCTGCTAAATGAGTATTTGTGTCTTCGTTTCTGCAAACCATCAAATTGAACAAATTATTGAATCATTTGAATAGTGTTAGGTTTCAGTTCAAAATTATTAGCAGCAATAGCAGGCCTAACAATACTCGATTCGGCTCCTGTTAAAATAGGTTTAGCATAATCATACATAGTACGAGGAGCAGGATTTTGATTCACCGGGTTTGCGGCAACTACAGGAGGTAGCGAATTGTTATCAGCCATCTCTTTGGTAGTATTGGTTTCGTCTTATTGCTCTTCTTCTATGTAATTTAAGCTTCTTCTTATTTCTCTACGGTTTCTGCGAACAGTACCTTCAATATTACTGTCGTAAATTAAGTGCCCTGTTGGGTTCCTTCTAGTCATAAACTAGAGGTACCGCCAGAACAAATAAAAGAAAAATTAGAAAATTGAAAATAAGAATAAATGTAAATTGCAAAAAAAAATAATTATGGCTAAATTTAAGGGTTTAGTTCATTATAACAAAGTACATCTCGAAGAAAAATAACAAAACATAAAGAAAACCTTAAAACCCCTAAAAGAATTGAAGGAGAAATCCTCGTCTTGAGTGTGATTCCGCTTCGAGATGGATCAACTGGCTTTCTTTGAGTAATTCAATTCATCCTCTGGCCTCGGCTCTCTCTTTTAGGATACACTTAGGGTGTTTATATAGGCTTTGAAATGTCTTTCTTTTCCTATAAGTATCCTTTTTAATAGAATTAAAACAGTCATGGCAGACACGCGGTTGAGGTGCGGTGAACCCAAAGAGCACGGTGATGATCTCCAACGTGTTGATTCCTTAATTTGGCCCTTCTTGGCCTTTATCATTCTTTTCATCCTCCTATGCTCTCCAAGTGTAAAACATGAAAACAAAGGATCGGAGAATCAAATTCCAAAAGGGATAAATTACAAAAGTATGCTAAATGAGTTTAAAATATATATATATTACGGTTTATCATTTACCACGAGGATTCCTGTGTCCTTCCATCATCATCGATTCTAACCTTGTCTCCCGAATAATGAGACCTTCCTGAAGTCGGTTTTAACCACAAGATGCTTCATCTTATCATACGAGGTCAAAAATCATAACCTCACAAGAGGAGCAACATATAAAATCGTGTTCTAAAGGTTGAATAAGGAACGAATAAAATAGATCTACCCTTAGATTTCTTTATCATTGAACCTCCATGGCCTCCAAGTTTGAGAGAATTTCTTTAAACACTTAAGTGTTTGTGCCAGACAATCCTCCAAACGATGATAAAGACGTTTCATATGCAACTTTTTTAGAGTTTTTGACATACATATTTGTTCTTGCCTCTCCATAATCGGGCTTCTCATTCATCATCCCAAAATTTCGTTAGACAAAAGATGTAGTAATGCCTTTCGATCCTTGCGGTTCTTCTTTCCTCTCAATGTCGAGGCATTTATCTACCTAACGGCTTCCTAAATCTATCTGTAAGCGCCATCTTTATCGCCAAGCAACGTGTTGCGATTTAATAGCAAATTTTATACTTCAAAGACGTATTCTGACGATGAAAAACCCAAGCTCGATATCAATTTGTGAAAAATAAAACTTTGGTAATGACAATATATCAAAGAAAAGATAAAATTAAAGAACAATTTTCTGGAAACACTTTCGGAAAAAAATCACGGGAGAGGAAGAAAATTCACTATGTCAAATTCGAATAATTACAAGAGGAATAGACTATGTCTATTTACGCTTAAAACCATATTCTAATAGGGTAGTAAGATTGAAACACCTTATTCTAATCAATATCAAATAGATGGAGTTTAATAAGGTTTAAAAACTTTATTTAAAATAAAATAAAAGTGTAGTTCTATGGGTTTTTTTTTCTTTTATTTTACCATTTTATTTTATTTAAATAAGGATTCATAGTTAATTCTAAAGGCCAAATCTTAAAAGGATGGTGGAGACCGTGATGTTGGAGAAGCTTCAAATAAAAATTTAGTGTTCCTTATGTTTTAGTTCCCTTAGAGTGCTAAAAACTTGATCGTGATCGTGATAAGTCTTAATATTTATATATGAATTATCGAACCTAGAAACAACTATCATGACGATTGAGGCAAGCGCACCTATCGAACAGTAGTATAGCTTAGTGGCAAGACAGGAATGTCGAACCCAAAGGAACCAAAAGTACTAAGACTGACTCTCTTTTTATTATCTAGCCTAAAATAAAAGAGGATAATTTTTATTTAACTAATTACTAAGCTAAGGATGCCAAGACACGAGAGAATGAATAAGGAAAATACTTTTGGGAAAAATCAATTGATCAAATCAATACAGGAAGAATCCACCTAGACTTCACTTGTTATTTAACTCTAACCGGACAATTTATTCACTTGACTTGATCCGTAGGATTTCTAATTTATATTAATACCTCTTTCGAGGCTACTAACGTTTAACCCTAGGTTGATTAATTGAAATTTCTTTCTAATTAAAACCCCTAAGATTGCATTAACTCGATCTATGGACTCCCATATTAGGTTTGACCCTAATCCGACAGATTTTTGTCGTCCTATTTCTAGGAGTACGATCAACTCCGCTTAACTATGTTAGATCTACTCTTAAACAGGGACTTTTGCTCCATTGCCTAAGCACATCAATACTTGAATCAATATCTTGGAATATCAAAGCAAGAATAAAAAACACATAATCAAAAACAAATCAAATATTTATCATATAGTTCAGAAAACAATAACAAGATTCGTCTTAGGTTTCATCCCCCTCAGGTATTTAAGAGGTTTAGTTCATTATAACAAAGTACATCTCAGAAGAAAAATAACAAAACATAAAGAAAACCTTAAAACCCCCTAAAAGAATTGAAGGAGAAATCCTCAGTCTTGAGTGTGATTCCGGCTTCTGAGATGGATCAACTGGCTTTCTTTGAGTAATTCCCTGTATTCAGCCCTCTCTGGCTGCCTCAGGCTCTCTCCTTTTAGGATACACTTAGGGTGTTTATATAGGCTTTCGAAATGTCTTTCTTTTCCTATAAGTATCCTTTTTGAATAGAATTAAAATAGGTCATGGCAGGGACACGCCTGTGATTCGAGGCCGCCCTGTTCGAACCTGCTAAAGAGGCACGACTGTGTGATGATCTCCAAGCCGTGTTGATTCCTTAATTTGGCCCATTTTCTCTATTTTTGGCCCGTTTATCGTTCTTGTCATCCTCCTATGCTCTCCTAAGTGTAAAACATGAAAACAAAGGATTAGGAGCATCAAATTCCACAATAAAAGGGATAAATTATCCAAAAGTATGCTAAATGCGATTTTAAAATATGTATATATTACGGTTTATCATTTCCCACGAGGATTCCGTTCCTGTGTCCTTCCACGATCATCATCAGCATTTCAACCTTGTCTCCCACGAACAATGAGACCCTCTCCTTGAGAGTCAGTTTTAACCACAAGATGCTTCATCTTATCATATGAGGTCAAAGAATCATAAACCTCATCAACTGTGAAAGACTCGCAACTATATAAAATCGTGTCTCTAAAGGTTGAATAAGACGGAGGCAACGAATAAAATAGAATCAACCCTAGATCTTCTTTATCATACTGAACCTCCATGGCCTCCAAGTTTGAGAGAATTTCTTTAAACACTGTTAAGTGTTTGTCCACAGACGCACATTCCTCCAAACGATGAGCATAAAGACGTTGCTTCATAAGCAACTTGCTGGTTAGAGTTTTCGACATACATATTTGTTCTTGCCTTTTCCATAATGCAGCGGCGGTCTTCTCCTTCATCACATCCTGCAAAATTTCGTTAGACAAATGCAGATGTAATTGTGTTAACGCCTTTCGATCCTTGCGCTTCTTCTCTTCCTCTATCAATGTCGAAGGCATCTTATCTACCCCTAGCAGGGCTTCCTCTAAATCTATCTGTGCAAGAACTGCCTGCATCTTTATCTGCCACAACGCGAATCTGGTGTTGCGATTTAATAGCGAAATTTTATACTTCAAAGACGCCATTACCGTGATCAAGATGAAAAACCCGGAAGCTCTGATATCAATTTGTGAAAAATAAAATGTGGTAATGACAATATATCACAAAGAAAAGAGATAAAAATTAAAGAACACAGATTTTACGTGGAAACTCTTTCGGGAAAAAATCACGGGTAGAGAGAAGAAAATTCACTATGTCAAATTTGAATAATTACAAGAGGAATAGACTATGTCTATTTCTAGGCTTGTAAAACCATATTCTAATAGGAGTGTAGTAAGATTGAAACACCTTATTCTAATCAATATCAAATAGATGGAGTTTAATAAGGTTTAAAAAACTTTATTTAAAATAAAATAAAAGAAGTGTAGTTCTATAGGGATTTTTCTTTTCTTTTATTTTACCATTTTATTTTATTTAAATAAGGATTCAGTTAGTTAATTCTAACAGATTGGCCAAATCTTAAAAGGATGGTGGAGACCAGGTGATGTTGGAGAAGCTTTAAATGCACAACTGCCTTACTTTCCTTGCCTTTTGGAATTGCATATCTACATGTGTCCTAATCTAACTTCTATGCCATTGTTTCCTTCAATCGAAACGTTGTATTTGAAAGAAGCTAGGTGGAAGCCATTGATCCAACCTACAATAAAGATGAAGAGTGCAATGTCAAAATTAGCACCATCTTCTTCTTGTTCAATTTTTACTCATTCTTGCAAATTGGAAACTCTGTGGCTTAAAGACATGGAAGAGCTAGATTCTCTACCAGATGGGTTTCTATAAAACCTAACTTCACTTTGGGATTTGAGGATTGAAAGATGTTTTAACTTGACTTCAATGCCAGAAGGGATGCGTCGCCTCACCTCTTTGAAACATTTGAAAATTTCTACTTGTCCGCGGTTAAGGGAAAGATGCTGAAAGGATATTGGTGTGGATTGGCCTAATATTTCTCACATTCAAAGGATTTCAATTGATTCCACATGGTTTGATCGAGTAAGACGTGAAGGAAATTCCAATGGTTTTCAAAAGGTACAAGCTTCAAATTCAGTCTTTCTTTTACTAAAATTCAACCATTTTTTTTAATAGAGAAAGATGTCACTCTACCTATAAGACACAAATTGAATTAACTAAAATTCAACCATTTAATATATCACTTCCAATAATTAAAATAGACTTAAACAATAAAAATGGTAATTAAACTATATTTGTTAGAATGGTTACTTAAACTATTAAATTGTTACCTATTTTACCCCAACTGTTAGTCTCGTTAAACAAAATTTAGCAATCACAACTTGCCACAAATATATCTGTTTATTTTACCCTAACTATCAATATAATAGTGTTAATTTTATCATATTTTCTTATATTTTTTTCTCATCAAATTATTTTTACAAGATTTTCTTCCATTTTCTCATTAACCAAACACCAAAAAAAAAAAAAAAACAATCGATTGCTTACTTGTAGAAAGCTTCCACCATTTATCATATTCAAGCTTCAACTACTTCTACCATCTTCAAACTTCCAGTCTTCTTCTTTCTTCACCTTTTGTTTTTGGGGTGTTTTCATTTTATAAATTTTCTTTGTTATTGAAACGTTAATGGAATTAAAGGGTCGGATACTAAAATGGTGTTGACATTTGAATCAAGTTAAACAACAAAGAATCAATTTCAGACAACAAACAATCGATTCAAAAGAAACAACAATGTTTTTGGTGCTCAAGCAAAGAAAAGAGAGGGCAAAAGAAAACGAGCCAAAAAATTTCAGTTGAACAAATCTGCAAATTGATCTCAATTACTTTTTCACTCTTCAAAAAGTGCTTCTTCTTCTTTTTTTTTTTGTGATTTAGGAATCTCTCTATCATTGTATAAAAGTGAAGATTTGACTCTTTTTTTAAAGCACTCTCTTTCATTAAAGATCTTTTTGGGTTTTCCACATCATTGTATAAGAAAAGAATTGTATCGATAACCTTGTAAGGTTCAATATTTTGCCAAAAATTAACAAAAGAAAAAAAATTGTATCAATACCCTTGTAAAGTATCCGTACTCTAATGTAAAGTATCACTACTTTAGTCCGGTATCGATACCTTTTTGAAATTTTATTTCTCGAAAAATTACTTGTAAAATGCTAAGTACCAATACCATACCCAAGGTATTGTTACGTCATAGCCAATTTCCAAAACGTGCATTTGGTACTTAATTCATCCCAAATCCAAACTCAAAATTATGCCACAACATGTTCAAAATACAATCAAACTCTCACCATTTCAATCACTCATCAAACATATCAACCTTCCTTATCATTTACATAAGTCTATACCAAATCCAGTGTCATGAAAATATACACACATACATTCATCCACCACCCTCAATCATATAGCCTCTTTAAGTTAATACTTCAAACCTTATTAATTCATAAGCAATCCATAAATACCATTTACTAACTTCAACAATGCACTTCCATATTTTAATCATAATGTGCCAAAGAATCATTTAGGTTATCTCACTATGCATTTCATACTAGTTTTACACATGACTATTAAATTTCCCATAAGGCATTAACATTACATCAATTTATAAATAAGAGTATATAAGCAAGATTTCATAGGACATCATAGACATATAGGCAAGCATATGTACATATCATAAATACCAAATCCCAAAAGTCTTAAGAACTTTAAAGCAATCCAAATATTTGACTCAACTAGGTACATGTCAGCCTAAAATCAAAATGGGATTTACAAAGATTGTTGAATCGAGGGATCATTCTCTGGATGCTGAGATCTACTAGCTGCTAGCTCGAGAATCTACTCACCTGCGCACGGAAAAGTAACCGTACGCTAAGCAAATTGCTTAGTGGTAAACTATGATTCAAGTTAACATAACAATGAATATGCAATGGATACAATTTATTCAAGTTTATTTCATACACAATATCATGCCATTCATCTCAACTACTTTAAGTTTTAACTAACATACTTATACATGTCCCAATTACCTACTCAAGTACATGATGATACTAGCTCATTCATTTGCATTCTCAATTCTATCTTTTTTCCACATAAATAACTCATCAATATGTCACAAGCATAATTGCAATTTCTTATCAATCATATTTACTCAATTTCAAGTATCATAAGAACCATTTTCAAGTCTATAAGCCTAATCTTGATCCATTAGCCCTTGGGCTCATTTTCAATTCATTAGGGTTCATTAATAACCCTATTAACCAACATATCGCTTAAGCTCTTAAACTCTTCGTTCATTAATAACCCTATTAACTAACATGAACTTAGAACAGATACATGGATCTATCACCCTGGGTTGCTCGGCAACGATGACGCTAGACAATATTTATTACCATCTCGGATAGCCCAACAACAATGGTTATCTCAGATAAATTATTTCATCATCCTGGATTGTTCGACAATGATGACTCAAAAATAACGTCTACCACCCCGAATTTCCCGACATGATGGTATGAGAACATGGTAAAAGTATTAGGGTAGCCCCTGTACTTAGGGGCAGATTGCATTTCGACCCCTCTACTGAAAAATGGGTAAATTAGCCCTTATACATTTCAAAAAGTGTAAATTAGCCCTTCCATTAAATTTTGTTTGTTAAATGATGACATGGAATGTTAATTTAAATGGTTAATTACTAATTTGGTCCCTAAACTATAGCTAAAATATCATTTTGATTTTTAAAAAAATTCTTAACAATAATTCTAAAAAATTAAATATCTTTAAAATAAATATAAATTATCAAAATTATTAAAAATATTAAAATCATGTTAAAATATATAATTTCAAAACACATGGAGTCCTTGTTTAGTTAGGGTATTAAACAATAAGATCTTCAAATGAGAAAGTTTATAATAGCTACGGGATGTGAAAATGGATAATCAAAATTTTATAACGAGGATTATACATCATGAATATTTAATATATATTTTAATTTTAGTGTTTAGAAGAATTTAAAAAAAATCAAAGTGATATTTTAACTATAGTTCAGAGACCAATTTAGTAATTAATCATTTAAATTAACATTTCACCTCATCATTTAACATATGAAATTTAATGGAGGGACTAATTAGGTAAACCGTTAATTTCTCCATTTTTCTAATAGAGAGGTCGAAATGCTGGCTTCCCTCGTACTTTTACCATGAGAACATCCACTTTTAGCGATACCAACTTTTAAAGATAGTTATGTGAATCGCCAGTTGATTCAATAGTCGATTATAGCTGTTGTAAGACTTGTTGAAAAACAGCATTGAAGCCATAAAATTCATGTTGGGAAAGTCTAACTCAAATTCAGCCCCACCTTCCTCTTCTCTACTCTCAGGCTTCAGCCAAGGAAAGCGACCCAAATGAACCAATTGTGAGCTTGCATGCCGTCCATGGTCGCTAATAAGATGGCCGAAATCTGCTGTCGGCGATTTGAGGAAGAAATGTTGCAGAAGGATCGAGAGAGATGATTTGAGGTTGGGCATGAAATCCGACGAAGGAAGGGCAAAAAGAAATCATAGACATGGGAGAAGAACCAACCCACTCTATATTATATCAAACAACGTAAGAGGAAGATACGTCTGATCCATGTGGATAGGGCGGAAACACCAAGTTTTCTTCTATTACATTCATGCTGCAATGATTCCGCCATTAATTACCAAGACTTGCTTTGCCTATGGACTCTGCTAAAATCAACAACCGAATGAATGTCTGCTTCATTTCTATTAAAAGCTCACTGTTATACTTAAGGAAAATGGTTTGTGTCTTTAAATTTTTGTGTTTTTTTTCCATAGGGTTAATTCTCAAATAAAAGTATTATTCTTATTTTTAAAAACATGAAAAGTCAACTCAACCCTTTATTTAACCTCTCTCTTTAATTTTTTATATAAATCTTTTAATTTTCTTATTCAAACAATAATGAAAAAGTAAATATAATTTTTTTAAAGATATCGCCACTTTTTTATTTTAATAATATAAAAAAAAAACATAAAAATGATATCCCACCTACATTATTTACTAAAATGGTATATTGTGGGTGGTGTAGAGGCAGCACCAACCTTGTATTTTCATCGCCAATCATTAGCCTTATGTTTAAAAAAAAACAATATTTAAGGGTTGAGGGTGGTGTATAGGTGGCATTGCTTATAGCGTACAAAATACGAATATGGTGGGGATTTAATGGTACTTTCATGACAGGCAGCACCAAGTGATTAGATCCTTCTCTGCATTTCAAGGTTTCATGGGCAGGGCTTAGGCATTAACTGAGCCTTTCA
Organism: Gossypium rotundifolium; assembly: GCA_025506655.1. Taxonomy (NCBI): domain Eukaryota; kingdom Viridiplantae; phylum Streptophyta; class Magnoliopsida; order Malvales; family Malvaceae; genus Gossypium; species Gossypium rotundifolium. Next base: position 103,119,310 of record CP106731.1, read on the forward strand.
ACAAGAAATGAGGTTTGTATCGAAATGTTTGATCTATCAGCAAGTTAAAGCTTAATTTCAGTGGTGTCGAAAACAGTGATTTAGAGACCACAATTTCAACGAGTGAATTATTTTATTTATTTATTTAATGTTTACATGATTATATTAAGGTCATATTAAAATTTCATTAAGAAATTTTGATGTTTAAATGGTTAATTAGGTAAAAACGACTAAATCGTAAAATGTGTAAAAGTTGAGCTCTATCAGTTAAAGGTGTCAAATAGCTTTGAAATTTTAAATTAAAGGACTAAGATAGTAATTAAACCATCCTTAATGTTAGTGGAAAAATATGGATAGCTTTGATTGAAATTTTTTATTAATAGTAAGGGTAAAGTAGTAATTTAGTAATTAAGTTGAAAATAAACAAAAGAAAGGATGAACATCTTCTTCCTCATTTCATACTTCCACCAAAGATCACCATTGGAATAGGTTAAAGCATTCGACCAAGCTCCCATTTTGCATGTAAGTGAATTCAAGCCCCATTTTTAATGATTTTTATGTTTTTGAGTTAATTTTAGCTTAGTCTAACTAGCTCGGGGTTAATTTGCAAAATTGTTAAAGGTTGAGAGACTTGCCATGGATGTTTTTGAATGTGTTTTGATGTTAGTTGATAGATTATTAATCTTTGTTGTAAAATAAACATGTTGTGTTAAGTGATTTTTGATTAAATTACAAATTGGGATTAAATTGTTAAAAGTATAAATCCAGGGGTTTTATTGTGAATTTTTTCTAATTATGAGTTTTTAAGGTCCCTTGTAACATTCTTTTACTTGGATTTAGGTTAAAATGAGTTATATTCAAGTTATGAGCTTATGGACTAAATTGTAAAAAGTTAAAATGTTAAGGAAAATTTCATAATTTTGCTTAAATATGAAATATGGATAAAATTGAATACAAGAAGTACTTAATTGATTGAAATTATCTATTTATATCAAGATAAACCACATTTGGACTTAAATCGAGGAAAAGCAAAAGCTTCGGATCAGTTCGACTCTACTACTATGACCTTAGTTATCGAGGTAAGTTCGTATGAACTATGTTCATTTTAATGTTACCTAAATTGGCTATTTTTATGATGTTTTATATAAATGTATCCATGTTATGGTGAATTGATAGATAACGAGTCCCAATTGAACCATAAGAATTCTTAGGAAACAAATGACATGTCATTAGGAATTTCATGTTTCAGGTGCTGGTCTTGAATGTCCTACAGATGGATATGGTCCTGCATTTGTTGCGGATTCTCCATAGCTCATGTGAGCAACATCATGTAGCTTACATTCTAATGCACAGCTCGTGTGAGCAAGCCCATTTCATAGCTCGTGTAAGCATTGATGTAAAAGAAAGGTTACGGTTATATGGAAAGGCACACTATATGTGTGAGTATTCCAGAGTATCCGATGCGATTCTAGATGGTTCAACGGGTAAGAAAAGAAAATGAAATGGTAAGTATACAAATGGAATGAATCATGATCTTATGATAACATTGATGAATGAAATGATGTGTTTATATATGGTAAACTACAAATCTTATGGTTGATTTCATTTGTATCACGGACAAGTGTACTAACTTGTGAGTTTGATGATGTTGTATAGGATTTTACTAAACTTATGGCATTGGTAATAATTTACGCTTAATCTATGAATTGTATAAATGAAATGGTAAGTTATGTTTAAAGTTATACGAGCTTACTAAGCACTCGTTGCTTATGTAGTTACTTTCCTTTGTTTTATAAATTATCAGAAGCTCAACCGATTGAAAGCTCGTCGGAGACCTATCACACTATCCAACGATCATTTCTATAGATTTTGTGTATTTTGTCCAAGGTTAATAATAGCATGTATAGGATCTTTGTAATGTATGTTTTGGTATGTTTAAGCTTTTGAGGTTTTGTTGGTTTGGTGCACTTTAATGCCTTACCAAGTTATGTCATACTGGTCACTTTTAAGTTCTTGTAAATAAGATTCTTTTGATATGTTTTGATGCCTTGCAAATGGTCATGTATGGTAGTTAAGTGAACTAGGTTGTGTGTTTGAGATATGGTCAAATTGCTTTGGTTTGATTCATAATGTTTGAAACAATTGTGGTGCCTTTGAATGGCATATTGGTTAGGTGATTTAGGATGTTTGAAAAGGCATGTTTGTGTGTGTTTGAATCCTTTGAATGTGTGTCCAAATGGTTTGAATGGTTAGGTATGAATTGGATTTGAGATGGCTTGATTTTAGGTAAATTTTGGGTTCACATGGCCTGGGACACTGGCTATCACACAGCCTTGTGACACACATGGCCTGGTGATAATACTCTGGAATGACATATTTTTATGTATTAATTACATATTTATTTTTAGTATGATCCTACTAATTTGAGTTATTTATGGTTTTTTTATCTTGGTCAAGGTTTCTACCAGGAATTGGTTCCAGTTCTCTTCCACTTCGCAATGTCACTGCATTTGCATTTTGTCTCGGGTTCGGTTCTGTTTGTGACGACAGCTTCCCTTGAGAGTTTATTTTCTGAATATGTGGAAAAAATTATCGAAGTTTTTATCGATGATTTTACTGTGTATGGGAATTGTTTTGATGAATGCCTTAAAAAACTCACAATAATTTTAAATACGTGCATAGAATTTAATCTTATCTTGAATTATGAAAAGTGTCATTTTATGGTAGACAAAGGTTTGATTCTAGGTCATATAGTTTCAGCTAAGGGAATTGAGGTCGATAAGGCTAAAACTAACATTATAAATCCTTTGTCATATCCCTTTACTGTAAGGGAAATACGTTCTTTCCTTGGCCATGCAAGGTTTTACAGAGTTTTATAAAGAACTTCTCAAAAGTAACTGAACCATTGTGCTAATTATTGCAAAAGATAAGAAATTTGAGTTCAGCCCAAAATGCAATGAGGCTTTTGACACACTCAAACAAAAGTTGGTTTCCGCTCCTATAATACAAGCATCAGATTGGAACTACCCTTTTGAAATTATGTGTGATGCTCACTAACGCAGTGTGGGGTCCGTGTTGGGGAAAAGGATAGACAAAGAGCCCCATGTAATTTGTTATGCCTCAAAAACCCTAGATGCTGCACAAAGCAACTACACCACCACAGAAAAAGAACTCTTAGCTATTGTATTTGTTTTGGATAAATTTTGGTCTTATTTATTGGGATCTAAAGTGATTATTTTTTTTGACCATGCAGCTCTTAGGTACTTGATCATAAAGAAGGAAGCAAAACTGAGGCTCATTAAATGGATTTTATTGCTCCAAGAATTTGACATCGAGATTCAGAAAAAAGGGATAAGAAAACTTGGTGGTTGACCATTTGAGTAGGTTAAAAACACCTTATGATGACATTCCTATAAAGGATGAGTTCCCAAATGAGAGCCTATTTTCGACCAAGGCGTATTTTCCATGGTATGCAGATATGGTAAATCTCCTAGCCACAAGTTTATTGCCCACTAGGTTAGCACGTTCTGTGAAGGACAAGCTCAGACGGGAAGCTCGATATTTAATTTGGGATGACCCATACTTGTGGAAACACTGTTCAGACCAGATAATAAGACAATGTGTTCTAGAAATCGAGGTAGTTTCTATCCTTACTTTTTGTCATATAGAAGCTTGTGGAGGTCACTTTGGCCCTAAATGGACTGTTCATAAGGTATTAAAGTGTGGGCTATACTAGCCTACAATTTTTTGAGATGCATATAATTTCTATAAGTCTTGCGATAAATGCCAACATACAAGTAACATCACTAAACAAAATCAAATGACCCTATCCCCAATTCATGTATGTGAAATTTTTTATGTGTAGGGCATTGACTTCATGGGTCCATTTATTTCTTCATTTAGAAATATATATATAATTCTTGCAGTAGACTATGTTTCTAAGTGGATAGAAGCAAAACCTACTCGTAATGATAATGCTAAAACTATCGTGGAGTTTCTAAAATGAACTATTTTTTCTTGGTTTGGCACACCTCGAGCCTTGATTAGCGATCATGGAACCCATTTTTGCAATAAAGTCATGGAGGCACTTATGAAAAAATATGGAGTTCACCACCGTATAGCTACAGCCTACCATCCCCAAACGAGCGACCAAGCATAAATCAAGACTATTTTGGAAAAAATAGTTCGGCCTAACTTAAAGGATTGGAGTCTTCGGCTAAATGACGCACTTTGGGCTTATCAGACAGCATATAAGGGACCAATTGGCATGACCCCATATCGGCTTGTTTTCGGCAAGGCTTGCCATCTTCCGGTAGAGTTGGAACATAAGGCTTACTGGGCTGTACGACAATGTAACATGGAATTAGAACTCGCAGGGAGAGCAAGGAAATTAAACATCCAAGAATTCGAGGAAATTCGTAATGATGCCTATGAGAATACTCGTATATATAAAGACAAGACAAAATTGTTCCATGACAAGAAAATATCTCGGAAGCATTTCTTGATAGGACAAAAAGAGCTGCTTTACAACTCCGTGTTAAAATTATTCCTAGGTAAGCTTTGATCTTGATGGCAAGGGCCTTTTATTGTAACCGAGTTATTCACACATGGTGTAGTTGAAATAGAGAGTGAAGAGTCAAGAAAACGGCTCACAGTCAATGGCCAATGGTTAAAGCCATTTTACGAGAATTTTCAAGCCCACACGGTTGAAAAATTTAAGCTATAACCTCTATAGAACCATTCGGGGCGTCAAGCTAACAACGTAAAACAAGAGCTAAATGGGAGGTAACCCAATTTTTATTTTTATTTTTATTTTTACTTTTTCTTTTCTTTTATTGTTTATTTTATTTGATTATCTCTTTATTTTGTTTAGATAATAATTAATTTCTCCTCTTTTTCCAGGTAAACCGGAACAAAAATAAAGAGAAAAAGGAGAAAAACTCAAAAAAATTGGCATGAAACGCCCTTTATCCTATCCTTATTCCAACCAAGAATAGTGCGTCCCTAAAATTGGCATGAAATAGCCCTTATCCGATCCCTATTCTAACTAGGAATAGTATGTCCCTATTCCATGGCTACCCAAAACCTACCTCCAAACAACTACCCTACAGCCAAACACTCTTCCTATACACCTTTAAACCTTAAAAATTATCCCATTTTCACCCAAAGAAAACCCACCAGCCGCCACACCTTCTCATCCACCCCATCACCCATTTTTTCACCACCATGGTTCGAACCAAGAACCATGCCACCACCGAACCGTTGTTCACCGTCAACAGCCAATGGCGCCAAAATTTGATGCGTCGTTGAAAGCACCAAAAATATCCTATCCCTAAAAAATAACGAAAAGAATAGTATAAGGGAAGTAGGGTCAAATCCTCAGGGACTGGATTTGTACAAGTTTCTGTTCCTCAAGATCTCAGACAGAGTCATGCCCAAGAAAACCTTCGTACCTGGGAAAAACAAAAAACAGAATTAAATGTTGGATTGAATTGAAATTGAGTAAATTAAAATTAAAAATGTAAAGATAAACAGAGTTGAGAAAATAGAGTTTTTTTTATGGAGAGATTCCAGCCTCTGGTTGTCTCGATCCTTCTTGGGTCCAATCATTGGCTTTTAGGTGATCCTTCTCGAACAAAATAAGCCAGTTATAATGGAAGAGGACACCTACGACCACAAGCTCCACTTAGATTTTAGACTTATGATTTAGAGGAACCTAACTCTGGCCAACCGTCGCTTTTGTGGGACTGTCTTACACTAGATCATCACTTCTCAATGGCGAATGCCACGCCATTTTGTCTCTTGGGCTCGACAACCACTGACGCAATAAGCTAACAAACCAACTGTGCAGCCTTTCCAAAACATACAAAGCAGTCGTTCTTTGCGCAAGTTGAAAATATCATTTTTAAAGGGACATGGACGGAAGCTTTAGCCCCGTAATGCGAGAAACAATAAATACTCGTTGAGAAGGCTAAGCATGGATTCTAAGCCTCATGAACCCTTTTTGGGGAATCTCGACAACCTTTGGCTAGATGAATTTAGTGACTTATGCTTTTTTTGGGAAAAATAAATAAACTAAATAAAAATGGAATTTTATTGAATAAATGAAAGGAACAAAGGCTAAGCTTTTTGGGAGAGGGTGTGTTTACAGAAAAGATGAGTGAAATTTGTGTCACTCCATCCCCTATTTATAGTACTTAGAAAACCTAGTCTATTCCTAATTAAATTCTAAAAGATAAATAAAGATAAAAGCTAAAATTAAATCTAAATAATAATCTTTAACAATTATCCTAATATAATTAAAATTTAAATAGAGTCTTGTGTTTATAAAATCTCTTCTTTGTATTTTTGCCCCCAAAGTCTTCCACACTTGTATTTTCGACACCACTTCTTTCCTATTCTCATGCTGGCCCATTTTATCTTTAAATTCATGCTTTTTTCCTTAAATTTCCTTTTACCTTCAATTTAGTCCCTACAAGATAAAAAAACCATAAATAGCTCAAATTAGTAGGATCATACTCAAAATAAATATGTAATTAATACATAAAAATATGACATTCCAGAGTATTATCACCTGGCAACACAACCTTGTGTCATTTGTAAAATTTTAATGTTTCAAGTCAGTGAGTTACATGGCTTGGCACACGGCCGTGTAACCCCTGTTCTCACATTTTTGCATCTTTTTCACAAAACTTCTGTTTTGTTTCGATTTAGTCCCAAATTCCTTCTAAGTTATTTTTAGGGCCTCGAAGGCTCGATTTAGGGACAAAATACATATGAATGACCGGTTTGAAATAAATTTATTTTATATTATATTATAATGCTAAATGATTTTTGGTTGAATAGTAATGTTCTATAACCCCAATCCGGCGACGAAGATTGGTTAGGGGTGTTTCAAGAAAAGGAAACCGTATTTATTTTGTGGGCGATTGATTTTAGTCCCTCTGCACATGTCACAAATTAGGCAACACTCCTATCCCCTCCCACATCCACCTCTTGCACCCAAGCCGAGCCTTCACCAAAACTCGAGTCGACACCTGACCCCGAGTAATCTTATATACAGTTTGAGGATAGTTCTTATCATCCGAAGTTGGGGGTTGATAATTTTTTGGGCTCGTTAGGCCATGAATATCAATCGAGATTCCGGATCCAATATTGATGATGTTTGATATATTTAGCCCATTACCACCACAGTACTCCACCTCTTCCAGGCAAACGTTTGGGGTATATGATTTTGGTAATATGTTTAGCATACCCCTAGGTCTCGTGATGGATTGAGTTAACGATGTTCTGAATAAGGATAACGATGGCCGCCACAAGCACCTGCAACATCAACATCGACCACCACAATGATATACACCTAAAACCACACCATCGAACCATCAATTTTAGGGGTTTTTGTAATTTAAATGGTCAAGTTTGTATTTATTTAATTATATTAAAATTTGGGCATTTTAACTCAATTTTTATTTACTTAACTTTCAAGCTTATATCTAATTTAATTCTCTTGGAATAATCTTTGGATATTTTTCTTATAAATTTAAATGAGATGATTTCTAAGAAATAAATTATCGACTTACATTAATGTCTCCCAAATTTCGTTGTTATTGATTTGTAGTTCCAAACCCTCCAAAGGAATTAATGTAAAATTGTGTTAACTTTTTTTAATGAACTTTGTGCATGTCAAAATATAAATATGATCCATCATGATAGGTTTGATAATGAAAATTGCATAATAAATTTTTTATTGGAAACTTCAAGATGGAGTACATTAGCTCAATTCTTACTCGATTGCGATGATTGTCTAATATGGTAGGTTTGGTACGAGCATTAAATCCAAGTATGACCAGCTACTCTGCACATGCCACAAAGTTTTTTGTCGATTTTCTCCCTCGTGTCTATTTCATTATGGATCCTAGTGACTTGTGGGCGACCTTTGAATTCCTACGTAACTCTTTGTCCGAGACAAGCTCAAAAGTTAATAGAGGTACTTCCCATGTAAGCAGATCACGTAAGACGGGGAACTCGTTTCCCCAAACACGTAATATGCACTCCAGAGTGTACACCTCATCGATATATTTTTCAACATTGACTAAGGTGCAAGCACAAGTAGCAATGACGTGTGCACTAGGGTAACAAAGTGACTAGAACCTCCAGCAATCGCACCGTCTATTTTGAAGATCAACTCTGTAGGAACTAGGTGGGATACCGGGTTGACGACCAATGGAATTCGTAACTCGAAAAGTTTTAAACTGTCGAGAATATAGTTCTACATCCATCGACCTCGATCTCCGACGGTTCGTATCTATTGTCTTCCTAACATCTTCGACAAATATGTGTCTCGCGTCTATCTGGTTGACTTGTTTCAGCCCCATTCTTGGTATCAAGGTTGTCAGCCTATAGAACATAGCTAAGAAAATAGATGAAATTGGAAGATATCGTGTTTGCCTCAACACGGAGTTAACCATTTCTACTAGGTTTGTGGTAATTTGACCATATCAAGCCCCATCATCGAAACTTGAGCCCATTGTCATGGCGCCATGGATCCCAACCACACTAAAAAAAGAGCATGCGTTTCACCTTACATGTCACCCTTAAGTCTGGTCATCCTTTGCTTGAAAAAGTATGGCTCTAGCTCGTATGTTATGTATGTATTAAGAAAAGACAAGTTATAGTCTTGAATTAATTTGTTGAAGAATCAAGAGCATTTAAAGCATATGTTGAAACTAAATTTTACCTATTTTCACAACTTGTCTCCACCAGTTTGCATTCTTGTAGTCTCGGTGGAAGTTAGCCACAATATGTAGGATGCAGTAAAAGGATCTCCATGGAACACTAGAACACCTGATCGCAATAATTATTCCCTTCCCTCTATCGGATATAATGCAAATATTTTCATTCCTAACAAAATATGTCCCTAAGTTTATCAAGAAGAATTCCCATGATTTCATGTCCTCTTTGTCCACAATGGCAAATACTAACGAGAGCAAGTTCCTATTCCCATCTTGAGCAACCGTAATGAGTAGGATCTTCATATATTTTCTATATAGCCATGTTTCATCAACCTGCACAATCAGCTTCAATGGGGAAATGTCTAATGCATAGATTGAACATCCAGAACATCTGATGGAAAACTCTTTTTCCCAGTTGTAATTGGTTGTTCGAGCCGTAATAAGGTTGTGTCTCCAATTCAATGACAATTCCTGGCACTTGCATAGCAGCTATCCACCCCTGTATCTCATTGTACGATGCATCCCAATCTCCTACAAATGTTTCATGGCTATTTGTTTAGCTATCCATGCTTTCTAGTATGACACTCGGTACTGGAATCGTTCTTGCATTTTGATAATCAATAACAAAACAGAAATGGTCAGCATGTCCTTTACCATTGGCATGATGTATGTACAAATAGTTTTTGAATCAAGTTTACAGTGATCTTGCGTCATACGTGTTGAAGTGCATGTGTAAGGCCCAACAAATTTTTGAATCTCCCACATTTGCGACTTCTGGATAAATGCGGCTTGTACCCGTCAGTTGTAATCTTCTGCTGACCTCTAACACTCCCCATTATACAATGTCAGTTTAGACACAATGACTTTTTAGTCAACTGAAAAATTCATGATATTCTGCTTAATGTCAAATACGTACTCCTCATTGGTTGCAAATTTTTGGCCCACAAAAAACCTCCTCATGTCCGAATTCTATGGTCAATGGTGAGCAAGTACTATATCGGGGTACTTCGAGAACTCAAATGCATGCACCGTATCGAGATCTATGTTCGACATGTGTGCCCTAGGATCATTGCGTATTATAATGCCTTGATTCGGGTTCCTAACTAAAGACACGTCAACATTTCCATCGTCATTCGCGCCTTCATCATCAATATCATTCGAGACCTCATCTAGATTAGGATCACTAAAATCTTCAACCTCATGACCAGAAGGATCATTATTATCATATTCATCATCACCATCTGCATCGGTCTCAATCACCATTGGATGTATTTGTAAACAAGGACCCGGGTTAAGGTTCTCAGACGCAGGTGGAGCATTAAGATTGATGTCGATCCCGCGCACAATTACTCGCCTATGAACGAATGCTATCAGAACCACCGTACACCAGATCCTATACTTCAAGTTCTTCATTTAATGGAGTGAAATCTTCAGCAGACTCCACATCAGCTAACTCAACAAACAACTGGATCGGATCAGTTTGGCGACTTCGATTCTGGCAATAAAGGGCAACCATTGTCTCCATGTCTTCATCATCTACAAGTTTCATCTCGGTGAATTTGATGGGATCTAACAAAATTGGAAATTTGTAGAATAGTTTCGAGATCCTCCTCCCACAACGTCTAACAATTTTTGCAGTGATTATTTCCTTCATTTCATCAACTGAGATATTTCTATTAAATCTCATAGCTATTTATTGGCGACATTCAAATATACATCCAACAGTTGTTGTTAAATTTACTCCATCGAAATAAACGTATGTGAAAAATTGATTATCCATCCTTAATACTAAATTTGTAAAAATAATTAAATTTCTCAATATGCAATTTCAAGAAATATACTATCAAAAAATTAAATAATTAAAATTACAAATCAAAGTAATAAAGAACACAATACCACAAATCCAAACAAATATTATTTTTTCCATAGAAAAATATTTACAAAACCTTCAACCCAAATAAAACTAACAAATCAAACAAATATTGAGTACTAAGAAGAATTAATTACAAAATATATTAACAAATAACTACAAAATCAATTTACCTTTAAATAACAATTTAGGTGTTGCTTTCCTCCTCCTCAAACAAATAAAAATAAAAATTTAACAATTAAAAATAACAATAAGAACTATACTAAAAAATTAAATAATTAAAAATACTTTTAAAAAGCAAAGAATTTGGAAACACAAAACAAAACCCTAAAACACTTCCTTATCTTCTTCTTTTTTTTTTTTTTTTTCAAGCCCTCTTCTTCCTCTTGTATATTCTCAACTACTAAGTTGTTGTTTTTTTTAAACCCTCTTCTTTATCTTCTATTTATCAACTAAGCTAAATCTTCTAAGCACATCTTTTTTTCAACACCCTAAAACTATTTATAAGTTATAAAGCCCTATTTTTTGGTGAAACCCTAAAATGCAAAAGACCGGTGCCACCTGTGAGGACGGCACCACCAAATCCCCATCGTATTTGTATTCGTATTTTGTATCATATAAGTAGTGCTGCCTCTACACCACCCTCAACCCTTAAAATATATTTTTTTTAACATCGGGCAAATGATTGGGGATGAAAATACAAGGTTAGTGCCACCTCTACACCACCCCCAACAAACCATTTTGGTAAGTAATGTGGGTGGGATACCATTTTCACATTTTTTGTTTAAATTTATATTATTAAAGTAAAAAAGCCAGATTTTGCGATACTATTATTTTCTAAATATATTATCTTCTCTTTCACGAAGTTGGTTGCAAGACAACATTTAAATCCTTTTTGGTTCTCCTTAATCATCCATGATACTATTGAATTTCTTTATTAAAAAATATTTTTAAAAATAATTTTTACAAAATCCAAAATTGAATTTTTCTTCATATTATACATAAAATTACTAAATATTAATATGCATTATTATCAACATGATACAATATCATTTTTACTCAAAATTGGCTAGGAAGTCCCTTATAATATTGTTAAATTTTTGTTTTACTCCAATTAAAGTTAGTAATTTTTTTCATTTAAATAATGCTAACTGTTGGGGATCGACCCGTATAACAACGAAATAGAAAAAGTAGAAAAGATCGAAAACAAATTTTACATGAAAAACTCTTTCGAGGAAGATAAAAATAACGAGCAAAGGAGGTTTCAGCTTTTCACTAAATGAGTAAACAAACGAGAGTATAATATGGAGAAAATAAACTTAAATGTACTAAACGTACAAACTCAAACCCCAAAAACAAAGTCCTAACTCTCATAGAGCAAACCCGAAAACAAAATCCTAACTCTCATAGAGTTCTCTCAAAAGGGGTACAAAACTCTCTTCATAGCTGCTATGAAAATTCTCACAAAACTCGTCTGCAACTACTGCTTGTCGTCCCCAAAAGAAAATCTCCAGTACTACATCTTTAATTGCCTATTAATTTGCCTCTCAAAACAAGGATATAAGTTCCTTTAAGTAGGCTAAGATTAGAAGTTTAATCATACTAAAATATCATTAAAGTAATCAGAATTTAACGGAAAAGATAGCAGGGTTTAACTGGGAGAAAAAACTCGATTTATGTGGGGAACACGTCGTCACGTCGCAACGTTGGGAAGTTTCTCGTCATGACATCACCAACTGACTTTGATGTTGCGATACTGAAATTCGATAATTGCAAGGCACACACACCCTAACATTTTGAATTTGAATTAACAATCATATGAAATCATAAATATTAAGATTTGATGATAAAAATGTAATATTTAAATTTCAAAATATCTTTTTGGACAAATGAAATGAATATGATAAATAGTGTGATGTAAACTCGTAACTTTTTATTAAATTTTGGTGGCTTCAAATTGTTTTTGGGTGAAACATATTGTATCATTCTCATAATAAAACATATTTATTTTTGATAATTTCGTTACAATATTTTGTTATTAAAGTTAAAAGACAGATAACTTTGCAATATCTTTCATTACAAAAATTTCAATTTAATTTTTTGCCCATACTATTTGTATGATAAAAGGTAAAAAAAATGTAAGAGGTCAGTTGAAATTAAGGGTTGGATTGACTTTCTGTACGTTTATTTAGATATATAACCCTGCTTTTAGAAATAAAATAAAAATACCTTTGTTTGACCATTATAGTGTTTTAAAATACAATCTAAAAATTTCTCTATCTTTTCTCAATCAACCTAACTCAATATTAATTGGTCAATGTATTTCTTTTCTATCTAAATCTACTTTGTCACTTTTCACAAATTTCATTATCTTTCTTCATTTTTTTCCGAATTTATTTTTCCCGTTCAATAATTCTGAAAATTATTTTTCTAAACAAAATAGTTATAAACATTAACACCTTTTAAAATGATGTATTTTGAAAGATCTTTAATTTTTAATTTAAAGAATTTCTCGTCCAAGACGGCAGCACTTTCAATGAAAATAGTTAAGGAAAAGTACAGAAATGGTCACTCAAGTATTGCTCGCGTTTTATTTTGATCACTAAACTATTCGAAAATAAATTTTTTCGTCATCAAATTTTAACAGCCATTTGAAATTTGGCAGAAGCGTTGACATGATTTTTTTTCATCATCGAATTTTTTTTCATTACAAATTTTAACTCGCTCAGTGGATTCTGAGCATGCGACTTTGTTTTAGTCACGATATGGCATTTTGATATGGGTGGCCAGCATAAGATGAGCTCTAGCTATAAACTTGCGATTAAATCCTTTACGAGGGTAGCATGGATGGTCCTTGCGCACGTTTGTAGGGCAGCTCGATACCCCTAAAAATTAAAGAGTGCGTCGTTGCTTACGATGTTTTGTTCCTTATAAGGCGACCTTGTTAAACAAAGGGATTAACTTGCCAACAGACTCTGTACACTGCGGTCAACTTGAGGATTTGGGGCTCTTTTTTGAGATGTCGCTTTACTTGTGAAGTCTGGCAGGTGGCTACGATTAGCAACTCTCATTGTTTTGTCTCAACTTTCATTTATTGTTTAAACTCAACAACAATTGGAACTCGTTATTCGCATTAAGTGTTCCTTGAAACTTGACGATGCACCACTTCAGGGAAAGTTTATTCAGTATTGTTTGTTTGGACTCATATGATGCTTTGAATATGGTTAGGAAAGTATTATTCTTTAAACCTATATAAAATAAAAATTGAGGAGGATACTGACCCAGAAATATAGATGAATAAGTGTTCTTTTTATAGGTCAACGAGTAAATATTACATTATACTTGAGGGGTTGATCCCCAGATTTGACACTACTAAATTAAAGAAGCAAAAAACTGTAATTCTTGTAATATTATAAATAAATAAATATCTAAACTTCAATCTAAGACCATAAAAAATGGTCCCTGTATTCTGTTTTTCCTTTACCTATTTCGTATAATTTATCTCTATCCATCTTCATTTCAATTTAATTAATTTTGTTGTATCTCTCTCACCTGTACAAAACTAGTGTTTCTTGGAAGCTGCTGCCGGCTTTGTCTTCCAAAGTAACAATCTTCAAATCTGCATTTCATTTTTTGCTTTTAAACTGAATCATGATGTTTGATTTTCACTTCATTATTTGCTTCTAATCCCAATGAATCCATTGTTTGAGATTGGGGTTTGGTTGAAATGTCTGAGGAATGAAGTTGTCTATCATGGTGAGCTTGCGCCGTCCATATGAGAACCAAAATTACCATGATGATTGAGAGAAACACCATTGCCCCCCACGCCATGCGGGCGGCTCGCTTCCACGGCTTGCAGTGGTGGCCGAGGATCTCGGAAAATGCGTCCTTCACGGACTGGCATTGGACTAGATTTTCCATGCCTGGATATACATTTAGCAGGTTTTGAACTGAACTTGTGTAAGCCTCCACTGTTTTGTAATCGTTGCTGGATATGAATTGTCCCTCTCCACAGCTTCCATTGTTGGCATCCGAACATGTAAATACTCCCAATATCTACATAGTCATGCAAATCCGTTACACGTGTTTATCACATGAGAAACTCGAAAAGAGTAAGATACGAGAACAACAAAGGGAACCTGAGACTAGGAAGTGAACATGTTGGATTTTGCATACCTTTGGTATGTCGCCGATCCTGATCGTATTAGCGGGGCAGTTATTTGGCTGATATGTATATTCCGGTGGTGCGGTGAAAGGGTTGCAAACATGAGCAAGATTCGGATATGTTGTTGCTCGCAGCTCCGATATGTTCGCATTCACCTGAAATCATAAGTCAGTTAAATTGTTCCATGGATTTGGGTTCGGACCATTTTTTTTATTCGGAGTTAATTGGTGTCAAGTCAGCTAACATATGAACTAAAAAGAACAAAAGACATTGAATTACCTCATTAACAAGGTTATAAATTCCAGCACTAACATCAGACAGGACTGATTCTGCAGACAGCAACTCATCGCAAGGAAGAATCGAACTCAAAGTGTTGTTGTATGGATTTTCTTGGAAATTTTCCAGAGCTGTACATGTATCACCTGAAAAACTGTAATTCAAACATTTACCTTTTGAGTTTTTCAATTCAATTCCAACCTGGAAAAACTCGAGAAAAAATAACATATTGATTGAGGAAATCAGATCAAAGTAAAACTTGAACTCACTTTTCCAACACGAAATATATCCCAAAGAACAACCAGCATAGAATTGTCAAGATCCAACATATTCCAATTAGCCTGAAAATTAATCAAAAATGAAAATCTTCAGCTCAGAGTGATTCACAACAAATTGAGTTAAATTCATGAATGCTTAAGTTTCTTACCTGTAAAGTGGTCGTCGAATTCTCAGAATTCCAGTCACTGCAGAAGGGAAGAAAAAAATTCAACTTTCGGAAGAATAATGGCATGAGTAAATACATAGATACAAAAATATTGGTGAACATACCAGACAAAGCAATAACTGCTACCAGGTTCAAGGAAATAGTCACTGTGGTTACTATAAACCTGTGAGAACAAATAGATACGAAGGGTCAATAATCAACATTTGAGTCTGAGTAAAAATATGCAAAGATGTCGGGGAAGTTTGAGAGAGATTTATTACACTATCTGGAGACCCCTATCGATCATTCGTCTGTTTTTTCTAGCCTGTCTTGCAATATCGTCAGCTTCAACATCCAATCTCCGAGATGTAGTTGTAAGAAAACTAGAAGCCTCACCAGTTCCATTAGTGTCACCCAAGCTATCCCTCATTTCTTTCATGGCGCCCGTAGTGTTGTATATAGTGTCTGATGCCTCATTTGCTGTTCTTATAATAATGTCCACCACTGTTTTTGCTTCAGAATGGAACCTAACAGTCCCTCCAAGAACTAAACCTGAAGCAGCTCTGAAGAAAAAACAGTGTTTTCATCAATGGTGGAAACAAAACCCAGAATTGGTTTCAATATTCGAAGCTAGAAAAACATGACATTATTCAATCAAAGTGATGAACATTTTGGAGAGTTGAAGAGCTTACACTGCCAGGATTGTGAAGATTATGGCTAGGAGAATAGGCCATAAGTAACATTGCTTGTGACAGACAGATTTTGTGTCGGGTTTTCTGTTTCTTTTGCAACAGTAAGTAGTTGCCAAGAGATAGCTCCCGTACAAGATTCCACATAAAAGCCATAAGAGTCCGATTGCATATCCATAGATCCCTGTAAATACAACTGACTGCAAAAAATAAAATAAATAAAAAATTTAATGTAATAAAGTGAAATTGTAAGGGAGGTTGGTATATATAGAGAATTACACTCCAATAATGCTTGTTAGTGATATCAAATCCTCCTCTATACTTGTTGAAATTGTCCAATGGATCCACCCTTACTGTATCATCTTCATTGCTTGAATTTGTATCTAATTAAAATAAAACAACAACAAATTTAAAAATTATAGATTTATCATTTTCATTTTAAATTTACGATAAATATTATACAATTATTTAACTTATATAACAAGATCAGGCCCTTATAAATTTTTGGCTTGTATCAAATATTTTTTTAAGCATAATCATAATTTTAGTCTTTAACATTTACATATTTTGTGAATTTAGTTTTATTCTTTTTTAGTTAAATTTGACCCTCAATATGTTTAAAAGAGTCATATTTGACCATCTAATATTCAAAAAAGAAATTGAATTGTTTTTTTAAATGTAAATACTTATTAAAACGTTAAAGTTTTAAACATGATAAACTTTATGCTTTTTTTTTAAAATTTATGAAATATATATATATTAAATTTTGAATTTTATTTATTTATTGAAGTGAGATATAATAAATGATGTCATGCGCCAATATTATTAAAAATTAATATTGTAGTCAATATTATCATTTAGAAAAAGCAATTTGACTCAGTGTGAAAAATTATTAGCCTAATTTAACTAAAAATAAGAGCTAAATTAATAAATGATGTAAAGATTGAGAAGTAAATTAATCATTATGCATTTTTTTATAATATGGGAGTGAGAGATAGAGGAAGACAAGAGATGATGAAATTAAAAAAACCACAATGCCAAAAAAGTTTAAAGTTTGTATCCGTTTATAGTAAGTCACTGAGTTGTATATGATGAAATTAAAAAGGAAATTAGAGAAGTCAGTTAATTATGCCTGACCTGGAGAAGAAGCACTACCACCAATTTCTATGAAATTTAACGCTAAAATCAGCACCATCAACGATAAAGGCACCATTAATCTTGTGCCATTTGTGAAGCCCATTTTGAACCTGTCAAACAAGCAAACATATTATGAATTTAGACTGGAAATTTGATCCAAGAATTTAATGCCATTGTTTTTTTTCTACCAAACTGGAACGAACCCATTTTTTTGGTATGTTAACTAACCCATTAAGTCAATATGACTTGTGAACCAAATTCTAGGGAACTATGAAGTAACCCCCTCAAATAAGTTTAAAGCACGACTAAAACACGTGAAATTAAGTTCCTAATAACAAGACTTGTTTTTGAAGATTTTGAGTTTAAATTTCAAAATTGATGACTAGAATTGTCTACCATAGAGTGCAATATTAGATATTAGAAAAGAGAAATGGAAACTAGCAAGAAGGTACATGATAACCTTTTTCAAAGATTTATAGCAAGGAGCATTGCGGTTTAGTTGGAAAACTAGGGAGCTTGAAGCACTTAATAACAAGGTATTGGCAAAAGAAAAGCAAGAAAGGGCATCTAGTTTAAGTGTGAATAGAGAAAGATATCTTTTCTCGTTTATAAAAATGGGTTAATATATGATGATACATTATCATGTTATGTATAAGACTAATAAAGTGTTTGCAAAACTTTCGTAAAAGCAATGACTCGTGAGCAAGCAAAGAACAATTCTAGACTCTGCACTCTCCCTTTATTAAAAGAGTTGAATTAGCATCAAAGAATCAGTAAAACAGAAGATTGGTTTAGAAGATACGATGGAAACTTGAAGTCGCAGTTCCAAATACCAATCTGCAACTTGTAACAATGGCAAAAGAAAAGCTAAAACTTCATTCAAAGTACTTACAGAAGTTAATATGATGAATCTTCAAAGCTCTCCTTAACAACAATTTTCTGCTATAAATGCTTGAATAGGTGCTTATGATTTGAACGTCTTCAAATTTCAATCTTCTGGTTTGACACACAACTTGCCCAGACTTGGACTCTTCTAGAATGAAGTCATCAATGATTCAGGAGATTTTGTAAGCTTCAAAAACAGAGATAACCCAAAGTCAGATGAGGCAGCTTGATTAAAATCTCCAATAAAACATGGAGTTTGAAGGTTCTTTATTACTGAACCCACTTCTGAAACAACTCCTCCTCGGGTGTACCAAATATATAAATAAATGGAACTGATATTAACCAAAACAATTTGGTTTGTCTGTGTCTTTTGCCAAAGTCAAGAAAAAACCAAGTTTAGCTTATTATTAAATGGTCAAAATGGTTGCCTTTCCGTCAAGATTGTGGTCATTCGTCTGCAATTCCTTTTCTCCTTTTTGAAAAGAAAACATATGCGGGTGCACCAAAGTCCAGCTCTCAATCTAAAACGATGGCTTATTAATTTATCTAACCTCTTAGCCTTTTTGCCCCCCCAAATTGGTCCCTTTTTTCTTCAATTAAATTTCTCCTTTTATAAATTTTACTTATATCCCAAACTTATATTCATTAATAATTTCAATATTTAAATTTTGTTTTTAACTCATATACTATTCATATATTTAAAATTTATTTTCTCTATTTTAAAATTTAAAAATTTAATCCCTTTATTTTTTTATTTAGTAATTGAAGTTCAATTAATAATATTGTCAAAAGATTTTGGTTAAATTAGATTATGTGATTTTTTTTTTTAAATTGTTCGTGTTGCTAATTTAAAGTCACATAGAAATAAAAGAAAATTATTGACTTTCACTTTAGTTCTATGAAACAGTGTTGAAGAATTTTACAATTTAAATTTAAATTTGAAAATTCTTACAACCTCATATTCAACATTTGTATTTTCTTACTCTACTTTCACATATAATAATTGGTGATATGAGCAATTTTCTTTTACTTTTATAAATGTCATGCAATCCAATTTAGCGAAAGTGGTTTAATAGTGTTATCAATTAGATTTTAACTATTAAATGACTATTATATTAAAAAGCTCAAACTACTATGCTATGTTTTAAATAGGTCCTTATACTTATTTTGTAATTAAATAAACTTTTAATCTATTAATTTTTATAAGTAAATTTTGTCTTTTACTTTTACTTTCACACACGTACCAAATTTCTTAATTAAGCACTCAAATATAGGAATTAATCTGAAAAACAACTGCTTTTTAAGTTTTAATGAAATTCATATTTTCAACCAAAAAAGTTTGAATTTCCATGCAAAATACTATTATTTTAATTATTAATTATTATCTTTTAATCTTTTCCATCTAAGATTCATATTGAAATAAATTAATTTTAAATATTGTCCGTTTGACAAAATATAAAAAAAATCACACCTTTGTTGTTTTAAGCTTGTTTGTTTAATTAATTCAGGTAAATGAGTTTGAATTTTTTCTTACTTAAAACAAACTATTGGGTATGAAAAATTTCAAAGAAAGAGTTTTAATATATATATATATATATATATATATAGTTGTTTTTAGTGGATTAAAAGAATTTTGATCCCATACTTTTGAGTGTTTAGTAAATAAGTCTTTGTAACTAATAAACTTATGACATGTGTAAATATATATATATATATATTACTAAGAGCGTTAAAAGGAAAAAAAATGATTAGGAGTTTATTTAACTACAAAATAAGTATAAGAACTTGTTTAAACATAGTAATTTAAAAGCTTTATATATATATATATATATATATATTAACCTTATTAAATCAATAGAAAAAAAAGTAAATTTCTGAGATTTTAAAAAAAAAAAAAGTAAATATTAATTATGTGTAGAACACAGGGACTGAAAGCAGAATTAAACCTTACTAATAACATAAATACTAAATTAATAATTAATTTAAAATGTTGGTGTGATGACGTTGGGTTGTTTGAAAAGTGGTGTATATAAGAAAAGATAAAAGACATATGCCTAATAGTGTAAAAAGCATGTCTTCAATTCAGACTTAACTGTAATATGTAAACCGCCACGTTAATTAAAGTTGAAATACATTCAAAGCCATTTGTTTAGATGGGAGGTAGTTAGGTAACTCAGATAAGTGTAACCAAAGTAAGTAGCATAGGTAGTGCTCCTGATCTAATCCATATGTTCATTTTAACTATGGTTATGACACACTACACCTTCGTAGACGGAACTCTACCAATACCGTAAGCTGTTTGTCCTTCCGATATGATTGAAAAAGCCACATCACTTGTCTTGTTCGTGAACAAGGATGAAAATTCCTTTATAATCACGTTGCCACTCTCCTTCCTTTCTATATTATTTTTATATCATGTATAGTACTGCCTCAAATTAAAGCAAATATTATTTATAATATATCTTCCTTAAATCCACATTTGTTTGCTTATTTATTAAATTATATATTCTCTAATCAACTTCAATTTTCTCTCGATACAAAAATTTGATCCGTGTGGATTCTTCCCTCAACTAACAAAAGATCTTGGCAAATTGTCACAATATGAAATTGAGCACAATTTTGCAAAGAAATAGCCCATTTGCCTCTCGAGAAGAGATGGGAAACATGCTCAATATCATTTGATTGAATAGTTGACCTAGCTCCTTGTTGTTTGAAGAAACCTTCCACTTCAATTGGTATTTTTTCATGAAAAGCAAACATGAGATAACAAATCCAGTCTTTCACTAAGATTTCGAATGGCTGTCCGAGTTCAAGTTGATTATGTTTCGCCTCTTACTCGGAGAAAAACGATCAAACAATTCCCAATCATGGTCATTGCAGATCGAATCATCCATATAATATACAAAAAGAAACTCCATACATTTGATATCTTTTTCTTTAAACGAGATCTCAATTCTAGCGACTATTTCGTTAGATATCTTACAACTAGAATCACTCTTTTTTTCGATTATACGTGATCAATCCTTCTTAATATAACTTATATTCCCATTCATGTGAGGAATGTGACAAGCTAGAAAAGTTTTCAAATAATAAGTCAATTGACAATAAATCGGAACGACCATCTAAACAGGTGTAAATTATCTGCCGCCCGAAGTCCCTAAGCTTTCATGAGGAACATAAAGCTATTGGTCATCAAACACCACATGGGTCACTTGCCTCGTTTCTAAATGACAAGATTTGCCCCATCACAGACATCTTTGTCTCATCAAAAACATCTGCCCCATGTAGTTCGTAATGAAAGCTAGATGACAAGTCCAACATGTGTTCCGTAATCACAGGCATTCACCTATGAAAAAAGGTGGGACTCCTCTTAAATATCAAGCCAATACTCTGTTAGCATATCTTCAACTCTCAGCCTTAGCACTCATAATCTTTATCACCTCTGACTCTTTATCTTGATTGAGTGAAACGACCTTCGTAGCAACCACTACTCTCTCTTTTGGGATTACGTTTGTATATATACATGGTAAAATAATAAAAATATTAGTATTACTTTAAATTTAAAAAAATATAATATTAATAAATTAGATAATTATTAAATATTAATCATATAAAACGATTTAAATGGATCCTTCCCGTAGTTAAATATAATATTATATTTGACTGTATTCAAACAAAATTACCTTCTTAAAAAAGCTAAAATAGAAAATTCAAGTGACTTTAACGTAGAAATGGCCTTCAAGTTGTTTAAGATTAGATTCCATTTTTAAGTGATTTGCAGTGACATAAACATCCACACGTGGGTCCCATTTTTCTAAAACGTATACTTCAAGTGTAGACATTGATTGAAGGAAGGAAGGGAATTCAGTATTTACTAACTACGGTCAATTCTTTTTATTTCAAATCAAACGGCTGCCCTTTGACATCATTGCATACGGCTAACATCCTTCAAAGCCCACTGCCAATCCAAATCATTATCTCCAACATCAATTCCTTTTAATCACTTTTCATTTTTATCACCTAAATATTTATTTTCACATTTTAATTTTAATAACAATTCACATGTTATATTTACACTTTTATTTTCTATCATCAAAAATATCTTTGCTAAGTATTAATTAAAATAAAAAATTAAGGATTAAAAAAAGCCATAAGAACTAAAATAATATATTAAAGATTTGTCTTATACTTGTTTATTCAAAACATTAAAATCAATTGAATAATTTGTTGAAATTTTTTATTTCTTAACAGAGTCAGCCAATTTATTATTTTAATATTAAAATTAATTAATTTTATCTCTTTTAAAATTTTAATTTTAATTTTATATTTCTAAATTAAATCAAATCAAGTAACTCATCTTTAATAATTATTTACGAGATTCAAATTTCTTTTGATCACATGATCATGGATCTTCCTACTTAACTAAAAGCAAAGATTTCACCAAAAAAGAAAAGCAAAAAATCATTGCAATTAATTTAATTAATTAATTTCATCTTCCATGCCAATCAACAATACTAAAATTATTTTCATCTCTTATTTACTTAAACGAAGAACAAGTAAGTAATTTAGTTAATTGCAAGCATGGCGACTTGAGATTATAAAATTAAAATAAATTAAAGTTTCATAAATAATTATTAAATAGGAGTAATTTGAATTCATTTTGTTAAGGATAATTTGAAATATAGAATAAAATTTTAAAACTTAAAAGAAAATTAATTAATTAATTTTAATATTATGGTAACAAAATGATTTGACTTTATCAAGAGATAAAAATATTTCAACAAATTTTAATTGATTTTGATTTTTTTAAATTTAAATTTTCAAAATTAAAAAAATTAAAATTCTCAACAATGGAATAGACAAGTACAATTTGAAAATTTTTAGTTCATTGTTTTAGTTTCCACAATTTTTAATTTTAATCCGTAATTCTTTTTACCAAGATCAAGACCTTAAAAAATTCAACAACTAGATTGAAAACAATCTAAAAGTTGAGTGATCAAAATGAATATATAGACATGATCTGAAATGTACACTTAAGCGACTAAAATGAAAATATCTTAAAAATTAAGCGAGGATATTGCAAACAATTTTTGCAGGACGAAAATGACATTTAAAAAAGAAACATACATGAATTACTGAATCAAATTATCATTATACAGTAGTTACGAAGTTAGAAAGACTCACCGAAATCAAATCTTTTTAATTGCAAAAATAAAATAAAATAAAATTCTAATAATTGTAAATAATACATTTGTACAATGTTAATTTAAGTGGTTATTAAAAATAAATTTAAACTAAATGTCAAACTCTTAAGAATTCACTTCTAAACTTCAAAATAGAAAAGAAAGAAAAAACTATACAAAGAGAAATAAAATATAAGATTTGAGCTCTACTTTATGTAATATAACCCCACCCCCCATGCTAAGCCCTAAATCACCTTCTCCTGCATGAACTAACAAACAAACTATAGAGAGTACAAAAGCAAAAGAAGAAAATACTAAGCCTTCCACATGCAAGAAAAGGGAGGGGAACACTGTTTATTCTTAAAATTTAATGGAAAGAGGGTCGACCTGATCGGCGGTTATTTTCTCAAGCACACCCCCCTGCTCGTTTATCGGAAACTAAGCAGGAGGCAGAGCATCATGAAAGCATGGGATGGGATGATGGGGGAAGTATGGTGTTAGCTAGCTCGTCGTTCAGTTTCACTGGAAGTACTTGCATCTGCTTCATTATATCTGGTATGTCATTCAACCTGTAATATATATATATATATATATATATTACTTGTATGATATGATAACGAAGTTTGAGAATCCATAATGCTTACCAAGCAATGAGAAAATTTCAATAGCATAATTAACAGTAGATTCGTTAGAAAATTCATAATTTATATGTATTTAAATATCTTGGTTCATATAACCACCTTTAATTGTTTCATTAAAAGTTTGATGAACAATAAGAGGGTAGCAGCAAGTACAATTCTAATCGGATTTGGGAAATGGGGCATGAATATGATCAAGCAAACTGCCAAAGAGAGGTTTCTGAATAACAATTCAGGCAACTGGATTATATTTTAATCAAGTAAATTGAGTGTTTTGCAGATCATGTGACAAGAGAAAGCAAGTAACATTTATAGAAAGCTGGAACTTACTCGTTCATGATTTTGAGAATGTTGTCACGAGTTTGACAGAGAAGACCAATATTTTCCTGTATCTGAAACCAGATAAAAACAAGAATCCCATAGAGCTGAAGCAAGCAATCAGACAAAATGCTGTTCACTTTTACATCAAACTCCTACTCACAGCTGATATTAGATGAAGATACTTTTTAAATAAGGGCTATACACAAATATCTAAATTCTATCGTATGAAGAAGCTACGTACTTAGAACACATGAAATATTTAAGATATTAAAATGAAAAAAAATTAATTGGGAGTTAAATGAAATTTAAGCACATAAATCATTTTAAGAATACTAAATAAACTATAATTGTTTATCACAATGTTGTTATTAATCTTGAGTTATTATAGAATTGACTTGTCACACCAGCTCAATTAACAACATTATTAATATATTCAATCAATAGAGATAATGAAGTGCGCATAATAAAATTAAAATGTAAATCTTATATTAAAATAAAGATTTAGTTTAGTGGTAAAGTTAATGCTTTATTGATGTAAATAGCATTTGTTTAAATCCAATCACATGTAATTTCTTTATTAGTTTTAAAATAAAAAACTAAAATACCCTCAAATAATATAACTTATTTTAATTACTAAAAGACAATTTCATAATTTCTCTAATCGAGCTAGTTTTCAATTGACTCGTGACACCAACTCATTCAAGGGCTTAAATAATAATAAATATAAATATACAATTGATACAGCTAATAAAGTATGCATAATAAAATTAAAATATAAATAATATATTAAAATAAAATTTTGATTTAGAGGTAAATTAACATTTTATTAATGTAAATAACAAGCGTTTAAATCCCCACATGCAATTTTTTATATTTCCCTAGTGAAGGGTTTATTTTAAGTATAGATATACAACTCATTGAAGCAATAAAGCATGCATAATACAATTAAAATGTAAATATAATATTAAAATCCCACCACATGTAAACTTATTATTATTTTTAAAATAAATAGATCAAAATACTCTCAAATAATGCAATTTATTTTAATTAAGGAATAACATTTTAATAATTTCTCTAACTGAATTGGAGTCCAATTGACTCAGGGGTTTAAATAATAACATAAATATTTGAAAAAAATGATGCAGACCCTTTCACTGTAGAATAACGAAAGCTTTTATTTAAATACATCAGAAGCACAAACTGGTTGAACAAATAAATGAATCAGTCAACACACTTGTATTAGCCACATAGAAATCATGCACTCCTTTCAATTTCGTCCAATCTTATGAAAGTTGGACAACAACGAGAAGTCATAGCTAGAAGACTGAGCCAGGTTGAATCCAACCAAATAGTTCTTTTTCCAGCACTGCTTTCTGAGTGCTTTCATATGCAGGGAAGAGTATGTAACAGAGATGATTTTTTTTTTTTTTTTTCTAATGTGCTTTAGTAAAATACTTTATACCAGACTTCATAAAGTGAGAAATCAAGATGTCCCAAAGATAGGGTTAAGGGACCTCTCAATACCAATCATTCTCACCAAAAATATAGAAGGATAACATAAAACAATCTACTCATAACATCGGTAGTTCACCTGAAAAGCTGCAAGATTTGCAGATATTTGATTGAAGGCATGAGCATTCTGCTCTAGAAGTTCTCCTGTCACCCCACCAATAGCTGTAAAATAGCATAACGCAGCTTTCCATTAAAATTTCCAATTTTAACATCATAAAATAATTTAATCAAGCAACATAAATCTAAATTCAAGCTTTATTTGTTGCAATGATCAAGAAGAGAATATATTCAATAAAAAATTACGGCTACTTCTTACTTCTCTTTTAGACTATTTTTAGCTATGACTTGGACCCTTTCTTCTGTTACTTGCATTCTGTGACAAAAAATGTATCTATGGAAGAACATCAAATTTTCCTCTTCACTTTTCTCACTTTCTTGTCTTTATTAGAAATTGGTAGTTTATTAAAGCTCATAACAGAACATAAAACGGGAATCAAATAAGACCTGCCAACTAAAGCCCCACAGGCTAAGAAAAAGGCAGAAATAATGCTTCACCCCCACTGTCCAAATCCTTCAAAGCTTCAACATCTTTTGTCAACATAATTACAAAAGCATTGACAGATAGCTCAGGCTATGAACATCTAAAATCAGAACAATATGCATAGCAGGGATCAAGTAAATTAAAAAACCCAAGAAAGCATCAAAATGATTCAAAGATCAAATATAAACCAATAGAGCACATCTCTAAACCTCGAACTAATAAGAGCAACTTAAAAATAGTCAAAGATAACACCCACCTCTGTATGGAATACCATCATCATAGTCCATAGGAATCATTGGGGGTGCATAAGGAGAAAGATTAGGTCGAGCTGCAAACTGAGTAGGCTTTGCCGTGGGATCAGCAACTCTTTCCTAAAAACAAAGCAAAAGCTATTCCTAAGCATCTTTTGGTCCAAAAAACAGTCATAAATCATAAACTACAAATATTTCCCTATTTATTATTTGTCAACAAAATATTATCATGAATTGGCAACTTTGAAAGAAATTATTTTGCTTGAATCTAATATATTACAAGTCTAAAAACCAATTAAATCTCCATCAAACATATTCATAAAAAAAAAATCTCCATCTAACATCTGTACCACAAAAATATAAAATACCATGTTCAACTCAATAACCTCCTTATACTCAATGAGCTCTGCTCCACTACCTTTCATATACAAGAGAGGTTTCCTTTGTGAATGGAAGCAGTCATTCACATCTCTCCAGATGTGCCCGTGTGAAAGAGGAAATAGAAAATTAAATAAAGATATGCTCTCTGCGAGTCAGTATCACAGGGAGAATATTTTACCTTTAAAGGATATCTAATATCTTGCGTTCTAAGAGTTAAATAACTGAGAGCATGCTCATAGGAGTAAAGAAAAACAGAAATAATTACAGTTTAGCGCACAGAAGAAAGAAACCCATAAATCTTACCTTTTTGTCTTTAATTTTCCTGGCTATTTTATGTTCTTCCTTCCTTCTCTTGCTATTTTCCTTTTTCTGCATAAAGCATAAATCAGATTCTTCTCTCATCACACATGTGCATGCAGGCGCACACACAAACACATATACACTATATAAAACACAGAGTAGAAAATCAAGCCAGCAAAATATAAATTGACTCCAATGATTACAGCCTGCCTCGTTGCAGCAGCATTTTAAGCCACTTGAGAAATATGTTCTACATATATGAGCCTATATATTCTAGAACTCAGGACAGTTAAGTGATGAGTTTAGATCAACTTTTGAGAACAGAAACGCTTACCGTCATCCATCTGCACCGCAAAGCCACATCCCGGACTGTCTTATTTTGTAACTGCAGGGCGATTTTTGCATAACGAATTATGCTTGGCTCTGACGCATATCTGCAAGGACATACCACACAAAGAGAATCAGAATTAGAACTTGAATCCTCCCAATCCCAACAAAAGGAAGAAAGTTAAAAATAAATTAGGCTAATAACCAGCTCATTCAGTAAAATGTGGAAAAAAAAAATCAATTGGATTATCCAGAACAACCGACAGAGATTTCCGACATTCAAAAGACCTCAATCCCCATCAAAACTCTTACAAGGAAGTCGTTACCATGCGTATTAGCTGCTGAACTATTCCATTCCCTTCCATTTTATAAATTTAAACACTCCCAACCAGTTCAAACGATAAATTCAATCAAGAATGATACAACAACAAAGTTCACATTTCTAGAACTATAAATTGAAATTTCACAAAAATAGAATTTGAACAAAACCCCAAAATCCCATGCAACCAAAGGAGCAAAGAAGACTCACTTTTTTAAGCCGTCGTCGAGGATAGCTTGCTCTTCCAAGGTCCAATCCAAGGAAATACCAGGGTTATGCTTCATACCCGAACCTGAGGTCTCTGGTACAGGATTCCCGTTGTTCAAGTGAGCTCCATTAAAAGATGACGCTTGATTCGCTTCTTGTTGATGGTTCCCCGGTGGGTTCGCCATCAAATTTAAAATAAAAAATTTCCGATTTTCACACCGTTCTTTGGTTCTTACAGAATATAATGGAAACACAAAAGGAATTTTTTATTTAAAAGAAAAAGAAATGTTTTAAATGAAAGTTGGTTCCATCCAGCCAGCTGAAGAGTTCCCGCCAGAAAAGAAGCAAAACCCAGATTGGTAAGAAATTGCGAAAACGAAGAGAGAAAAATTCAAAGATTGAGAAGGAAAAGAGTAGGGGTATGATTAGATTAGAGTGAAGGGAGCTGTAATTGTGGTTTTGGTTAGAAATGTATAAGAAAGGGAAATTGAAGATGGGATGGATAAAGTACAGGGAAGTGGAAAAATCAATCAAAATCAGTTTGGGAAATGGGAATCTGTGTTGATTTGTAAGTTACAAAAAGTACATCTCTTCTCATTTTTAACTTGGGGAAATATATTATTATCTTTATGAAATGACAATCTTGCCCTTTCTCATGCTTGCCAGGAGGAGTGAGTTTCTGCATTTTTTTTTTTTTAACAGAATATTTCTATTTGGTAAAAATTATAAAACATTTTATAAAAAATGGAAAATATTCAACTAATACCTTTTAATGAAAAGACATTCAACATAGCATTAAACCATTACCAGTGTTAATCAAAAACTAAAACCGTTATATAATAAATTTTGTTTATCAGGGCGTTTTCAATTAAAATTGTACTGGCATGAGTAAAGATTTTTAAAAACGTGTTGAAGTCGAGGGCAACCATTAGCAATATCCAAATAAAAAAACTCGTGGCTCCTTGAATTAAAAATCCAAAAATAATCTCTTGCCTAACACAAACAAAAAAATAAATATATGTATGATTATTAGAAGTATGAGCACTTTCGAGTCTCCACAAAACAGAGTGGCAAAGGAAATGACATAGAAAATGAGGTTCCAAAAATGTGTTGATTGAAGTGATGGGTCTCCCCATACCGTAGTTGTCAGATTCCCAATTATTGGACTTTCTGTTTCATTATTTTCCTCATTTATTGTCCTTATCCTTTGGAACCCCTACTGCCAAATCTTACAATTCCAACTCAATTTACTAATCAACACTAACTATTTTTATACAGCCTTTAATTATTACTTTTTATTAATTAATTTTTCAGAAAATAATATTACTACTGTTAAGTGTTTTTCTTTATATTATATTCATATATTGTCCATTGACATGATTTATTAGGTAGTTAGGCCTCATATATATACACACACGTATCATTTTTTAAACTAAACACATATTCATAGGGTTTTATGTGAGCTTAACTTGTACGTGTAACCCCATGAGAAAGTGAGCATATCTTGCAAGTTTATTGTAATCCGGCCCAAATTCTTTCGAGCTTTGGGTTGGTTATGGGAATTATCCTAACAACTACTATTATACAAACACCAAAAACTCTATGATATTTATAAGGCCCAATTTAAAATCCAGAACCCAATACCCATTAGCCAAGATCAGAAAAATAAAAAGTCTGTTAAATTGGTCCATTTACAATGGCTCAATTACAACTTCAGCCCAATACAACCTAAACAGGGTTTCGGAAACCCTAGTAGCCAGCGCCTCCAAGCAGCTTTTCCTCCGCATCGTGCGCGCCTCCAACTCCAAGTCATGCACGCCACAGTACCTACAAAGCAGGAAGCAGCAAAACAGTAGAGGGGGATTCGGGATTTGATTTTGGTTTTATTTTTAGAGGGTTTTTAGGCTATAAAAGCCGAAAAACAAATGTAAAAGTTTTTTTACACAATTTACACCAGAAATACAGAGAGCAGTGTACGAATTAATACAAAACCAAGAGGAGGTTTCTCCCTTTCATTCTTATTTTTTGGTGAATCTTTTTGTTCTTTTTTTCTTCATTTTCGAAAGCAAAAACCCTTTCCATCCTTAGATTGATTTCATCAGTTTTAAAAAACAAACAAAGTTTTTAAAAAAGGTAGAAGAGAAGGAATCGTGAGGGTCTCACCGTCGGTTCCTCCGGCCGTCGATGAGGGTGCGCGCGCCTGATGGACTTGCGGCGAGGGAGGCCGTGACCTAGCAGAGAATTTTGGGGGGGCCTTCATTTGGGGTTTCTGTTTTGTTTGACAAAATGAAGGCTGCAAAAGGGCAAAAAAAAAAGGGCTTTAACCCTTAAAGAAAACGGCGTCGTATAAGGGATAGGGGGTTTCTGCGCGCATTTGCCATAAATGGGTAAATTTTCGTTTAGCCCTTCCCCTTTGCGCCTGGTTTTAATCGCGTCCCACCTCATTTTTCATTTTTCAAATTTGGCCCCAAACCTGATTTGTCACTTCAATTTGGTCCTTACTGAACGCACTGTTTCAGGGGAGGGGTTAATTTCGGTTTTGGACCCTCCAGGTTGCGCGCACATTACAATTTAACCCTTCTATCTTCTTTTATTTTAAATTTGGCCCCAAAGATTCTGTTTTCAACCCAATTTAGTCCTTTTTCGATTATTTTGCCATTTTACCATTAAATAAATTATTTTTAAATATTTTATTATCTATTTTTTCCATATGTATTATCATCATTATTATCATATTCTTCCTATTATATTTATTATTATATATTATTTTGGTTTACTTTAATTTTTTTACTTTTTAATGTTAATATTATTATTATGATTTTATATTCGTTATTATTTTTGTTATTAACATTCTTTTCCTATTATATTTATATTATCAATATTGTTTTTATTTTAAATGTTTTTCCATAATTATTATTACTATTTTTCATAGTCATTATCCGTTCTTTTTTTATTAATACCATTTTATTTTTGCTAGTACTATTATTATTTATTATTATTACCTTCATTATTATTATATACGTTATTTCTCACGCTTTTATTCCGTTGTGCATGTGGCCATTATAACTTATTTTTCAATTATATTTTCTTTGAGGTCAAAGGCTTGGTTTCAAAATAATCAAACTCTCCGTGTTCTAAGGTTCGAAAGGAATTGTACCCTAACTTACTGGGTTTTGATTTTTCTTTTTGAGTCTAACGAACCTATTACTTTCTTTTTAAAAAGTTGAATAAAAAATTTATTCTCGAGAATTCAAAATCGTCGTGTTCTAACTTATTGGATGGGACGTTCTGTTATCTCGATATAGGGATTTTAAACAAAAACAAAGGCAATATTCCTTGTTTGGTATTTTGGGAAATCGAGCCTTAACTTACTGGGTTCCGATTTTTCATTAGACCCCAAATAATCGAGTATCCTTCTTAGATTTAAACACATCAATTTTGAAAATCAAGGGACAACCTCAATTTCGGGAATTTGAAATGTCGTACCTTAACTCACTAGGCGTGACATTTTACTTCCTCGAGAGAAGAGGGTCTGGTTGCTTACATTTTATTCAAGTCTTTTCCTTTAAAATAAAACGAATTGTATTTAAAATCTTTCAAATTTTCGATATTAGGATATTAATCAATCAATACGGTACCAATTTTGGGCGTTGCGAGGGTGCTAATCCTTCCTCGTGCGTAACCGACTCCTGAGCCCATTTTCTTAAAATTCGTAGACCGAAAATTTTCTAAAGTAACCCAATCTCACTTTAAAAAAAAAAGATTGGTGGCGACTCCGTTTTCCTTTTTAAAGTCGGCCCATTTTCCAAACAAAAATGGTTTCGACAATGTATTAGTACCTAATTTTCAAGTTTTTTTCTTTATTTATTTTTCATTGAATTTAGCTTTTAATTTTTGGAATAAATTTATATTAGATACATTATTTATTTTAAAATAAGTAGAGAAATTATAAAACCAAAATTTATAATAATAATAATAATAAGTAAGGTTTAAACTTTTATCAGTTAGGGCAAATAAATCTTAAACTCAATAAAAGTTTAATTTTAACGTTTTATACTTAAAAACATAATTTTTTCATTAAATATTAATACATGAGAGTATAATATATTTTAGAATTTTACGTAATATATATTTTTACATAATTATTATATTTTATTATTTAGTATTATATCTTTTCAAGATTTTATATGAATTAAAATTATAATGCCTTTAATAATAAAAATAGAATATCAAGTTATTGCTTTTTAAAACATAAAATCTTTCCATTATGCAAATAAACTCATTTCATTTGTTAAAAGTTTCTTATTTCATAGTGAATAATAATATAAATTATAATATATTATTTAATAATCAAGTTCGCCTAATCAAATATTTTACAATATAATTAACCCCTACTATGTCATGTTTTTATAATGAAATTATTTGACATAGTTGATTTTATATAATAAATAATTTTATACAATTTGTGTAAAAAGTAACAATAACAAATTTTAATTTTAATTAAAAATTATATTACAATAAAATTTACTTAAAAT
The DNA here is from genome assembly GCA_025506655.1 of Gossypium rotundifolium. Lineage (NCBI taxonomy): Eukaryota > Viridiplantae > Streptophyta > Magnoliopsida > Malvales > Malvaceae > Gossypium > Gossypium rotundifolium. Next base: position 103,151,982 of record CP106731.1, read on the forward strand.
ATAAAAAAGTAATAACTTATTTTGAGATGTAAACATTTAAATTATGTTACATTGAAGTCACCTACAAGCGTTTTATGCCTAATCATTCGGATAATGCTTGCATCTTACGTATATCGCATCTTACAGATATCGCGTAGTAGCACGAGTTAGCCTATGCTTATTCCCCGATACCATCAACGCTTCTTCTCCGGAAAAGAAGTTCACATCCGTGGGCCTTCTACCTCCACGCGGCATTGCTCCATTAGGCTTTCGCCCATTGCGGAAAATTCCCCACTTCTTGCCTCTCGTAGGAGTCTGGTAGTGTCTTTGTCCCAGTGTGGTGATCATCCTTCGCACCACTCTTGATGATCGCCTTGGTAACCTATTGCCTCACCAACTAGCTAATCGACGCGAGCCCTTCTCGGACGAATTTCTCTTTTGCTCCTCGACCTCTGAGGTATTAGCAACCGTAAAAGAAACTAAAATTAAACCTAAACGCAAAAAGATTTGAACTTGAAAAATCCGAACCTAAAAAAAATCAGAACTCGAAAAAACTCAAACCCGAAATAATCCACCCAAACCTGACTCATTGTCACCTCTAGTCAAAATATACATTTGATTTTCCCACCGATCAAAGTGGTTAAAAGTAAACTATTCTGTGATATCTGTCTAGGGCATTTTCTCTTAGTTTAAAAGAAAAGTCCCCTTCATTCACCATCGACAATGTTGTTATGATGAATGCATTATGAAATTTAATCGATTAATTAATAGAGCTAGAGATGTTCATGAAATATTGATTGGTTTTTTTTTTTTTTTTAACAAAATGCACAAACGACTCGTGTATGATGAAATGAAAATTCAAGTACTGAATTTATTGTCTATTGATGTTGTTATTACTGCAACACAGTTAAGAGGATATTGATTCAAGCATCTTTACAGTAAATATTATATAAAAAATACTAAATTAAAATTTTCTTAAATTATAGGAACTAATACCGTAAATTGAATGAAGTAAAATTTATCCATCTAATAAGTAGTCTTGAAAAACATTAATTTTTATGAAGCATAAAACAAACATTCTAAATGATAACTGATAAGAAAATTTTCAAAAATTTACCCCAATCCCAAATCGGGCCAAGCTGAACCAACCCAACGTCCTAATTTACTATAACAGAAAGTTAAAATACCAAAAACCTATGCTAATAATATATTTATAACTAAATATAAATAAATGATATACTTGAGGTTATCAACTTGCAGCCAACCCTAATATGGAGAGACCTTGTCCAAGGCCCAACTTTTAGATAGGTTTACTAATAATGGGCTGCCAATATAGGAAAGGAGTTCCAAATTCGTTCAAGTAAAACCCTCCCAATAAATTCCAATTTTATTCAAATACTCAAACGCTTCCACTTCTTCCAACCAACCATTTATTGATAAAAGAGACCCAAACTTGGATAAATCTTGCCCTATCTGTAATTCTCTGGATCATCTCTTTCTTTAATGCTCATTTGCTATAGCGGTATGGTTGGGGTCGGAATTGGGATTTAGAGTCTCAGATACCCAATACATTGGTTGCAACCTACTCCACACCCTAAACCATAAAGCAACTTAAAATAATGGAGTATTTGGATCAATAGGAACAACAAATGTTTCGAGAAAGGAGAAACAAGCCCCATTGAAGCAAATGGAATTGGCAAAAATAGCTTCCATATGGTACTTGCTTATACTTCTTTAAACTCTATTGCGTTACCCTCACTTGTCAGCTTGTTCCGGTATAACTATAAATATTAAAAACAATAACATCATAAGGGAGAAATCTCTTCTTTCCACAAATAAATTGTATAACTTCAATCCTACCCTAAATTATCCTATAGAAAAGCTAAAAGTTTAACCATTATCTAACTACACAGCATATATTTTTCCTTCTGTGTAAAAATAAAAATGAAAATAAAATACTTTTGAGGCACAACTTAACATTTAAATTTACAAAAAAAGTATTTAAACTCTATAATGGTAAAAAGAAGCCAACAGATCATGCTGGCCAAACCTGGGAAAGATTTCCCTGTAATTGCTATATCTGTATCAACCTCAATAAAACGGGGACTTCTTAGCCACTTTCAATCTTTCTTTTTTTTCTTTTTAGGTGCCTTCAACACGAGGGGCCAAAAGAAGGAAAACTGTGCAAGTTACAGCACAAACAAGAGTCAAAAAATGAAGCAAAATAAATTGATTCCACTGATAGTTCAAAAAGAGAATCAATAGTATGTCATATGTGCATTGCACTGTTAGCAGACACCTAAATTACTCAAACGGGTGTGAAATCAGATATGGGTATATTCAATTTTTTAAAAAGTTTATTTTCTTTTTTATGTATTTAGATGGTTTTTGGAGGGTGATATTTTACACCCATCTCCCAATATGCCTCAGATACAGGGATGATGTTCCCTGAAACTATCAATGATAACCAACAGTTCAAGTCTTTGATAAAATTAAAACTAGGTCCAGATTTCACCTAGTAATACATAAATTTAATATATATATATATATATATATATTAATTTACAAAACCAAAATACTATATATGACTTGAATAACTGTCACCCGAAGGATAGAGTAAAAAGTTGTGCCAGCATGTAATACTGAGTCCGCTAGACTCAATTTCTACAAGAATATTATAGGTTCTTTTTGCATCAAATACACTACTGCTGTAAAATGGAAACTGGACAGTAGTTACCTTGGAACGGACATGATGATGGCGGTGAAAAAATTGGACGAGTCTTTCTTTGCTTTATATGCCAACATAGAAAACTCACCATAAACTTCCATGCCTTGTCCAAACTAAGAAACCCGGATAGAAAATACCAGCTCAAAGTGCTGTCACCTTTTCCCCCCATGAAAGTCAGTAAGAAATGTTGCAGACTTACTCAATCTTCCGATCTGCATGACTTTTGCTCTTGATTAGCTGATTAAAACAAAACATTAGATTTACTAAAGGTTACTGTGAAGGTGAAACAGTTAATGGAGCAACAAAACAATAGATTCCATGCATGTCCTTTGGCCTACTACAGTTTTGTACATTTTATATGCCACCTGGTTAATGTAACTTAGCAATGGAGATAATTCATTATGTTAGTTCAACATGTTAGTATTCTCATCCAATCCATTCAAAAGGAGAAATCGATTTAAAACAAGAGAATTAATCCTGTCAGAAAACTATCTAATGCAGGCAATGTGATGGTCAAGAAAAATCATTGCCAAAAACACACTACACATTTCCCCATATGGCATTTGCTATATGGGTCATATTAAACCACTGTGCTCCATTAAAGACTATATCTCGGCAACCAAGTAAAAGGCAAGGTCTATCAATCCTCTTACTTATAGCCTTCTGTTCCCTCTCTTGACATGGGTTATACGTATCATGCATTAACTCGCATCTCGTCACATTGGCAATTGGGTACTCATTTTCACATGTCCAAGCATGATAACAGTATTAGTCTTTCCAATATAGAACACCTTCATTTTGTCATTAGAAAAAGAGACCAAAGAAAGAAAAAAGGTTTTGAGGATTCATTGGAAAGTAGTGAGTTGAATTCAAACATAGCCTCTACTCATAATTCTGTAAATTACTAACCTTGTATAAATATTTCTTTCTGAGTTTGATTGCAGAACCTACACATCTTTTCACATGGATTTTCAGAAGCTTATCATTGAAAATCTGCAATAAGAAAAACAAAAATAATTGAAATTAAAACAAGCATCCCAGCCATTGAAATAAAGAAAGGGAAATCTTCCCCTTTTTCATTTTTAAGTTCTTTCTACAACAGAATAATACAAAAAAAAGGATTGATAGCAGTCATTTCCACTTTAGAGAAGTTGTACATAGAAATTAACCCTTCCATAAAAAATTGTCACACATCTGGAATTTAATGGCCTATGCATAACAGAGAGAAAGCCTTGAAAAATAACAGGTTATACAGGAAATAAAAGGGCCATAAACATGGAAATGTATGCAGTCACTACGCTAAAAACCTGAGTTCTCTGGCAGGTTAAATTTCACTTAAGCACAAAATGTATTTTCTAAAAAAATTCAGTATGGAACCAACTTGGAAATCAATCAAGCAATATGAGTGAACTCCACCAAATTTTACTTGTAGGGCTGCAACATAGTGAAAGTTAAACCATCATGTCAAAGCTGAGGCATCACTTTGATCAACACCAAATCCATCAGGCATGTTTTCAAATTTCTTTCCAACTTGTAGAAGGGAACAAAACTCTTCTACCATTTCTTTTACAGATGGGTAAAATAAAAACAATGCATCATAACAAGAACGTTTTCAACTTTAGGCAAATTTAATAAATCCAACTTGAGAGGGGTTGTGAATAGAATGGATACTCAACGCTGATCATGTGATGTAAGTGGAAAGACAGACAGGATGATAGTATAACTTAATAATTTTAAGGGACTTACCTTTATCATGTCATCTATTGAATGGGTTTCCTTGATAATTTTTTGACGGTTCATGATAAGAATAGCAGCTACACAAAATACAGGCAAATTGTCATCTCCTTTCCTAGTTGATGAGACAAGACCGCAAATTTGGAGGAGATTATTTTTAGACAAAAAATTCCTTGTCAAACCACAAAAACTATGAGCTGCTGCTGATTTAAATCCAGCATTCTCAGACAAAGAATGCTTTGATTGTAGGCTGCCCTTTACGCCATCATCTCCACTTTCTGGGTTTTCTTCTCTAGTTTCTTCCCCCAAATCCCTAGGAAGTTGTACAACCAATGCTTCTAGACAAATGTCCTCTAAATCGCAGGAGGCAGATTCGTCAAAATCAGCTGCCCACATCATCTATATTGAGGTTGATATTCTCAGTATAAATCTCAAAAAATAAAGGAGAAGGGGGGGGGGGGGAAGAATATGAAAAGCTAAATATAATTCATGCTTATCATGAGAAGCTCTTGAGATATACAATTTATTTTCTTAACTTCTAATAGGCTAATGCTCCATTTAAAAGAAACCATGCTCATTAACTGCACCTCAGACATTGAATTTGAACTTCACAATAAAATAAGATGGAGTTATTCAAGATTTTGAGATTCAATTAAAATGTAAACCAATAACACGTCTTACATGCTATACAAAAACAGCTTCGCAGTGATCTCTCATTTTACAGGGCTAAGGGAAATCTGTTGGAAATTTTAAGTAATTTCCTGTTGCCCTATTCTTTTTACTTTGTTAGAATCCCTAAGATTAAGGACAGAATACTTGCCTTAGTCCTAGGAATTAACTTGTATAGTAGGATCTAATATTAATCTCTAATTCTTAGGAAATTACTGATTTCTAGGGATTGATTCCTTATTTGTACTTAGTTCTACCTATAAATATCTATAACCTAGTTAAAATAAAATAACAATCTTCTCTCTAAAGTTTGTTCATGGTATCAGAAGCCTTTGGAATTTTTTCCGACTTCTCTAATCTCTCGTTCCAAACGTCCCCTCTCTTCAATCTCTCTTGTCTCTTGTTTTATTCCTTCCCATCAGTGACACTATCGAAACTACATCTGAGATTGAAACCTCACAAATGGTTCCAAACACCAATCAAGGAACTCCTCAAGGGGACCTTAATTCCTCTCTTATAATCACAAACCATCGGCTAGATGGGAAAAATTTCCTACAGTGGTCCCAATCGGTCATTATGGTGATCCGCGGTCGTGGAAAACTAAGGTATATTAATGGAGACTTCCCACGACCAGCCACAACAGACCCAATTTATGGCACCTGGGAACTCAACAACTCGATTGTAATGGCTTGGTTAATCAATTCAATAGAAGGCCATATTAGTCGCACCTACCTCTTCTTCAAAACTGCAAAAGATATGTGGGATGCAATCAAAGAAAATTACTCGGATCTTGGAAATGCCTCCCAAGTATTTGAGATCAAACTGAAATTGAAGGATATCCGACAAGGAACACTTGAAGTAACTCAGTACTACAATAACCTGAAAATTTTGTGGCAGGAACTGGACATGTACTATGAGGCAGACTGGGGAGAAGGCAAGGAACACACCAAGTTTATGGCTCACCTCAACAAGGAACGTCTCTATGAGTTTCTGGCAGGACTGAACCGAGAACTTGATGAGGTTCGTGGTCGAATTCTGGGCAGAACCTCTCTACCAACCATTGGTGAAGCATTTGCAAAAGTTAGAAGAGAAGAAAAGCGTCAACTTGTCATGTTGGGGGATTTAAAAGAATCTAAACCTGTAACAATTGTTGGTCACCGTCCCACTGAAAACTCAGCCTTTATCTCCAGAAGCCCACAACCACAAAAGCCATGTGCTGAGAATGATTCAGGCTCAACCAGGCCATGGTGCAACCCCTGTAACCGTGTAGGACATACAAAGGAAGGATGCTTCAAACTACATGGTTATCCGAAAAAAAATCAAAAGGACAATAAGGCTGCACTAGTATCCTCTAACACCTCCACTGCTGCAGATGAAACTCTTGATGTTCGTCTAACCAAAAATCAACTTGAGGCTCTCCATAAGATACTAGGCACTACCACTGCTCAAGGATCCCTAGCCACTCAAGGTATTGCCCTCAACAGTACTTTTGAACCTAACAATCAATCTTCTTGGATACTCGATTCTGGTGCCTCCGATCACATGACAGGTAACTCCACCTTGTTTCACACCTATACACCCTGTCATAATCAGTCCGAATCCGCATTGCTGATGGCTCTTACTCACCTGTGGCTGGTGTTGGAAAAATACAATTAACAAAGAATTTTTCTCTTGATGAAGTGTTACATGTTCCAAACCTATCCTGCAATTTACTTTCAATCAGTAAACTAACTAAGGATGAAAGTGTCCTTGCTGAATTCTCTGCAACTGGTTGTGTGGTACAGGAACAGAAATCGGAGAGGATGATTGGCACTGCTATAGTTGATGATGGTCTCTATATTTGGAATAAAGACAGTGGACAAGAAGGGTTGGCTCTATCTATCTCCAAGGAAGATACAATTATGTTATGGCACCGTAGACTAGGACATCCAAACTTCTTGTACTTGAAGAAACACCTTCCACTGTTATTTAGAAATAAAAATGCTAATTCCTTGAAATGTGAAATCTGCCAATTATCCAAACACACCCGTGCACCATACCCATTGAAACCCTATAACTAGTCCCAACCATTCTCTTTAATTCATAGTGACTTATGGGGAGCCAGTCGAGTGAAAAATATTACAGGGGCCAAGTGGTTCATAACTTTCATTGATAACCATACTAGGATTTGTTGGGTTTACCTTCTCAAAGAAAAATCAGAAACACCTAAAGTTTTCCAAAACTTTCATTCAATGATCCGAACGCAGTTTAACTCTACCATACATACTTCCGTACTGACAATGGGAGAGAATATTTTAACTCTGTCCTGAGTCCTTATCTTGCGGAACAAGGCATCATACACCAAAGTTCTTGTCCTGACACCTCTCAACAAAATGGGATTTTCGAGAGAAAAAATCGTCATCTCCTTGCAGTGGCTCGTGCACTAATGTTCACCATGCGGGTCCCAAAATACCTGTGGGGAGAAGCTGTCCTAACAGCCTGCTATCTCATAAATCGACTACCATCAAAAGTTCTAAATTTCCAAACACCTATAAATATCCTTCAATAGGCTTTTCCCTTATTTTGCGTTCCTAATCTTCCACCCAAAATCTTCGGTTGCAAAGCTTTTTGTCCATAATCACCAACCAAATCAATCCAAACTTGATCCTCGAGCCCATACTTGTGCTTTCATTGGCTATTCTCCAACACAAAAAGGCTATAAGTGTTATTCACCTACCTTTCGTCGACTGTTTATCTCTCGGGATGTCAACTTTTTTGAGAATGAACCATACTTTACAACAGCTCATCTTCAGGGGGAGACTCTCAATGAAGATGAGACTCTTAACACCCTCCTCATCATACCTTCTAATCCTACCACCATTACCAAGCCTACAAATCAGGGTGTTATTGTAGTTCCAGATTTAGACAGTGGTTCCCCTGTGCAGCAAGAAATAGAAATAAGGTAGCCACCTGATCCAGAGGGCAGCAAGAACAGGCTCCAGAACTACAAGTTTATTCTCGACAACAGCGTCCTCCTAAAGTTGAGATAGCAGTGCCAAGTTCATCCTCAACCGAGGACTGTTCCGAAACAGAAGTCTCACCTCTATCACCATCCATCTACCTTCCAATTGCTGTTCGAAAGGGCACAAGAAGCTGCACTCAACACCTTATTTCCCGGTTTGTGTCCTATGGAAACTTATCTAAGTCTTATAGAGCTTTTGTATTTAATGTTGATTCTGTAGAAACACCAAAAAATATAGAAGAGGCTCTTGAATCTGCTAAGTGGAGGAAAGCTGTGATGGAAGAAATGAAGGCTCTCAAGGCAAATGAAACTTGAGAAGTCTCAGATCTACCTAGTGGAAAGAAGACTGTAGGATGCAAATGGATCTTCACCACAAAGTTTAAACCTGATGGCAGCATTGATCAACACAAAGCTTGACTCATTGCTAAGGGTTTCACCCAAACCTATGGCCTAAACTACAACGAGACGTTCACACCGGTTGCCAAACTAAACACCATTCGAGTTCTTCTATCCCTAGCTGTCAACATGGACTGGTCTTTGACTCAATTGGATGTAAAAAATGCATTCCTCAATAGAGAGTTAAATCAGAAAGTGTACATGGATTTCCCACCCGGGTTTGAAGAAAGCAAGGGCCAAGTATGCAAGTTGAAGAAATCCTTATATGGGCTGAAACAGTCTCCAAGGGCGTGGTTTAGCCGCTTTGCCAAGGCTATGATCAGTAGGAGCTACACCCAGGGGCAGGCAGATCATACCATGTTTTACAAGCATTCGAAAGGTGGGAAATGCTGCATCCTTATTGTTTATGTGGATGATATAATATTAACTGGGGATGATTCAAGCGAAATTGAAAGTCTAAAAGAATTTCTTAGTGCTGAATTCGAACTTAAGGACTTAGTGAACCTTAAGTACTTCCTTGGAATGGAAGTAGCAAGGTCTAAAATAGGGATTTCCATCTCTCAAAGAAAGTATATCCTTGATCGATTATTTGAGGTTGGGATGTTGGGGTGTAAACCAGCCGAAACTCCCATGGAATTCAATTTTAAATTGGGAACTGATAAAGATGGAGAAGAAGTCGACAGGGAGAGATATCAACAACTGGTAAGGAAAACTCATCTACCTATCTCACACCCGTCCAGACATAACCTTTGGTGTGAGTGTTATCAGCCAATATATGCATGCTCCAAGAGAAAAGCACTTGGAAGCTACTTACAGAATTTTAAGATATCTAAAGGGACCCCTGGTAAAGGCCTACACTTCAAGAAAACTGCCAGCCGAAGTGTGGAAATTTACACTAATGCAGACTAGGCAAGGTCTGTCAATGATAGACGTTCTACAAGTGGTTATTGTAGCTATGTGTGGGGCAATCTTGTGATATGGAGAAGCAAAAAACAACCTGTTGTAGCACGCAGTAGCGCAGAAGCAGAGTATCGAGCACTATCCCATGGCATATGCGAAGGAATCTGGATACAACGACTAATGGGAGAACTAAAAGTGCTCTACACTAGACCTATAAAGATGTATTGTGACAACCAAGCAACTGTCAGCATAGCTCATAACCCTGTTCACCACGATTGCACCAAACATGTAGAGATAGATCACCACTTCATCAAGGAAAAAATTGACTCAGGAGAAGTGTGCATCAACTACCTACCTACCAGGCAACAAGTTGCAGACATGCTAACTAAAAGCTTGAACAAGAACATGTTCAAGGAACTCATTAGCAAGCTGGGTTTGATAAATTTCTACACTCCAGCTTGAGGGGAAATGTTAAAATCCCTAACATTAAGGACAAAATACTTGCCTTAGTCCTAGGAATTACCTTGTATAGTAGGATCTAATATTAATCTCTAATTCTTAGGAAATTACTGATTTCTAGTGATTGATTCCTTATTTGTTCTTAGTTCTACCTATAAATATCTGTAACCTAATTAAAATAAAATAACAATCTTCTCTCTAAAGTTTGTTCAAACTTTATAACGTAAAAGCACCCTAATAGATGCAGTACTCAAAAGTCAAACCCCAAAAGTTGAACTCAGGACCTGCATCTAAAAATACCATCAGTCCACAGAAGGAGTTGTCTAGGTAAGACAACCATGACATATCACAATAGGCAGGCTCATGAAAACTGCAGAGGTGCAAAAGAAGAAGGGGGTAAAAAATTTCCAGAAATATGGGGCCCAATCAAGAGTGAAATAAAGATAAATAGTAGCAGCGATGCTCTAAATAGGCAACAAAATCAGTACTAGAAGCTTTCAACCTCACTGTTGTTAGCTTTGTGCTCAATCAGGTGACAATCATGCCACTTCAAATTTTAACACAATGCTTCTTTTTTTCCTAGATATATTATAGCGTAGTAGTACCATAGATTGCAACATCATGATAGCATTAAATGAGACCAAGTGCACGGACCTCCCACATACAAAGAGACTCGTTGAATGATAACTCTCGCCGAAATAGAACAAGCAGCATTGGAAATGCAAAATGAAGGCTTTCAGCACCTATATTTGAGAGATGTGCGAAAATTTCCCTGTCTGTAAACTCCAAAATATGCCACAGTGCTTGCAGCTGCTTCATCACTCCAGTTGGTCCATCAATCTTAAAATTTTCACGCTGGAGGCGTATGGAAAAGAGGTGCAAGTATTAAAAACCTAAATGATCAAGAGAAACATATCCACCAAGTTTAAATTACCATTCTCCTAATGAGCATCTCAAAGCACCAAAATGCATCTGCATTATCCTCAAAGAGCACAACAAAAGGAGACAGCAAGTCACTCATACCTATGATCAAAATTCAAGTAAAAAAGTTAGCATTAGATTTTTAAAACTCAAAACCTAAAGTTGCAGCTTCACACCTTTGGACCAGATAAATAGCAATTCAATAAGATAAAGGTCCGGCAAAACATGTTATGAGCAGAAGACAAAAACCTTGACAATAACCAGTTGTAGGATCAACCCATGCATAAACAGCGAGAATATCAGACATTCTAGCTAAGTTTCTTGTATCCTTGTAGAAATCGAGATGACTATCCGTTCTCACCACATCAACAACTGACAAAATAAGAATCCTGTCAGCTAAGAAGAAAACAAATAAACAAAATCCATTCAATGGAATACGGAAAGGGGAAAATGTTTTGAACCGTAAATAATGTAAGTTACCTATTCGGTGCAGAGTCCAAAGCCATTCACTTACTCTTTCTTCTTGGGCAGCCCCTTCTTGTGATCTGGTTGCATTTACAAATGGTGTTTCTGGGACACTTGATATGCTTAATCTGTTCACTGTTTCCGTTTTATAACTTACACTGTTGGGTCTGAGGACTGGCTCATAGTCATCAGAATAGGTCACCAACTCAATTTCAGAGTTATATCGACATGAGACATTTTTAGATAGTGAGGATGAAACATCTGATTCCATAATTAAATCAGCATTGTTATTGATTTGAAAACTATGCATATTATCATCCTCAAACATCAATTTATATTGAGCAGAATACACTTCCTCATTTGCATCAAATTCTTTCTCATCTTCACTCTTTTCAAACAAATCTGTTACTGGTAAGGGGGGGAAATCAAAATCACATTCAGTTATGAAATCTGACCCATTACAGTCTCCCCCTCTTTTTGAGGAACAGGGACCACATGGAACAGAAGTCGATGAAGAACAAGAATCGTATGCAGCACTGTCAGCATTTCTCCTGACACTTGTAAGGTCACCAGAATTACTAACATTCACTCTTTGGTCAATATACGAGCTATCAGAACAGTTATTGCCGAGATCAGAATATTTCTCTCTTTTATCAGTATCATCAGTGGAAGCTTCTCTACACTCTACTTTTGCTTCTTTGGAGGGTGTCCTCATATCCATAACTTTTGAACCTACAGGATAGGCAAGTGAACCAGTTCCTATGCTTGAATGCATTGTCTGGCATTGCTTTATAAGGTCCTTGTAACGTTCCCTGCATAATTTCCATAAAGCTATTAAATATTCAGAATTAAGCAAAACAGAGCCTTGAGCTGAACAAAGGATAGTTGTATACAAAAAATTCCCAGCACCATTGAGAAATTTTCTGAAAAGAAAATTTCAACTATTAAAATAAACAAGTCATGAACTCTGGATGCATAGACAGCACGCATCTCTAAAATTCTTAATCAACTTTTCCAAATGAATACATATTATGGATATATTTCTTAAATAGACTAACATATATGATTTTTCTAACCAAAGCATAGAACTAAAAGTTCTAATCAAACCTGTAGATAGGTCCTAAACTTATTTAGATTGTAAAGAAATTTGAAGTGAATTATAGATGACCTTAATGTAATTTTATCCAGGAAAAGGGGACCTAATTTGGTCACTGTCCTTTAATTTTCTGCTTTCTTGTTGTATTCTCAATGCATTGCTATCTGAGCACTTTACTCTGCACTTTAAACCAAAGTATGTTTCTCTGTGTAAAGTTATTGGCATTTGAAGGAATTTATAGCTTGCAATAGCCGATGAAGTGGATAAGGATACAAACTTCATTATCCTTAAATAATAAAGGCCAATATGGGTAAAATTGCAATCCTTTCTAAAAAGAGCCTGTAAAAGTTAATCTAAATGGAATAAATCATAGCATAAAAAATAACACTTCTCTAACAAATCACACCTTTCAATTTGCTTGGATAGCTATTTCCTACATATGACTCAGCATATTTGTCTATCAGCTAACAAAAGAAAAAGGAGAAATAATGGACAGTACAGATAATCATTAAAAATAATGATAATCAAAAGCTAACATGGTTGAAAATGTAAGTATGATTACATAAGAATATTTAACTGAAAATGATATTCAGCTACTTTGACATGCAAGCAGAACAGCCTAAGATAGGCACTTACAAGGAAAAGACTATTAGAATATAAAGTGGAAAAGAACAGGACTAGACCTCCGGGCTATCCTTAATTGCCTTCGGTGATCTGCAGTGCTCCCCAATGCATAGCAACCAAGAAGAAATTCCCAAACTTCTGGTCTTATAGATGGATCAACCCCCTAACATCAACGAGATAAATTGCTGTTAAAGTTTTGCACCAACTGCAAAAAATGCAGGCATATGCATACAAATTTGAAGGGGAAAGGAGATATGTGGAAAGCCACATTTCACCTCCCACCTCTTAATGTCATATAAGAAATATGGCTAATTAAAGAAGCACTGGAGAATATATCAGACTACCTAAGAACCACTAAGGTTCAGAAATATACCCAGAGTGGATGAAAAGATAGAAATATGTACAGCAAGCATCATGGATGTAAACAAAACAAGGGAGAAGTATCATCAAGCCTAGAGGTCTCTGCAGGTTGTAAACCATGCATTGTCTCGAATCCAAACCCAAATGTGTTTACAATTTAAGCACACAAGAATTTGAAATGGAGCAGATTAAAGAAAGCATCTAACCAAGCCAAAAATTAATATGAGACATATTAGTCTCTTCACATTTTATAACTCAAAAACTTGGAAAACTTCAAGAAACTAGTAACATAAAAATACATATGCATATAATTACCATATCATACAAGGTACTAATTGACACATCTTATTAGAGTTGGGACAGGTTAATACCCCCCTTAAAACCATCCCATATGGTAAAGCCCTGACAAAATTATAATGCCATATAGTTCAGAAAGGCATTAAGTACAGGTATTTTCATAGGTTGGGGGAATAAGTAAAAAGAATTTGCATATAAGCATGCCAAGTTGAACATGACAAGATTTAAAAAAAAAAAAAACAACTTGGCAGGAAATGAAGAATAGTGATTGACAGACTCTTAACATTGATATTATTATTTCAGAGACAAGAAAGAAAATCCTTGAGCATAAGATCTCACCATGGACCACAATCGAAATTCCATGTCTGCAGGTACAATAGCAATACCAACAGATTCCAGAAAAATGCAATAAGAAAGCACAAAAAATATATACAATCTAGTTGAAAACAATGTTGGAAAAAGAAAAGGAGAAGAGAAACTAAGACATACCCCCAAAATAATCAACTTGAGTACTTTCTGAAAACCAGAAACCTTCCCTTCATTATCAAAAGTTGCCTGCCACTTCTCCGGCTTAAGCATCTTGCCTACCTAAATCATAAGCACCTAGTTTATCAACAAGGAAAAAGGGGGGAAATTACCATAGCCACACCATAATCAGAAAAGGGAAACCAATGAAGGTACATTTTTGTGGAAACCAAATTTTCAATAACCAATGAAGCCACTCTTTAATTATTGAAATTATTAATATAGAAAAGGCGGAGAGCCAGTAAAGAAACATTTCAATACATGGACAACAATCGTTATTCATGGTCTTCCACTGCTAAGACCCTAAAACTGCAATGCCTTTGAAATCACATTTTGTGGTCTCAATTCATATTTTCAGAGACCATGAATTCTAAATATATAGCTATGCCATTGAGAGCACAAAATTCAATGTTTGGACACGCAAAGTTGCTAATCTCCTTTATAATCTATGCTTAGTTGCATTTGACCAGCATCAGCCCTTCCTTGCAATTCAAACTTTTGCCCTTTATAAACATACAATTCAACTATGAAAGGTTTAACCATTCAACAAAGGGTCCAATCACTAATTATTTATTTCGCGCTTGCTCAATTCCTTGAACTACTGAAGCTAAACATTTAACCACTTAATACTTCACTATTGTAATAACATCCTTTCTCATTTCAAAAAAAAAAAAAGGAAAACAATAAACAAAAGAAAACCCTAGTTCCTGAACAAGGATCTCATTTGACCAAACGTTTGCATCTAAGACCTAATAAAGTTTTTTTTTTAAAAAAAAAAAGTTATAATTCAATGAGAAACAAACAATATATAGGAATTAAATTTCGATTCTATGAGACACAAATCGATTGATTTTTATTGAACTCATAGAATATAGATATGTATACAAAGAATGTTAAAGGAATAATCTTACAGCTAAAAACAACCTTGATGGAAGAGTGGGAAAGGCAAGAATCTCCAATGTCGCGAACAACAGAACCAACTTTTTGAATATTGACGGCTCCGGCAGCGGCGGCGGCAGCTTTTCCAGAACTCCATTGATTTTCCTTATCCCTACAAGACATTTAACTTAGAAAAACACCTACCACCTCCGCTTCCTTTTCTTTTTCCTTTTCTCTTTCTAAACCACCATTCAACCCCTCTTTCTTTATAGTAACTTCCAAGCAATGACGATATAATATCATATAAAAATCATATATAAATTTTGGGTTTTCATAACCGTTTTCGTTCGATTGATCTGGATCCCTCTTGTTTGATTGTTGATCGATTCCAAAACGCATTTAAAATCCGTTATAAAGATGTGAAAAAACAAGAGAAGAAGAGAAAGATATTTGTGAAAGAGAAGGAGGAGCTTCTCCTCCGTCGCCATTTTTACAAACACCAAGACCGTTCTCGTTTCTCCTCCTTTTTTTCTTTTAATTTATTAATTCATTTCTCTGATGTTTCTCCATTTTCGGTTCTCTTTTCCAATTTTTTCCCTTTCGGGTCTTTCCTCAGGTTTGATTTCTTATTTTAAGTTTATTTTTGTTTGTTTTCCTTTTTTCTAATAAAAAAATCGCTATTCAAAATCTACAATATATATTTTTTAATTTCATAACATGTAAATCAATGTAGTCAATAACGTACGAACCCCTTCAGCATGTTTCGATTCAAATTTATTAATTTTTAATAATTTTTGTATTATGTATCTAATATTTGCTTTTCTTTTACAAATTATATATATATATATTTTATAGTTTAGTTTTTAGTTTCTTCATAAATTCTATATTATTTTGATAAAAATAAATTATATATTACATATACATGTAAATATATTTCAATTATATCCATATAAATATATTTATCTCTAAAGATGATTTTAAAAATAATTAATTAGTTTGAATAATTCAATTTAATTACTTTTTATTTAAATGTAATTATAAAAGAAATAAAATGGTTAAGATAAAAAATTAAAAATTGGTTTAAAATGTCAAAATTTTACACCAATTGTTACGCACTAGTACAAGTTGATATTAACTGAAACGAGCCGAAGTACATGAAAATTGTCAAAACGCACCAATTTTTTTACCCAAATGAAACATAGACTACTTGGTATTGGTTTAGGACCAAATCGGTACATACCAGTCGATATGATATCGACTATCATGAGTACAATACAAACTACAAATAATTATCCATTGATAAACTAAAATTTGAATTAATGCATAATGAATTGAAAATTAAAATATATTTATACTTAAATCAAAATAAATTTAAATGCACACATAGTGAGACTTAAACTCAAGTAATACGAGAAAGTACTCTCACCTAACACTTGTGCATGGATAGACTTAGGGTGCATTTGCTTCACCAAATCTTAGAGTATGTTGATTATGGGTGGAATATAATATTACCTTATTTGATTTTTTTGAGTAGAATATGTTATGGGATTTGAACCTGTGCTATTTACTTATTGTTTGGTTTATTTGATTTGAATGTAAAACTCTTGTGATTGGTTTATAAAATGTAAGATTACCCAAAAGCAAATTTTCTTGAACTGTTGATAGATTGTCGAATTTACAAAATAAAATCTACTTAAATAAATGAAATTTGTAGATAATTGTAAGTAGAATCAAATCCACATAGATCAATAATAATTTTATTCCTTTAACTAAAACAAATAAAATAAATAAAAGGGTTTTGATTTTAAAGCAAACCTAAAATTAAAATCAAGATTTGAAGAAACTAAATTTAAAACTTAGTAAAAAAGAAGAAGAAATAATTAAAAGTTAAGAGAAAATTAATATGATGAAGCTTAGTCAAAGCAAAATCTCTTTGAGTTCAAAGATGTGATCATTAATATAAAGACGATCTTCATTATTTTTTAATAAATTGGTTATAGTTGACAACAATCACCTAACAACCTAAGGATACAATCTACATGCAATCGAATGAAAACGAACAATAAAATAAATAGGAATAAAACTAAAAATAAAGAATAATAATATTTAACCACAGAGTTGTCTCTCCGTTAGCGCTTTTATTTAACGTCATTGGCTAGACGTTCTTAAATGTTATTTCACCATTGAAAGGCTCAATTAATGTTTGACTTAGTAAGATTGAACATTAGGCATAAATAGGAAGTCGAGACAACTTTAGAGTGTTGATTCCATTCCTTTCTTTAACTAATTATTCTCACACTCAATTATAATTCCAATACAATAAAAGTGCATGATGGGGTTGAAGGGTTGATTGTTGTTTAACATAACCTGCAAAAAATGCAAAATAGTTAAAAGTCAATTGAGCGTTAAAACTAAAAGTTCGTCGAAGAAATTCTAGAACTCTCAATTTTCTGTGAGGCTCAAAGTTATTTGAAGTAAAGATAAAATTATAGTGCACAACCTCAACAAAATGGCTATCATCTTGCACTATTATGTCATCATTAACCTCTCCCTTCATGGCTTCATCTTCTATTTTTGCTTTGACTTTATCAAAAGTTTTGAAAATCCTCTTATTGTCCCCTTTGGATTTGGCAAAACTTTCTGCGGAAGGAGGTTCTATCATGAAAGACTTCGGTTCTTCGCTATTAGGCTGACCAGTTGACTCCTTGAGAGAAACCACCTCTTGTTTAGCTTCTTTTTCTTTATATTCTAATCTACTCAAAGTCGCTAGTTGACTGATTTGATTTTCCAGAATCTGAAAGCGCAAATTCATTTCTTGTTGAAACTAAGTGAATTTTTGAGCGCTTGTCCCTGTTTCCTATTGAAGTAGTTGAGCAAAATTAGCAAGAGATTCGACTATATCCTCAAGAGACTTACCTTGCCTTAAAGACAACAGTTGCATCAAAGCATATGGCCTCGGTTCATAGCCAAAATTTGAATAATCCTTCCATTCATGATTGTAAATATTGGCATAAGGATTATATCTCCATTGTGGCCAACCGAGAAATCCTCCAACTATATCGGCATGTTCTGTCACACCCAAACCCACCCTAAACATTATGACTAGATTTTGAGGAATTACATTAATCTATTTAAAAACTTTTGACTTAATCAAACCAAGTGTGCATTTCGAAAATATATAATTTTACAAAACTTTCACAATTGCTTAGAAGAACTTAAGTCCGGAATCACTTATTTCAAACCCAGAATTTAAATCCAAAATCGTGTTTTTGAAAGTAGTAATTTTTGCAAATCATAAATCATTTCCAGCTTTAAGGCAAACATTCGTTAAAATTATTTATTTATTTCCAAAAAAAAAAACACAAGTTACTTAATTTTGCAACGAAAAATTTTTAGAGTTTTAGTTTTGAAAACCGAATTTTAAATTATTAACATGTGTTATTTTTCAGTTTCACGTTAAAATACTCAAAAACCAACAAATAGAACAAAACGCCCAAAAAAACAAAGTCTAAAAACAAATCTACAGTCCAAAATAGTTAGAAACGTAAACTATCTGATTTTATTAACCGAGAAACAATCCGAGCTCTCGTACGCCGTCCGATCCTAAACTTGCCGATTACCTAAAATGGTCAATTACAGAAGAGTGAGCTAACAAATACCAATGTATAACCAAACTCGAACAAAGAACATAAATATCATAATAAACAGATTAAAGTATCAGAGAGAACTTGTAATAGCCCAAATTTCAGTGATATAAAAATAATGATTCGAGAACACCAAATCTGACAAATGAACTCGTAAGTTATATTATTTAATATTTACAAGCCAAATGTAGCTTTTAAAAGATTTTTGAAATAGTAGATTTTGTTTTATAAAGATTTATTTGATCAAGAAATCGAGAAAAAGAGGTATCGAGATCTCGGTATTATAAACTGAGTCATAAATTTTTTTTGAATATTTACGGAATGTTAATAAGTTAGTACTAAAATTTCGTTAGAAAATTTTGACGTTTGGGTGCTTAATTAAAGAAAAAGGACTAAATTGAAAAAGATGCAAAAGTTGCTAGAAGGATTAAATAGCTTAATTGTCAAATGAGGAAGGACCTAAAGTGAAAATAAGCCCAAAGGAGATATTTTGGGCGGCAATAGCAGAGAAAAATCAGGAAATGGGTGAAATAAGGGAAAAATTGGAAAATTGCCAAAATTAGCTAAATAAAAATGGGACCAAATTGAAATATCTAGAATTCTCTTCATTTCTCTTCATTTTCATCAGCTGAAAAAACAGCCATGGAAGAGGGTTCAAGATGGTTTTCATACTCTGGCTTCATGTAAGTTTAATTCTTGCTTTCTCCTTGAAATTTCTATGTTTTGAACTTTTCAATTGGGTCCAACTTAGTATGTCATTAGTTTTTGATTCTATGGCTAATTTTAAAGTTGCTATGGATGAGTGCTGGAATAATATGATGAATAAATATAGAATTGAAGCTTTAATTTTGTTATATGATGATTTTATCAAGTAAAATTGATGGAAATTAATTTTAGGACCTAATTGTGAAAGAGTTGAAATTAAGGCCTAGTGTTAAAATTCTGATTTTCAAAGGTTATGAATTAGTTTAAAATGATAGAGAAAAGTATTAAATGATAAAATTAGCTCAATTGAGGGGTTAATTGAGTAAGGACTGAATTGTATGAATTGTGGAATTTGGGACAAAATAGAAATCAACATGTTACACTAAAACAGTTTTGGACAGCAGCAGTTGTCTAACTTTGAAAAATCACCAAAAATGGTAGAAATTTAATTAGAAGTTGAGTGAGATATAGAATTAAAGCTTGTTGAGTCTATTTTCATATAAAAGAAACAGAGAAATAAAAGGAAGTCTACATATTGAGATATTTAAAGTTTTGTAAGACTGGTTTAGAATAACTTCGTGATCCCCTATTCTTATTTTATAAATTCACTAAAATTTGTACAAAAATAATTGCGAGTTATAATTTATATGTTTGTATTCCTTAGTGAGCCTATTTTCATTAGAAATAATTGGAAACACTATATGAAAATTGTACTATGAGATAATTGATTTTTAGTGAAGAGAGGTTAGAGCAATAGGACTGTGTAACAGGGGAGAACTTAACTAATAAACTGTACTAATTGGCCATACCAAAAATTTTGGAAATATTATGGTAAGAAGATATGTGAGTCTAGTTTCAAATAAAATTTACGGATCTTAATTTGGAGTTCTGTAGCCTAAGATAAAAATAATTTAGTGACTATGACACGGATGGACAACTTGAATATTCACATAAGTAAATAGTGAAAATTATAGATAATGTTACTTACAAGTGTGTTGTTTATACTAAGGATGTGGATGGAGAGGAGGAGGAGGAAAATAATAAATGAATGACTTGTGTATAAATTGATCACATGCTCGATTATAATTGATAAACGTTGAGGTAGAAATGATATAATGTTTTATTTCAAATATTTATTATGAAACTAAGATCATCGTTATGGTATAAAAATCGAATTGTAAGTTCATGTAACTTGAATTATCTTCTTAAATGCTTGAAATGTATGTTATTGATGTGAATATAATTTGAATGTTCATTGTATGAAGATTGATGAAACATTGATATATTTGATAAAAAGTGGAAGAAATCCGGTTGAATGAAAGGAAAATTCGATGGATCTCGAAAAGGAATTGACGGTAAAAGGGTCTAGCCGGACGGGTGATCCTATCCCGATATAGCCCTCCGAAGAATATTTGTGAAAAGGATCTAGCCGGACGGGTGATCCTGATATAGCCCTCCAAGAATATGTGGAAAATGGATTTAGCCAGACGGGTAATCCGAATTAGGTCTGAATTTAGCTTTGGACTGTAATTGGATCCAAGCTCATTAGAGTAATTGTCGTTGCAAGGATTTAGCTTTGACTGGTAATCCCGACAATACTCTATGAGTTTATATTATAGGATTTAGCTCGATGGTAATCCCATTTAAGGATGAGGTTCATGAGTGTGCTCTCTTCTGAGGATTTAGCTCGGTAGTAATCCCATTGTAAGGATGAGGTTCGCGGGAGTGTACTCTCTGAAATGGAAATGTGCCCACATGAACATGAATTGACGGACCTGGATTTGTACACTAAAGTGTACCTCTGAAAATCCATCGAAAATTCCAAGAAATTCAACGGGATAAATATGGAAAAATATCAAGGGAATGGAAATCATGATATATATATATTATGTGATATAAGGAAATCTGAGTTGATGAGACATGAACGTAGAACTTGGTTGACGAATGAGTTCATTTGTAATTATATATTTGTACACCCTTGAGTGTATTATCCGTATGAATTGGTATTCCAAATGAGTTAATGAGAAGAGTTCTAATATGACATAATCTAAATTCGAAATGAAATATTATGAAAGCGTACTTGGAATACATTGGTATGTCTTGTATATGTTATTTGAGTTCATAATATGGAAAGTAAATGTATGTGAAAATATGAGGTGATGATACTTGTACATGAAATTTATTGGTGGATACGTACATCCTAATAGATTTTAGTGAACATTGAAATTGGGCTCCATAAGTGATTTGTCAATTTAAATTGTGATTGGCATGATGAGTTAGTGAATTGCATGTTTATGAATTGTTACATGTATTTGTCAAAATACGAGGAAATGATGGTAATTGATACATGGAAATATGAGACTATATATATAAAAACATGAAATATGTTTAATAAATGTGTTCATTCATAATTATAGAATTGTACATCTCAAGTGCACTATATGTGTAAAGATGATGTTTCAAATGATTTGATAAGTAAAACTCAAATATGAAGTAGTTTGAAACCAAGATAATTTGTTATAAAATATATATGAAATACGAGGTGTGATTGTTATATGTTATATGAATACATAGTGTGAAAAATATGAGTACAAGAGAAATTTAATGAGAATTGAGTCCATATATGTTTCTTGTTATTTATATGAAGTGCACGACTAACAAATAGTATTAAGTATAAGGCTCGATTGAATATGTTGAATTGGTTTTTGTATGTATTAAATGTGGGACCCTTGTAAATGAGATAAATTTTGGGATATTGTGAAAAACTTCATACGATTCTGATTTAGTCCCGACTCGATCCTAATGTACGATTTGGACTTCAAAGGTAACTTTTATAATCAATTTTGGTATTTGAGTGATAAATGGTTTAAATTATCTGTAAGTGTTCCATACTTCTAGGTAATGCCTCGTACTTTGTTCTGGCAACGGATACGGGTAGGGGTGTTACAGAACTTTATAACAATCAATTGAATAAAACTGAAAATGCATGCTTATGCCGATGCAGAATTTTTCAGAAAATATAATGTAGATTTTTCAGAGAACTTCCTACCTAAACTTCGCTACACACCAAATTAGAGTTCCCCAGAACTCGTCCATCCAAATCACACCAACAGATAATTGTGGACAATGCCACCAGAATTGTAGTTAAAATTGTAGGATCAGAATATATGTGTGGTCACACCACTGTATTGCAGCTAAGCTACCAGAACAGATATATGTGGTCGAGCCACTATAATTGCAATTAAGCTACTAGACAGAAATGTGGATAAACCACCAGATAAGGTAGATCATTAAAGTCTAGCGCTAAAAACAAAGAAAATTTGAAAAGATAATAGAGAAATTGGGAAATAAAGGAAAAGTGGATACGGAAATTTGAGAGAGAAACGTGAGCGAAAGTGGAGAGTAACTTAGGAAAATTTTTTGGAAAACCAATTTTTTTAAATAGATATTAACCACCCACACTCCCACTAAATCTCCCTACTAACCACCTTATCAAGTTTCAGAATTCAAACACAACCCAAACACTGACATAAAGGCGGCATAAAGGAGAGTTAGCAAAAATTATTATTGTTTGCACACACAAAAATTCGAATACAAAACCAAAAGGTAAACTAAAGCCTTACTAATAAACCAACAGGTTCATTCTTATCATAATTGAGCAAAAATATTATTTATGCCATAGGAATAGAGTTTAAGACAAAAATCACAAAAATCCAAGGGAAAGCATTGAAACTCAGAACCTCATACACACAAGCAACACTCTTAACCTCTAAACCAAATTAATTTACTTGATATAATTTTACAATCTTAACTCAAAAATCAGAACGTGAACACTCTAAGTTTCACTAACCCAATTTCTTCTAACTCAGTTTTTGGGATGTGAGATGTTCATTTGTATCTTCAAGAAGTATAGGGCATGAATCGGTTTGGTGGCCATAATTAGCCCATATATCACGCCTTAACATGTTGGATATTTCCAAATGCCATATGTTGAACAATTGCAGTTAGTCTATCGAGACAGTTTTCAAGAGAACAAATTCACCTCATTCACTCTACTTGGAAACTCTTATGTGAATCCAAAGTGTTGTGAATATGCAACCATCATCAAAGGTTAAGGGTGCTAAAAAGAATAAAAATTATAATTAAAAATAGAAATAAGAAATAAATAGAGAAAATTAAAATTATCAACATCGATTCTCAGCAGTGATGTAACACCCCTAACCCGTATCCATCGCCGGAACCGAGTTTCGGAGCATTACTAAAATTTACAAATCATAACAAAAATTTCACTTCATATAACATTCATACCTGAAATCAATCAAATTTAATCATAATGTCCCCTATGTGAGTCATCGAGGCCCAAAATATATATCGAGACTAAATTGGAAACTCAAAAAAATTTTCGAAAATATTTTAAATTTTTCAACACTGCAAAAGTCACACGGTTGTGTCATCTGGCCTTGTGTCACGCATGGCTGAAACATACGCCCATGTCTCTGCCCGTGTGGATGAAATAGGCCATTTTTCTTAGCCTCATTTCTTGCCCAACTTGTCATCAAACTAACCAAACATTTTAGAACATCAACATTATAAAGCAAACTGTGCATATACCAAAATACCAAAACACATATAGGTGAATATTTATCAAAATAACCTATACATGCCATTATAACCAGAATCAGATTATCCAAAATTACCAATAGAACCGATGGATAGTGTGACATAACTCTGAAAAGTTTCCAACCTATTTGAGCTTCTGATAATCTGTAAGGTAAATGAAAACAATTACATAAGCAATGAATGCTTAGTAAGCTCGGATAATCTTTGATCATAATACTTCTTTTCATATATGAAATTTATACATTTTAAGAATAATCCATTATTGATTCCACAATATCTATGAAGCTATATCAACTTACAAGGTGAATAATTTCATAGTATCACTTATACATATTATCTCAAACTTAGTAGGATTTTATATAACTTTAACTCTTCCAAGTTTCTTTATTTTTATTTGCATTTCTTTACTTTCTACACTTATTTCATATGCATAACACTCAAGTCATAAACATATCATTCAACCATGGCCACAAGCTAGTGCATTTAGCCAAAGCCTTTTTCAAATTGATCACATGATAAGTCATTTCATAAGAAATTGCATAATTTAACCTTACCACACTTTCATGAGCATTAACATATTTTCACTTAAATACTTACCAAATCAATGTATCATAAAAATAAACATTTTACCATTCAACCAACACCTTGACACTCGTCTAAGCATCGAACAACTTTGCACATATTTCATATAAATTCAACATTGATATACTTATTTTCTCGACATGTCACATTTGAGTTTAATACTCATCTCAACTTACATAATTTCCTTCTATCAACATATCGAAGATAATCATATATGTACATGTCATGATACATATCATTCTCTTCTTGATTCTTTAATAACATATATCATTCATTTCATTATATCAATATTTCATGTACCATAATTTCCATGTATTTCACGTATGTTTTTTCCGGTAATAGTTCATATCGAACTTAACATTAATAAAATTCCATGTACATATACTTTCCACACCATGTGTCCATATAACATGTACAAATTATTATATGTATATTTCGGACATATACGGTAATAATTCATTTCGTTGATTGTTTCATATTAGAATTTTACCCATTAAATTAAAGTATCAATGATTACACGGGTAGTACATTCAAGGTGTACAAATCTACAATCATAGATGAACATATTCATCAAACAAATTCCATGTTCATATAGCATTATTTCATACTTCTATATATCATGTATCATCATTTTCATGTATTTCGTGAATATTTGAGATATAAATTCATTTAAACTTATATTTATCCGTTGAATTATTGAAATTTTGATGTATACTTCAGTAGTACACACAAAGTGTACAAATCAATAACCTGCCAATTCATATTTAGGAGTGCCCATTAGGGCACTTATTCCGAGAGCACACTCCCGAGCCATATATTATTTAGCGAGACTACGGTCCGAGCTAAATCACATCTATAATGCACACTCTCGAGCCACATATCATACAGTAGGATTACTGTCCAGGCTAAATCCTATCTGTAACATATGCTCTAAGAGCTTTGTCAGGATTACCAGTCCAGGCTAAGTCCTTTTTGTGACAAATACTCTGAAGAGATTAATCTGGATTACCAGTCCTGGCTAAATCCAGGCTTTAACATATGCTCAAAGGGCTCAATTAGGATTACCAGTCCAGGTTAAATCCTAATTGCAACATATGCTTGAGAGGCTTGTATCAGGATTACCCATTCGGGCTAAATCCTTTCAATAATGAGGTCAATAGGATTACTCGTCCGAGCTAAATCCATTCTGCAATAAATGCAAGACTTCATTCCATTTGGGAAATCACCTTTATCCATCGAAATCCAATATTCACACGAAATTTTAACCTTTTCAAATATTTCCAAGCATGTGTTCATTTCTTACATTCATATCATTCATACTAGATTCACGTACTAAAATTCCACATTCAATCCAATACAACATTCAATTTATCATATTTATATGCTTAATTAAGTCACACGCACTTACGTGGCTAAATTGCAGAAATACTAAGTATAACACCCCAAACCCGGCCCATTCACTACGACCGAATTTGAAATGCCACTGCGGAAAACGTTTGAAAAATAGTTTGACTTAAAGTAAATCATAAAATTTTGTATGCCTTTAATAAAATATTGGGTATGTAAAATTCCAAAATACAATTAAGGTATTAAATTTAAAACTTTAAATTAATTTATCAAAGTATAAATTTACTCTTTAAAAGAAAAATTCCCGAATATTAACTTAATCATCAATCCACCTTAAAACATAATAATAACAACTAAACACTTATAGTGGCCTTATTACAATAATTAAATATTCCAAGTACTGAATTATAAAATAACTTAAAACATGTAAAACTTCTTCTGCATGGGCCACCTCGTATCCACTCTAACCCGGTCCAAGCTTTATGCATCACCTGCGATGTTGGAAAAATTTGGGTGAGTCAACAGACTCAGTGCATAGTTATTTCACATGTTGCCCCATATGGGCTTGGCCCATATCCACATAGTCCATATACATAAATTATGCAATTATGAAGCCCAACCCAACCTAGTGTCCATCCATTACACCCACCTCGGCAGACCTGCTGCCCAAGGCCGTGGGTAATCCACCGATCAACCAAGTGATCCCACATATCTTACCCTAGCAGACCTGCTGCTCAAGGCCGTAGCTAGGCCACCGATCACATAAGTGATCCCACATGTCAATCATCCCACGATGTATTAAATGTGGGACCCTTGTAAATGAGATAAATTTTGGGATATTGTGAAAAACTTCATACGATTCGATTTAGTCCCGACTCGATCCTAATGTACGATTTGGACTTCAAAGGTAACTTTTATAATCAATTTTGGTATTTGAGTGATAAATGGTTTAAATTATCGTAAGTGTTCCATATTTCTAGGTAATGCCTCGTACTTTGTTCTGGCAACGGATACGGGTAGGGGTGTTACAGAACTTTATAACAATCAATTGAATAAAACTGAAAATGCATGCTTATGCCGATGCGAAATTTTTCGGAAAATATAATGTAGATTTTTCGAGAACTTCCTACCTAAACTTACACTACACAAATTAGAGTTCCCGAACTCGTCCATCCAAATCACACCAACAGATAATTGTGGACAATGCCACCAGAATTGTAGTTAAAATTGTAGGATCAGAATATATGTGTGGTCACACCACTGTATTGCAGCTAAGCTACCAGAACAGATATATGTGGTCGAGCCACTATAATTGCAATTAAGCTACTAGACAGAAATGTGGATAAACCGCCAGATAAGGTAGATCATTAAAGTCTAGCGCTAAAAACAAAGAAAATTTGAAAAGATAATAGAGAAATTGGGAAATAAAGGAAAAGTGGATACGAAAATTTGAGAGAGAAACGTGAGCGAAAGTGGAGAGTAACTTAGGAAAATTTTTTGGAAAACCAATTTTTTTAAATAGATATTAACCACCCACACTCCCACTAAATCTCCCTACTAACCACCTTATCAAGTTTCAGAATTCAAACACAACCCAAACACTGACATAAAGGCGGCATAAAGGAGAGTTAGCAAAAATTATTATTGTTTGCACACACAAAAATTCGAATACAAAACCAAAAGGTAAACTAAAGCCTTACTAATAAACCAACAGTTCATTCTTATCATAATTGAGCAAAATATTATTTATGCCATAGGAATAGAGTTTAAGACAAAATCACAAAATCCAAGGAAAGCATTGAAACTCGTAACCTCATACACACAGCAACACTCTTAACCTCTAAACCAAATTAATTCACTTGATATAATTTTACAATCTTAACTCAAAATCGAACGTGAACACTCTAAGTTTCACTAACCCAATTTCTTCTAACTCAGTTTTTGGGATGTGAGATGTTCATTTGTATCTTCAAGAAGTATAGGGCATGAATCGGTTTGGTGGCCATAATTAGCCCATATACCACGCCTTAACATGTTGGATATTTCCAAATGCCATATGTTGAACAATTGCAGTTAGTCTATCGAGGCAGGTTTTCAAGAGAACAAATTCACCTCATTCACTCTCTTGGAAACTCTTGTGTGAATCCAAAGTGTTGTGAATATGCAACCATGATCAAAGGTTAAGGGTGCTAAAAGACATAAAAATTATAATTAAAAATAGAAATAAGAAATAAATAGAAAATTAAAATTATCAACATCGATCCTCAAGAAGATGTAACACCCCAACCCGTATCCGTCAAATTGGAACCGAGTTTTGAGCATTACTAAAATTTACAAATCATAACAAAAATTTCACTTCATATAACATTCATACACAAATCATTCAAATTTAATCATAATGTCCCCTATGTGAGTCATCGAGGCCCAAAATATATATCGAGACTAAATCGAAACTCAAAAAAATTTTTGAAAATATTTTAAATTTTTCAACACTGCAAAAGTCACACGGCTGTGCCATCTGGCCGTGTGTCACGCATGGCTGAAACATACGCTCATATCTCTGCCCGTGTGGATGAAATAGGCCATTTTTCTTAGCCTCATTTCTTGCCCAACTTGTCATCAAACTAACCAAACATTTTAGAACATCAACATTATAAAGCAAACTGTGCATATACCAAAATACCAAAACACATATAGGTGAATATTTATCAAAATAACCTATACATGCCATTATAACCAGAATCAGATTATCCAAAATTACCAATAGAACCGATGGATAGTGTGACATAACTCTGAAAAGCTTCCAACCTATTTGAGCTTCTGATAATCTGTAAGGTAAATGAAAACAATTACATAAGCAATGAATGCTTAGTAAGCTCGTATAATATTTGATCATAATACTTCTTTTCATATATGAAATTTATACATTTTAAGAATAATCCATTATTGATTCCACAATATCTATGAAGCTATGTCAACTTACAAGGTGAATAATTTCATAGTATCACTTATACATATTATCTCAAACTTAGTAGGATTTTATATAACTTTAACTCTTCCAAGTTTCTTTATTTTTATTTGCATTTCTTTACTTTCTACACTTATTTCATATGCATAACACTCGAGTCATAAACATATCATTCAACCATGGCCACAAGCTAGTGCATTTAGCCAAAGCCTTTTTCAAATTGATCACATGATAAGTCATTTCATAAGAAATTGCATAATTTAACCTTACCACACTTTCATGAGCATTAACATATTTTCACTTAAATACTTACCAAATCAACGTATCATAAAAATAAACATTTTACCATTCAACCAATAGCTTGACACTCGTCTAAGCATCAAACAACTTTGCACATATTTCATATAAATTCAACATTGATATACTTATTTTCTCGACATGTCACATTTGAGTTTAATACTCAACTTACATAATTTCCTTGTATCAACATATCGAAAATAATCATATATGTACATGTCATAACACATATCATTCTCTTCTTGATTCTTTAATAACATATATCATTCATTTCATTATATCAATATTTCATGTACCATAATTTCCATGTATTTCACGATGTTTATTAGGTAATAGTTCATATCGAACTTAACATTAATAAAATTCCATGTACATATACTTTCCACACCATGTGTCCATATAACATGTACAAATTATTATATGTATATTTCAGGACATATACGATAATAATTCATTTCGTTCAGATTGTTTCATATTAGAATTTTACCCATTAAATTAAAGTATCAATGATTACACGGTAGTACATTCAAGGTGTACAAATATACAATCATAGATGAACATATTCATCAAACAAATTCCATGTTCATATAGCATTATTTCATACTTCTATATATCATGTATCATCATTTTCATGTATTTCGTGAATATTCGAGATATAAATTCATTTAAACTTATATTTCTCATTTCCAGTGTTTATATCTGTTGAATTATTGAGATTTCGATGTATACTTCAGTAGTACACACAAAGTGTACAAATCAATAACCTGCCAATTCATATTTAGGAGTGCCCATTAGGGCACTTATTCCGAAAGCACACTCCCGAGCCATATATTATATAGCGGATTACAGTCCAAAGCTAAATCACATGCATAATGCACACTCTCAAGCCACATATCATACAAGAGGATTCTTGTCCGTGCTAAATCCTATCTCAGAATATATGCTTTAAGAGCTTTGTCGATTACCGTCTAGGCTAAGTCCTTTTTGTGACAAATACTCTGAAGAGATTAATCTGGATTACCAGTCCAGGCTAAATCCAGGCTTTAACATATGCTCAAAGGGCTCAATTAGGATTACTAGTCCAGGTTAAATCCTAATTGCAACATATGCTCGAGAGGCTTGTATCAGGATTACCCATTCGGCTAAATCCTTTCAATAATGAGGTCAATAGGATTACTAAATGAGCTAAATCCATTCTCGCAATAAATGCAAGACTTCATTCCATTTGGGAAATCACCTTTATCCATCAAATCCAATATTCACACGAAATTTTAACCTTTTCAAATATTTCCAAGCATGTGTTCATTTCTTACATTCATATCATTCATACCAGATTCACGTACTAAAATTCCACATTCAATCCAATACAACATTCAATTTATCATATTTATATGCTTAATTAAGTCACACGCACTTACGTGGCTAAATTGCAGAAATACTAAGATTCAAGGGCATTTTGGTAATTTTCCATTTTCCCCTATTTTTCACCCGATCTTGATCTAAATTAATAATTTCATTCAATTTATTAAGTTAGACAATAAACAATTCATTTTCCTCAATTTGGTCATTTTTTGCATTTTTACAAAATTGCCCCCTGAAGTTTTACTTTTATTTAATTTAATACTTGAGCCTAAAACATGCAAATTAGCCATTTTTAATATAAACCCATGCTAGCTGAATATTCATATATTTTCCTCCTCTTCCTCTTCATTCCACATCCTTAATGCATATAACATGCTTATAAGTAACATTATTTATAATTCCACTATTTACTAAAATATTCATTCAAAGCTGTCCACTTGACTCATAGTCACTAAATTATTTATAGCTTGAGCTGCAGAATTCCAAATTAAGATCCGCTTGATGTTTTTGAAACTAGACTCAAATATCTTTCTACTATAAAAATTATAGAATTTACTATTTAGCCAATAAGTACAGTAAAATCTTCAAATTTATCTCTGTTCTACTGTTTGACAGCTTTGACCTTTCTTTACTAAAAATTAATTATCTCTTAGTACGGGATTTGGATGCTGTTCCCATTTGTTTCTATTGAAAAAAAAGACTCATTAAGAATTTAAACATATAAATTTAAACCCCTAATTATTTTTTATAATTTTTGATGATTTTCCAAAGTCAGAACAGAGGAACCTTAAATCATTCTGACCTTATCTCACAAAATTTATTATATCTCATAATTTACAATTCCATTGCTTACACCGTTTCTTCTATGAAAAACTAGACTCAATAAAATTTAATTTCATATTTTATTCAACCTCTAATTATATTTCCAAAATTTTTGGTGATTTTTAAAAGTTAGACTACTGCTTCTGTCCAAAACTGTTTTAGTGCAAAATATTGATTACCAAGTTTATAACAACCTTATTCCTTTTCTCTATAATATTTCCCATCACTTTCTTTTATTTCCCTTCACTATCATATCAAGAACATAGAATATTATAAAAAAAAAACTCTACATTAACATCATTTCCATGCTTTTTCAATAATATCAAACTTAAAAATATATTGAAATCTTGATGTTCTTACCTTGTCCTATTGATTTCAACCTTTAACTTGATTGTCTCTCTCCTCTAGCTTCTATTTCTTGAATCTAACTTGATATTCTAGCTCCCCATAGTCTCCTTAATATTTTTCTCTCTTGGTAGCTATGAAAATTCTTTTAATTTCTAAGTGAAAATGGTGAATTTTTTGTAAAAGGACCAAATTGTAAAGAAAGTAAAACTTTCTTTCTTTCCTTTCTCTTCATACGTTGGATGCATGGGAAGAAGATGATGATTCTTCATCTTTCTTTCTTTATATATATATATATATATATATATATATATACTAAATAAAATGATAATAAAACAATAAAATATCATTTAAAAATCAAATCAAAATATTTATAAACTAATATTTATTTAATTAATCTAAAATATCACTAACATCATCATTACCTTCTAGATTTCTCTCTCTTTCTAATTGACCATTTTTCCCTTTATAATCTTTTAAAATTCTATCCTTGACTCGTCACTTAATTTGGTAAAATTATAATTTAGTCTCTCATAATTCTTCACATATTTAATTTGGTCCTAATTCATCCATTTTCCTTAGTTTCTAGATCATTCCACCCTTAAAATATTTGCACTATTGGTCCTTCAACTTTTTCATACTTACACTTTAACCCCTCGAGTTTTGAGTATTTACTCTTAGGCAACAAAACTTTTCTCACTTTTGCAATTTAGTCATTTCTTGAATTAATATATCATAATATACTTCTCAATGTTGTCATAACTCAAAATTTTCCCTTTTTTTCACTTTATTTCCTTATTTTACTATATCAAGGATAATATCTTACTGTATAAATTTTCGGGGTATTACAAGCGACGCCAAAATTTAATAGGATGTCGAGACTTATAAAAATAAAACCTACTCAAATAAATGAAAATTTGCAATTAATGGTGAGTAGGTCCGAATCTACAGAGGTTGGTAATAATTGTATTTCTTTAACTAAACAAATAAAATAAATAAAAGGGATTTTGTTTTTTTTTTAAACTTAAAAGTAAAACTAAGATTTGAAGAAGACTAAATTTAAAACTTGGTAAAATCGATAAATAAAAGTTGAGAAAAATTAATATGATAAAACTCTATTATAAGCAAAATCTTCGTTTTATTCATAGGTTTAATCATTGATACAAAGATAATTTTCAATGTTTTTTAAAAAATTGTTTATAGTTATCGACGATCACCTAGCAACTTAATCTCTCTTATTATATTCTCGATAACCAAGACAATCGTCATTAATTAATTTCCTTATTAACAAACAATCTTATAACGATCATTTAGGATTTAATCTATTAATAGTATTGAGAACGAAAGAGACCCAACTCTAACCAACAAACACACAATTAAAGTTTAGTTAACTTAGAATGCCAACACTACACAAACAATGTAACAGCCTGATTTTCAGTG
The DNA here is from genome assembly GCA_025506655.1 of Gossypium rotundifolium. Classification (NCBI taxonomy): domain Eukaryota; kingdom Viridiplantae; phylum Streptophyta; class Magnoliopsida; order Malvales; family Malvaceae; genus Gossypium; species Gossypium rotundifolium. The sequence continues at coordinate 103,185,147 of CP106731.1, forward strand.
GTGTCGAAAATAGTGATTCGGGATCACTAAATCTGACAAGTGAGTTCAAATTTTTAATAAATTAATATATTAGTCAAGTGTGATTTTAGAAGTATTTTTGAATTAGTGAATTTTGTGATTTAAAAGAATTTATTAGGTAAATTGGGTCAAAAACAAGGTATCGAGACCTCAAATTTATAAACTGAGCCATAAATATTTTTAGAAATATTTATGGAGTTTCATTGAGTTAGCATTAAAGTTTTGTTAGAAAATTTTAACGTTTTGATAGTTAATTAATTAAAAAGGACTAAATTGTAAAAGGTGCAAAAACTTGTTAGAGTGATTAAATACCTTAAGTGTCTAATAAGGAAGGATTTAAAAGACAAAGACCCAAAATATATGGTCTGGATGGTATGGGCAAAGAAAATAAGCAAGGAAACAATGTGAACAAGGGCAAAATTAGAAAACAAGTAAAATTAATAGTTAAAATTGAATTTTCACGAGAAATCGAGATATTTTCTTCATTTTTCTCCAGAAAAACGCCATGGGATGACTAAAAGAAGCTGGTTTCTCATATTTTTGGCACCATGTGAGTTTATTTCTTGCAATTTTTGTGTTTTTAAGACTTTTACAATTAGGTCCAACTATCTAATTCATTAGTTTTTGATTTTATGGGTAATCTTGGAAGTTACCATTGATGAGTTCTGGATTTTTATGATGGATTAACATGGAATTGAAGTTTTAATTTTGTTATATGATGATTTTATCAAGTAATTTCAATAGAAATTGATTTTAGGACCTAATTGTGAAAAAGTTAAGAAATTAGGGTTTGGTATTAAAATTATGAATACTAATGGTTGTATGGTAGCCTAAAATAATTAGGTAAATTTTCAATTAAGGAAAATTAGCTCAATTGATAGGATAATTACACATGGACTAAATTGTAAAAACTATAAAAATTTGGGGTAAAAGTGTAATTTTGAAAATTGAAGGGTTTAAATTGTAAAGTGAATTAGAAATAGAATATATGCTAATGAATGAGTAATTTTATATTATAGATCAAGAAACCGAAGATAAACGGGGAAAAGAGAAATTAACAGACTAGTCCCCAAATTTCTACAAATTCTACAAATAGGTCCAGGTAAGTTCGTATGATCGAAATTTGATATTTATATTGATTTGATGTATGATATTATGTATTTATTTATATTATATCTTAAAAACATGGAAAATTTATAAATATGAATGGTTAACGAAATAAATACATACGAAATTCATGAGAATAACGAGTTACTTCGAAATAAATACATAGGATTGGAAGTGTTCCGGGTTACTTCGACTTCGAGTCGATGAGAAACTCGGTGTCATTACATTACTTTGGATAGATTCGATGAGATACTGGGTACCAACTTATTTCGGCATGGCCAATGAGACACTGGGTGTTAACTTATTGCTTCGAACTATTCGATAAGGCACTGAGTGCCGTACTGGTGTGTTTTGGTTGGATCCGTGCTGTAACATCCCGAATTAGTGGGCTTATGCATTTAATGTGTAGACATGTTTAATGTGTTAATTTGAGAATTTGAGGTGCAAATGGGGCTCAGGTTTGAATTTGAGGCCTTGATTAAATATTCGCTTAGACACTCTGGGGCTTAAAATAAAGTCTTGGTAGTTTAATTGACAAACTAGGCTTGTGGCCGTTTGGAGCCCATAAAGTTGGGCAAATTTCGGCACTAAAGGGAGCTAGGAGGGCACGGCAATGTGGCTATTAACTAGGGGGATTTTATATTTTAATTATGTGGATAATAAGCAGATAAAGGGGGAAGGAGTGGTGTGATGTAGGACTCTTTTAGATGTGACTTTTGATAAAGATAAGGGAAAGGATAAGAGGCTATCCAAGAGGCTACAGGTGGCCGAAATTTGGACTGTGTGTGTAAAGGGGGGGACGGCTAGTTAGAGGTAGTAAATGCCGAAATTCTATTAGTTTTCTGAAAGCTTTCTCTCAGTTTTCTCTGCTGCCGAAATCTTTTTCCATTCTTTTTTCTTCCAAGCCGAATTCTCCCTACTCACTTGTTCATCTTTTCTTCCATCCATTGAAAGCTGAAACCATACTTCTATTTGCTCCTTTAGCCAAAAATCTCTAAGCCTCTCCACTGAAACTCTTCACTTAGTTCTTCTAAGCCTCTCCTCTTGTTCATCTTTTCTGGGATTTTCTTAAAAAGTCAAAACTCCTAAATCTCTAATCTTCTACGCTTTGATATTCTTCGGTGATTGTCGAATCTTTCTGAAAAGGGTAGCCGAAACCATCTGTAGAGGTAAGTGTCGAATCTTGTTAATTTTTTTAAATCTTTTTCGACTTTTGGAGATCTTAGCCGAATGGCTACATGGTGGACTAATCTTGTGTTTTCTTTCTTTTGTGGCAACCCGGGATTTGAAGGAGATCTAATCGTATTGGTTTCTAAATCGGTAGCACTCAAATCACCTTACTTTCGAGATTCAATCGATTTAGGTAAGGACATCTATTCAGTTAATATGAAAATTTAGGCAAGTTATAACCCCCTTGACAGATTGTAGGGGGAACCTTATCTTCGCGTTCTTTCGATTTTTGAGCAAAATTGTAGTCAGAAGGCAGTAGATCCGATTAGCGAGGGTATCGACATAGAGGATAGTCCTACATATTTATCAGGTGTGTAATTTTCACACCATTTAGATTGTTTGTTAGTACATGTATATAAATCTGCTATATTCTGTTAAATGCCGAAATCCTGGCATACCCGTTGAAACCAAGGAGGGGAAAGGCGAATCACTAGGTCACTGATTTCTGTCATTCATAAGTGAATGTTTCTGTTGAGATGTTATGTTTTATATGTATGCCAATTTCTGTGATTGCACAGGGTTGGGTGATTGATGAAAGGGGAAGTGTTCTGTTGTAGTGGCTTATGCCATGATCTCATTGTAGTGGCTTTTGCCATGATCATTGTAGTGGCTATTGCCATGATCGACGATAAGCATTAATCAGAGCATAACCGCCATCGATGGTGTGTAGCAGTGTGGGTTGATTGTAGAAATCCCTAATGGTGTGATTGGCAAGTAAGGGTGGTGTGTAGCGGATGGAAACCTAGGATTGGGTTGGGCTTTGCATAATTCCTGATATATATTATACTTTGTTATCTATTCTGTGGGGCTAAGGCCCAGTCTGATGGTGCACGAGGGTTGCACACTGAGTCTTGTGACTCACCCTATTATTTAACATCTTTCAAGTAGCACCTAGTGCATCGGACCGAGCTGGAGAGGAGCGCAAGGTGGCCATGCGAGAGATTATTTTGATTCAGCAAGAGACTTTAATTAGTTTATTTATTTTTTTAATATTGTTAATTAGTGGGCTTTAAATTTCATTGTAATAAGGCCACGGGCCACTAGCTTTATATTTTTTTCGATTTTATTTTGGGCTTTTATTATTATTAGACATTTAGATTTTACGTTTTAATTAAGCTAAGGCATCATATAAAATTTATATCTTTTATAAATTATCAAATCATTAAGTTTTCTGGAATACATGTTTAAACTCGACAAATGTTTTCCAAAAATGCGACGTGTTTTACTAAATCTTCTTAGTGACATGCCAGATCCGGTCGTGGTGTTTAGACCGGGTTTGGGGTGTTACAAATTGGTATCAGAGCCCGGTTCAAAACTAGACTTTGGGGTTTTGGGCTCAAAACATTTTCTAAAGATGGGTTTTGAAACATGCGTTTTTATAAATGATACAGGTCTGTTAGCTCGGCATGGCACCTGCGTCTCCGGCCAAGTCCGCCAGGTAAGTATTCTGAACCATTGTGTGACATATACATGTGTTCTTGATGGGCTTTATGGGATGTAGATTATTTTAATTAGAATTTGATGGACTTTAGGCTTAGCTTAAACAAATCTTTACCCTTCATAAAACTTAATTTCCCTAATTAAACATGTCTGCGAGTAAGTCACAGGGTTAAGGTGTGGAAACAAGCATACGCATGTCTAGGATTGGATCCAGGAAGAGTTTGGTATTTAAGCAGTCCTAGTGACTCACCTCCTCTTTTAAGGTGTGGAAACAAGCATACGCATGTCTAGGATTGGATCTAGGAAGAGCTTGGTATTTAAGCAGTCCTAGTAACTCACCTCCTCTTTTCTGGAATCCTACCTAGTGCGTAGTGATTGTTACGCTTTAGCCATAGGGACTTGTTGACAACTAAAAGTTATAACTAAAACCCGAAAGGACCATTACCTATTTTTGTAAAATTACCTATATGACCCTAATTTTTAAAATTATCCCAAAAACTCTAGGTTGAGGAAATTTACCGAGATACCCTTGATTTTACAAAATTACCAAAATACCCGGATTGTAAAATTACCAAATACTATTATCTTGAAAAATCACCAAGATACATTATTTTGAAAATTACGAAAATACCCATGTAGGTAAAAATTACGAAAATACCCCTAAGTAGTAAAATGACGCAAATACCCCTAGGTGATGAATGTAAGTTCGTGGATGCTGTTAGTATGACTGAATGTGAACTCTACAACTAGGAAAGACTGATTTGAGAACTGAACTGGTAGATAGAATTCAAAATCGAAAGAACCACTATCAAACTACTATTTTATAAAATTGTTCGTGGAAAATCAGTGGAAAGAGTTAATAATTCATAAAATTTTCTTAAATCAGATAAAGGCGATATTAGGACGGTGAATACAAAGGGTCGAGGATGTCTGCCGCGTGGTCGTGGTAGGGGCAGAATGACCGTGTCTGAACCAGTAGGGTCTGGCCACGGGTCAGGAGATGAGATGCCGGATCTGCTAGCTGTAGAGGGAGAATTTTAGGACCAAACAGGTGGAGATGATGCAGTGTCTCAGGCGATGCTGCGGGTCCTTGAAAGAGTGGCTGGAGTAGGCACGGATTCAGGAGCTCGGAAGTCTGTGTCTGAACGACTCCGAGCCAACGGAGCAGAGATGTTTAGGGGAGTTTCTAGCGTAGCCCCTAACACAGCTGAGTATTGGTTAGAGGCAACTGAGCGCATAATGGATGACCTTGACTTCACAGTGGAGGAGAAGTTAAAGGGGGTCGTGTCCCTTCTTCGAGAAGAGACCTATCAGTGGTGGCTCACTGTGAAGGAGGGTACTCCCGCAGATCGTATTGATTGGGACTTCTTTAGGGAGTCATTTCAAGGAAAGTACATCGAGGTCAGCTATGTGGATGCGCAAAGGAAGGCATTTCTGAACTTGGTACAGGAAAGTAAGTCCGTGTCTAAATACGAGGCGGAGTTTCTGTAACATCCCAAAGTTGGGCCTTGTAGGATTAGGCCCATTGGGATTTAGGCGTAGGAGCGTTTAAAATTTTTGGGAATAAGAGAACGGCTTTAATGCAAGTTGGATCTAGTAGGTGAGTGATTTTGGAAGGTTAGGGGCTTCATGAAGTCCGGGTTCAAGTTAGGCCTTAGGAAAAATTTGGTTTGGGTGAATAAAACCCTAGGAGTTAGTAGTAGGCTTTAAGAATAAAATGTGAGGAAAATGACACAAGTGGAGTGCGTGGTGTAGTGGCAAAGTGATGCCACTTAAAGAGCAAGGGGGTGATGCCACAAGGAAGGAAGGAGGTCCAAGGTTCAAGTCTTGGCTTTTGAATTTTGGTTTTCTTTTTAAATGGACTCTAGAATTTTGTCATAGGGTTATATTTAGTTGCGCATGGTTTTAGACACAAGAGGAGCTGGTGGCTTAGTGGCAAGTGACGTGAATTGGCTAATGGGAGAGCTTGGGTTTGAATATCATGACAAGTAATGGAGTATTTATTTTGCGGATTGGACGGGAAGAGTTTGAGTTGGATTTAAACTCTACTGACGGAGTGATCCCACATCGAAAAGATACAAAGAAGGAAGGTGAGAAGCTAGCTATATATAGAGCTCTGCCTAGGAGGAGAAGGAGCATACCTGGTTGGCATTGGGCATAGGAGTGCTCTTGAGCGGTTTAGCGATTTGATTCATATCGGTGTACTCTCTACTATAGTTGTAGAGCGGTAAATGTCGATAAGCCGGTCACACGACGATGCTAGCCACACGAGCATGCGAGCACACGTGTGGGGTTTCAATGCGATAGTTGAGGCCATTAGTAGTGTTCTTGTGGGTTTAGGCTGTTGGGCCTCGTTGGCCCGAAAGGGGCCAAGTGGGCCCAATGGGCCGAGGGGCCCATATGAGTAAATTATATGATTGAGTAGTAGATAATGAACTAGACTATGTGAATCTCATATATGTGGCTAGGTTTGGGCTAAATGGGCCACACGAGTGTGTGGGGCCTACTTGGGCCAAAAATAGGCCTCAGGCCCATTCGTATCATTATCTCTGTTTAGAATACTTGAGTCGTTCGAGGCGACAGTGGACCTTTTGTTGGGTCGTTAACACCCTAGTTTACAAAATTACCAAAATACCCCTGGTTTGCAAAATTACCGAAATACCCTTAGCTTGTGAAATTACCAAAATACCCCTAGTTTGTAAAATTATCGAAATACCCCTAGTTTATAAAATTACCAAAATACCCCTGGTTTGTAAAATTATCAAAATACCCCTAGTTTGTAAAATTACTGAAATATCTTTAGCTTGCAAAATTATCGAAATACCCCTAACTTGAGAAATTACCGTTTTACCCCTAAAAATAAAATGACCGTTGTACCCTCGTAGTAGTACTAATGTTGTCTGTGTTAATTATATGATTGATTATGTTCGAGATGCACTGCATACATGGATTAGTTATGAGTAGAATTATTGAATTACCCTTAGTAAGTAAATTACTGAAATACCTTCAGTAGGTAAAATTACCATTATACCCTTTGGGGTTGATTAGCGTGATTGTGTGTAACTTCTCACACCATTTATAGTGTCTTGATAACATATATATTTATGTATGTTACATTAAATGCCAAAAACTTCGGTATGGTCGTTGAAATCCCGTGGAGGGTAAAGGCGATTCATTAGGTTAGTGACTTATGTGATATTAATAGATGGTTACGATGAGATTACATGTTATATGTGATGAGCATCCTATACATGCATGTCGAAACCTGTTGAAACCATACATCAGTATCTTATGCTTGCATGGGGTTGTGATTGTGATATTAAAGGGGAAGTGTTATAGTGGCTCTGCCATGATCTGTTGTAGTGGCTCTGCCACGATCTGTTGTAGTGGCTCTGCCATGATCTGTTGTAGTGGCTCTGCCATGATTTATTCTGGTGACTATGTCACGATTCTGACGATAAGCAGCTAACTGCAGCATGACTACCATCGATGGTGTGTAGCGGTGAGTGTTGATTGTAGAAATCCCCATTGGTGTGATTGGCAGGTACGGGTGGTGAGTAGCGGATGGAAAATTAGGTTGGGCTGGGTTTGCATCGCATTGCATACATGATCTACTGTGACATATGGTATGAGTTAAGGCTCAACCGAGGCTATTTTGGGCTAAGGCCCAATTGCCACCATTACTGTAATGGGCTTCGAACCGGATTGTTACGATGCATGTTCTTACCGACGAGGGTTGTACACACTGAGTTTTCGTAAACTCACCCCCTTTTTTTATTAAATGTTTCAGGTGATTCCTAGCGATTGAGGATTGGGAGCCGTGGAGGACTCGGGGGTGGTTATACATCGGAGATACTGCTCGTGAACTTTAGTAATTTTGATTTTTACCTTTTCTTTTAGATTATTTATTTTGCGTTAATATTTGGTAATATGACCATTGGTTTATTTTTTCTAAGTTTTTATTTATAACTGTTAAACTTATAAATACGGGGTTTTTTTTTAAAACATTAGCAAACGTTTTCTAAAATATCATGATTACGTAACGATGCAAGTTTAACTTTCATAATAGAACAGTTTTTCAAAATAATAACAACTTTTAAACGGTCATTTAGTAAATCACATTTTTCTCAATCAAACAACGAACTCGGAGTTCAAAAATCTGATAAAACTTTTCTAAACAATTCCTTAGCTTTTCAACTTCCTTCAATGTGACACGCATGATTCGGGCCTAACTTGGGCCGTGTTTGGGGTGTTACAATTATAATATCGAGCCTAGGTTACAAAACTTCATTGTGGAATGGGTTCAAAAAAATGTTTTTTCAAAGTTATTTGAAATTTGGTTTAAAAAAGTTATCTTTATTGGAAGTATGGCTCTCGAGTCTTCGGCACCAAATCTGTAAGTCCCCTTACTTATTATTATATGCTATAATGACGGTAATTATTCTGTGTATGTTTTGGATGTGATGTTTGAATGGAAAATTTTTATGTATGAGTGTTAAATATTTGTTTGTATGAGTGTTAAATATTTGTTTGCTTCTGTATTAGATATTTGGTTGTATGAAGAGGTTTCAAGCATAAGTTAGAAAGTGTATTACTATTTTAGAATCAGAGTGCGCAGCATGAGTGTAGTGTTGTAGGTTAGGATGTGCGACTGTTTCTATAGCATGAAATTTTGAGGACGAAATTTCTTTAAGAAGGGTAGATTTGTAATATCCCAAAGTTGGGCCTAGTAGGATTGGGCCCATTGGGCTTTAAGCATAAGAGCATTTAAAATTATTGGGAATAAGAAACGGCTTTAATGCAAGTTGGATCTATTAGGTGAGTGATTTTGAAAGGTTAGGGGCTTCTGAAGTCACAGGTTCAAGATTAGGCCTTAGGAAAATTTTGGTTTTGGGTGAATAAAACCCTAGGAGTTAGTAGTAGGCTTTAAGAATAAAATATGGGAAAATGACATAAGTGGAGTGTGTGGTGTAGTGGCAAAGCGATGCCACTTAAGGAGCAAGGGGGTGATGCTACAAGGAAGAAAGGAGGTCCAAGGTTCAAGTCTTGGCTTTTGCATTTTTGGTTTTCTTTTTAAATGGACTCTAGAATTTTGCCATAGGGTTATATTTAGTTGCGCATGGTTTCAGACACAAGAGGAGCTGGTGGCTTAGTGGCAAGTGATTTGAATTGGTTGATGGGAGAGCTTGGGTTCAAATCTCATAATAAGCAAGGGAGTATTTATTTTGCGGATTGGACGGGAAGAGTTTGAGTTAGATTTAAACTCTACTGACGGAGGGATCCTACATCGGAAAGATACAAAAAAGGAATGTGAGAAGCTAGCTATATATAGAGCTGCCTAGGAGGAGAAGGATCATACCTGGTTGGCATTAGGCATAGGAGTGCTCGGAGCGCAGTTTAGCAGCTTCAGATTCCTATCAGGTGTGTACTCTATCTACAATAGTTGTAGAGCGACAAATGCCGATAAAGTTCGGTCAAGGCATGATGGTAGCCACAGGCGTGTGGCGTACGTGTGGGGTTTCAACGCGATAGTTGAGGCCATCAGTAGTGTTCTTGTGGGTTTAGGCTGTTGGGCCACGTTGGCCTGAAAGGGGCCAAGTGGGCCCAATGGGCCGGGGGCCCATATGAGTTAATTATATGATTGAGTTGTAGATAGTGAACTAGACTATGTAAATCTCATATATGTGGTTAGGTTTGGGCTAAATGGGCCACACGAGTGTGTAGGCCTACTTGGGCCGAAAATAGGCCTCAGGCCCATTCGCATCATTATCTCTGTTTAGAATACTTGAGTCGTTCGAGGCGACAGTGGACCTTCTGTTGGGTCTTTAACACCCTGGTTTGTAAAATTACCAAAATACCCCTAATTTGCAAAATTACTAAAATACCTTTAGCCTGTGAAATTACCAAAATATCCCTGGTTTGTGAAATTACTAAAATACCCCTCGTTTGTAAAATTACCGAAATACCCTTAGTTTGTAAAATTACCAAAATACCCCTGGTTTGTAAAATTACCAAAATACCCCTGGTTTGCTGAATTATCGAAATACCCCTAGTTTGTAAAATTACTAAAATACCCCTAGCTTGCAAAATTACCGAAATACCCTTAGCTTATGAAATTACCGTTTTACCCCTAAATAATAAAATAATCGTTGTGCCCTCGTGGTAGTACTAATGTTGCCTGTGTTAATTGTATGATTGATTATATTCGAGATGCACTGCATACATGGATTAGTTATGAGTAGAATTATCGAATTACCCGTGGTAGGTAAATTACTAAAATACCATCGGTAGGTAAAATTACTGTTATACCCTTTGGGGTTGATTAGCGTGATTGTGTGTAACTTCTCACACCATTTATAGTGCTTTGATAACATATATATTTATGTATATTACATTAAATCTTTGAAAACTTCGGTATGGCTATTGAAATTTCCGTGGAGGGTAAAGGCGATTCATCAAGTTAGTGACTTCGTGATATTAATAGATGGTTATGATAAGATGACATGTTATATGTGATGAGCATCCTATACATGCACGTCGAAACTTGTTGAAACCATACATCAGTATCTTATGCTTACATGGGGCTGGGATTGTGATATTAAAGGGGAAGTGTTGTAGTGGCTCTGCCACGATCTATTGTAGTGGCTCTGCTACGATCTATTCTGGTGACTATGTCACGATTCTGACGATGAGTAGCTAACTGCAGCATGACTACCATCGATGGTGTGTAGCGGTGAGGGTTGATTGTAGAAATCCCCATTGGTGTGATTATCGTGCACGGGTGGTGTGTAGCGGATGGAAAATTAGGTTGAAATGGGTTTGCATCGCATTGCATACATGATCTGCCGTGACATATGATATGAGTTAAGGCTCAACCGAGGCTATTTTGGGCTAAGGCCCAATTGCCACCATTATTGTAATAAAGCTTCACCAATTGTTACGATGCATGTTCTTACCGGTAGGGTTATGCACACCGAGTTTTCAGAAACTCACCCCTCTTTTATTAAATATTTCAGGTGATTCCCAGCAATTGAGGATTGGGAGCCGTGGAGGACTCGGTAGTGGCTATACATCGGAGATACTGTTCGTGAACTTTAGTAATTTCGATTTTGCCTTTTTTAGATTATTTATTTTGGGTTAATATTTTGTAATAAGGCCATTGGTTTATTTTTTCTAAGTTTTCATTTATAACTATTAAACTTATAAATCTGAGGGTTTTTAAAACATTAGCAATCATTTTCTAAAATATCATATTTACGCAACGATACAAGTTCAACTTACATAACAGAACAGTTTTCCAAAATAATAACAACTTTTAAACGGTCATTTAGTAAATCATATTTTTCTCAATCAAACAACGAACTCGGAGTTCAAAAATCTGATAAAATTTTTCTAAACAATTGCTTAGCTTTTCAACTTCCTTCAATGTGGCACGCCAGATCCGAGCCTAACTTCTAGGCCGGGTTTGGGGTGTTACAGTTTCTACGGTTGAGCCGTTACGCTCGAGGGATTGTGGCGACTGACTATTAGCGTTGCGTACGGTTCGAGAATGGTCTAAGGGATGAGCTGAAGGTATTAGTAGCACCGTAACAGGATAGGGACTTTACGGTTTTGGTTGAGAAAGCTAAGATATCTGAGGAGGTTAAGCGGACTAAGAAACAAAATAAGGATAAGGATAGGAATAGGAATAAGAGGAATTTTGAGTCGTCGGGATCATCCAGAAATTTTTAGAAAAGAACTAGGCTTGATGGGGCAGCTCGTGCTCCGACGGGTTAGAATCGACCATGTCTTTCGTGTGGGAAGGTGCATTATGGGGAGTGTAGATGGAGAACTGGTAGATGCTTTAAGTATGGATCTACGGAGCATATGATTAAGGACTGTCCACAGGTGGAGCAGGCACAGCCCACGGGACGAGGTTCTGATCAGGTTAGGAGAGGTGGTCAGCTAGTACCGAGGGGTCGTGGCGAGGCTAGAGGAGGAAATGGATTTGGTCGGGGTCGTGGAGCACCGGGTAGGGGTGCAGGTAATGTAGACGTGAGGTAGCCAGGTCTAGTTTATACAGCTCACCGACGGGAGGATGGTGACGCACTAGACGTCATAACTGGTACGTTTCTTATTGTTAATAGCCCATACTTTACTTTGATTGATATTGGGTCAACCCACTCCTATGTTGCATGTTCGGTATCTGAGGCCCTAAGTTTAAACTCTGAAACAACTACTAGGAAGACGACTGTGGTTAGTCTTTTAGGACAATCTAGGGTAGTGGAGAAACTGTTTAGGGACGTACCTCTAGAGATTCAAGGGGTAGTATTTTCGGCAGACTTTATGGAATTACCGTTTGAAGAGTTTGATCTTATCTTAGGAATGGATTGGTTGACTAAACACCGTGCTAAGTTGGATTGTGAGACTAAGCGCATGATGTTGAGTACCCCGGAAGGAGGGGAGGTGGTTGTGTTAGGAGAGGGAAGGAATTATTTATCCAACGTGGTATCTACCTTGAAAGCTGTTAAGATGATTCGGAAAGGGTGTAACGCATTTCTAGCTTTTATTAGTGCTTTGGATGTTAAGGAAGTGACTGTCGATGAGGTTCAAACAGTCAAGAATTTCACAAATGTCTTTCCTGAGGAATTGCCAAGATTACCCTCGGATCGCGAAGTGGAGTTTGGAATAGAGCTACTTTGCACTGACTCAAAGGTGTCTATTGTTCCGCATGAATGGCGCCAAAGAAGCTGGTAGAACTCAAAGCCTGGATCTATGAACTGTTGGATCATGAATTTATCCGATCAAGTGTGTCTCCGTGGGGAGCCTCGGTCCTGTTTGTGAAGAAGAAAGATGGATCCATGCGTATGTGTGTAGACTACCGTCAATTGAATAAGTTGACAGTTAAGAACAAGTACCTACTGCCAAGAATCGACAACCTGTTCGATCAGCTCAAATGAGCTTCGGTCTTTTCTAAGATTGACTTAAGGTCGGGATATCGTCAGTTAAGGGTGAAGGAAGGAAACATTCATAATACGGTGTTTCAGACTCGGTACGGTCATTACAAATCTTTAGTGAAGCCGCTCAGGTTGACGAATACGCCAGTGGCATTTATGGTTATGATAAACCTAGTATTTCAACCGTATCTTGATCGGTTCATCGTGGTGTTCATCGACGATATCCTAGTTTACTCCAAGTCCGAGGAGGAGCATGATGCACATCTTCGTGTGGTGTTACAAATTCTGAGGGAGAAGCAGTTGTACGTAAAGTTCAGTAAGTGTGAGTTCTGGCTGAAAGAAGTGACTTTCTTAGGGCATGTAGTTTCCGCAGAGGGAATTAGGGTGGACCCTCAGAAGATAGAAATCGTATTGGATTGGAAACCGCCAAAGTCAGTGGCAGAGATTTAGAGTTTTTTTGGTCTGGCGGGGCACTACAGAAGGTTTGTTGAAGGGTTCTCATTGATAGCAGCACCTTTAACTAAGTTGTTGAGGAAGGGAGTATCGTTTGTATGGACTGACAAATAGTAGGAGAGTTTTAAGAAGCTGAAGAGAATCTTGACAGAAGCGCCAGTGTTAATTCAGCCAGAGGCGAGAAAATAATTTACCGTCTACTGTGATGCGTCACACACGGGTTTAGGATGTGTGTTGATGCAAGATGGAAAAGTTGTTGCAAATGCGTCTCGACAGTTGAGACCGCATGAATTGAACTACCCTACGCACGATTTAGAATTGGCGGTGGTAGTGTTTACTCTGAAGATTTGGAGGCACTACCTGTATGGGGACAAGTCGGTTATTTACACGGACCATAAGAGCCTGAAGTATCTCCTTACCCAGAAGGAGTTGAATCTGAGGCAACGTAGGTGGATTGAGCTCTTGAAGGACTATGACTGCTCAATCGAATATCATTCGGGTAAGGCTAACGTAGTGGCAGATGCACTAAGTAGGAAGGCGATAGCGGATTTGAGGGTGATGTTCACTCATCTTAGTCTGTATGAGGATAGAAGTTTAGTAGCTGAGCTCCAAGTAAGACCTATGTGGACAAGTCAGATCAAAGAGAAGCAACTTCTAGACGATGTTTTGAGTGCTCGACTCCGGCAAGTGCGAAGTGGTGAAGGAGAGGACTATAGTTTGAATGGTGATGGAGTCGTGTGTTTTCGTAAGAGAGTTTGTATGCCAAAGGATGTGGAGTTGAGGCAGATGATTCTTCAGGAGGCGCATAGTAGCCTTTACGCTATTCATCCTAGAGGGGTTAAGATGTACCGGGATTTGCGAGAACAATTCTGGTAGCCAGGTTTGAAGCGAAGGGTAACAAAATTTGTGGGTAAATGTTTGACGTGTCAGCAAGTAAAAGCAGAACACTAGTTGCCTTCGGGGTTATTGCAGCCGGTGAAAATTCTGCAGTGGAAATGGGAGAGAATTACGATGGATTTTGTTAGTGGGTTATCCCCTACGCCCACTAAGAAGGATTCAATTTGGGTGATTGTGGATCAGCTGACGAAGTCTGCTCACTTCATACCGGTTCGTGTCGACTTTGCTCTGCAATGGTTGGCTAAGCTGTATGTGGCTGAGGTGGTAAGACTGCATGGTGTACCTGTGTCAGTTATATCGGATAGAGACCCTAGGTTCACGTCACAATTCGGAAGGCTCGCGATCGAGCAATGGGAACAAAGCTAGACTTTAATCTTGCTTTTCATCCACGCATCGATGGTCATCTGAGAGGGTAATTCGAGATCTTGGAGGATATGCTAAGGGTTGCATCATCGATTTTAGGGGAAGCTGGGAGGAGTATTTACCTTTGGTAGAATTCGCGTACAATAATAGTTATCAATCTAGTATTCGGATGGCGCCTTATGAAGCGTTATACGGAAGGAGATGTCGTACCCCAACTTGTTGGACAGAGTTGAGTGAGCGTCAGGTGTTGGGCCCAGAACTAGTGTCAAAAACAGAAGAGAAAATTAGGTTAATTCAGGCTCGGTTGAAGGAAACATCTGATCGGCAGAAGTCATATGCTAATTTTAAATGGAAGGGGATGGAATTTGTAGTAGGATATCAAGTCTTCTTGAAAGTATCACCGTGAAAGAAGGTAATGAGGTTTGGTTGGAAGGGTAAGCTAAGTTCTCGGTTTATTGGGCCTTATCGGGTACTGGAACGCGTGGGCCCAGTGGCTTATCGATTGGAGTTGCCTTCAAAGTTAGAGCAGATACATGACGTGTTCCATGTCTCGATGCTAAGACGTTGTCGTTCTGATCCATCGCACGTTGTGCCGGTGAAAGAGATTGAAGTAAGGCCAGATTTGTCTTTTGAGGAGGAACCAGTGCAAATTTTGGATCGAGACGTAAAGGTGTTGAGAAGGAAGTCTGTTCCTTTGGTCAAGGTGTTGTGGCAAAACCACGACGCGGAGGAAGCAACGTGGGAGCTAGAGGATGTTATGCGACAACAAAGATCATCATCTCTTCGACTGTAAATTTCGAGGTAAAATTTATTTTAAGGGGTAGAACCGTAACATCCCGAATTAGTGGGCTTATCGTTTAATGTGTAGACATGTTTAATGTGTTAATTTGAGAATTTGAGGTGCAAATGGGGTTCAGGTTTGGGCTGAGGCCTTGATTAAATATTCTATTTAGACACTCTAAGGCTTAAAATAAACAATTGGTAGTTTAATTGACAAACTGGGCTTGTGGCCCAGCAGCAAGGGGCGCGGTAAAGCGAAGTTATAGATGGCGTCAATAGGCAAAAGGAGAGGCCCAATTTGTGGCCATTTGGAGCCCATAAAGCTGGGCCAATTTTGGCACTAAAAGGAGATAGGAGGGGACGGCAATGTGGCTATTAACTAGGGGGATCTTATATTTTAATTATGTGGATAATAAGCATATAAAGGGGGAAGGAGTGGTGTGATGTAAGACTCTTTTGGATGTGAGTTTTGATAAAGATAAGGGAAAGGATGAGAGGCTATCTAGGAGGCTAGAGGTGGCCAAAATTTAGACTGTGTGTGTAAAGGGGACGGCTAGTTAGAGGTAGTAAATCTTTGAAATTGCATGCTTTTTAAAAGCTTTCTCTCAATTTTCTCTGCTGCCGAAATCTTTTCCATTCTTTTTTCTTCCAAGCCGAATTCTCCATACTCACTTGTTCATCTTTTCTTCCATCCATTGAAAGCCGAAACCACACTTCTATTTGCTCCTTTAGCCAAAAATCTCTAAGCCTTTCCACTGAAACTCTTCACTCAGTTCTTCTAAGCCTCTTCTCTTGTTCATCTTTTTTGGGATTTCCTTAAAAAGTCAAAACTCCTAGATCTCTAATCTTCTACGCTTTGATCTTCTTCGGTGATTGTCGAATCTTTTTGCAAAGGGTAGTCGAAACCATCTTTAGAGGTAAGTGTCGAATCGTGTTATTTTTTTTAAAAATCTTTTCCGGCTTTTGGAGATTTAGCCGAATGGCTACTTGGTGGACTGATCTTGTGTTTTCTTTCTTTTACGGCAACCCGGGATTTGAAGGAGATCTAATCGCATTGGTTTCTAAATCTGTAACACTCAAATCACCTTACTTTTGAGATTCAATCGATTTAGGTAAGGAGATCTATTCAGTTCATATGTAAATTTAGGCAAGTTATAACCCCCTTGACCGATTGTAGGGGGGAACCTCATCTTCGCGTTCTTTCAGTTTTTGAGCAAAGTTGTAGTCAGAAGGCAGTAGATTCGATTAGCGAAGGTATCGACATAGAGGATAGTCCTACGTATTTATCAGGTGTGTAACTTTTCACACAATTTAGATTGTTTGTTAGTACATGTATATAAATCTGCTATATTCTGTTAAACGCCGAAATCTCGGCATACCTGTTGAAACCGAGGAGGGTAAAGGCGAATCACCGTGTCGATGATTTCATCATTTATAAGTGAATGTTTACATTAAGATGATATGTTTTATATGTATGCCGATTTACGTGATTGCACGGGTTGGGTGATTGATGAAAGGGGAAGTGTTCTGTTGTAGTGGCTTATGCCATGATCTGTTGTAGTGGCTTATGCCGTAATCTGTTGTAGTGGCTTTTTGCCATGATCTGTTGTAGTGGCTATTGCCATGATCTGACGATGAGCAGCTAACTGTAGCATGACTGCCATCGATGGTGTGTAGCGGTGTGGGTTGATTGTAGAAATCCTTAATGGTGTGATTGGCAGGTAAGGATGGTATGTAGTGGATGGAAACCTAGAATTGGGTTGGGTTTTGCATAATTTCTGATATATATTATACTTTGTTATACTGCTACGTGGGGCTAAGGCCGGTCGATGGTGCACGAGGTTGCATCTTGAGTCTTGTGACTCACCCTATTATTTAACATCTTTCGTGTAGCACCTAGTGCATCGAAAAATTTGGAGAGGGCGCAAGGTGGCCATCGAGAGATTATTTTGATTCAAAGAGACTTTATGTAACACCTGAATTAGGGTTAATTGTAAATTAAATAAATTCCATGTGGACTTCAAGAAATAAACCAATATGATTTTTTTTGGTATGATTTAGGGTCTAAAAATAACTCGAGCTAGGCACGATCCGATAATAAAAATTTTATTATTAAGTGTGTAAAAGGAAGAAGCTAGGTTAGTTAGGGCTTTAATAAAATTTTGGACAAGTTATGTCACGGAGGATGGGCTCGGTATAAGTGGCGTGAGTGCGCCTAAGGGTTGCTAGGGGTCTTGGGTTCGATTCAGAGCGGCAAGGAGAAAATTTTTTTGGGCATTAAAGGAAGGGCCCAGATAAGAAAGGTGTTAAATAAATTTTGAGTAAGGAATGACATGAAAGGCGGTGGGCGGAGTGGCTGAGGCGCTACTAAGAGGGCTTTGGCAAAGGGACTCGGGTTCGAGTCAAGACGAGCTTGATCTGGGGATTTTATTTTGGGCTTTGGCTAAAAGGAAAAAGGGCTCGGTAAGGCTTTATATTTAAATGACGAGGTAAATTGACATGAAAGTCAATTGGGAGAGTTGGTTAGGGCGCTTAAAGGGTGGTGCTTCTTTGCTCCTCTGAAAGAAGTCGCAGTTCAAACCCCGTGCCTTGCACCTTGTGTTTTTATTTTTTCTTTTCCTTCAATACAATTTGGCGTTGGAGGAGTTAGCGACATATAGGACTCCTAATTAGGCATATTTTTATGTCATAATCAATGGAAGAGGGGAAATTTAATATTTTATTTTTATTAAATTGTTGAGGGATTAGGAGATTAAATGTATGATAAAGTTAGATTTATTTTGATAATTAAGAGCTGGAATTATCACCTAAAAGAGAGGAATTGGCCAGCAATAGGACTCCTTGGGGGCTGTCAAATTTCGGATTAACACCTAGAGGAAGAGGCCAAAATTCTTCAAAATCTTCTTTTCTTTTCTCCAAGTTGCTGCTGCCAAATTTTTCCCTAGCCTCTCTTGCCAAAATTCTTCAAAAATTCTCCTTTCTTCTTGCTTCCTTCTAGCCGAATACACCCCCTCTTTAAGAGGAAATTTCCAGCAAACTCTTTCTCTTCTTCCTTTCTTCATTGTGCTGCCAAAATCTCCCTTAAACTCTTAGCCAAAATTGTTCAGAAAATTCCAGCACTGTTGTTTCTTTTAGCCGAATACACCCTCCTCCCTCACAAAAATTTCCAGCCCTTCCAATTGTGTATTAGGCCGAATATCATATCTCCAACAAGGTGCTGCCAATTTTCAATAAGTGTGGGAAGCTTTCGGGATTTATTTTCCAAGGGACTAATTAAGGCTTCGGGATTTGTTAGGAAATCAAATCCGTTTAAGGTTAAGAGATCTAACGTTATAGATCGGCTTTTCGGATCTAGGAGTTCCGGTAGAAACAGGTGTGTAAGATCTCAATACACACTTTATTAATTTCATGACTTTATTGTTTGCTTTAATCTTTTGGTTGTGATTAGCTTGTGGCATAATCATGGATTTCGGGTAAGTCCCCTAACTTGTGATTTTTGATGTATGATTTGCATACTATCACATGACATTAAATGCTATGACATGATATATGAAAATTGTTATAAAAGCATGTGATGGTGGGATTGATTAGAGGAGGAGGATGATTTTTTGACTGTCATGATGGTTTTGACCACAAGATGGGTTGGCCCCATCGATTATTTGTGACCTATGGTCATCGATGGTTTTGACCACACCGATTGACAATTTGCGACTAAGTCCCAGTGGTTTGGTACCACCAGTGGTTTTGACCACACTTGATATATTGTGACCTATGGTCATCAGTGGTTTTGACCACACGATGGGTTGGCCCCATCATTTATTTTGTGACCTATGGTCATCAGTGGTTTTGACCACTAGTGGTTTTGACCACACGGGGTAGTTAAGGAGTATGGATGGTTAGGTTGGGTTGCATATGCATGTTCATTAATAAAATGTGTATGAGTTATATTTTTCCGGGTGGGGGATTTACACACTGAGTCTTGGTGACTCACCCCTTCCCTTAACATTTTGCAGATGAGTAGAACGCGGAGATGGAGCCGGAGAGGACTCGAGGCGGCCATGCTTGTCGAAGGATTTAAATTCATTCTATTAAAGTCATTATTATTTATTTTCTAAGTTTTCATTTTGGGTTTGTAATAAGTAGATAATTATTGTTGGATGTTTATTTTACTCATGTTACATTACTGAATGAAATTTTATAAAATTAATTGAACAGGTTAAAAGCAACTTTTCAAACTTAATAAATTTCTACGGGTTTTTTAAAAGATGTTACCATCGGGTAACAAAAATTCACCATGTCAATCATGATCTTGAAAGTTCCTTAAATTTTAGATAATCAAACAATTTCAAAGGGTTGAACAACCCAACTATATTTATAAAAAGCCCAACTGAGTTTTCAAACACCGTTTTAATTCCTTAACCAAATTTCATCAAATTTTCACCAGAAAATCAATGTCCTTCAAAATATTTTACTCCGTGACATACCAGATCCGGTCAGGACTCATGGGCCGGGTTTGGGGTGTTACACTTTACTTAGTTTATTTATTTTTTTAATATTGTTAATTAGTGGATTTTAAATTTCATTGTAATAAGGCCACGGGCCACTAGCTTTATATTTTTTTTTCGGTTTTATTTTGGGCTTTTATTATTATTAGACATTTAGATTTTACGTTTTAATTAAGCTAATGCATCATATAAAATTTATATCTTTTATAAATTATCAAATCATTAAGTTTTCCGGAATACATGTTTAAACTCGACAAATGTTTTCCAAAAATGCGACATGTTTTATTAAATCTTCTTAGTGACATGCCAGATCCGGTCGTGGTGTTTGGACCGGGTTTGGGGTGTTACACGTGTATCCGTCCGAGTCCGAATCGGGTTAATAGGGGTAAACAAATGATTTGGCCAATTGATTGATATTAAGTGATATTGAATATGGATTGGAATGGACAACCAAATAAAATATGCAATTGACATGCATGAAATTGCATGAATCATGGATTCATGAAATGGATATTGATATTGAAATTGAATGTGTATCCTAATGAGAAAAGCTATTGAATAGCAATTATGAGATTGAAATAGTACGATATGAGAATTAAAAGTGTTATGAATGATATATTTATGAAATTATATCTAAAATACTCGGTATTGATATATAATTTATATATATTGAAAAGTATCTTGGAAAATGATATTTACTTGATATATATATATATAT